>VWZY01001548.1:665507-681747 GCA_013399075.1 Chloroceryle aenea | reverse complement strand
CTTCAAAGACAGGGGAAAAAAATCCCTTCAAGAAAATCCAGATCTCTGTTGCATAGATCATAAATTGTGCTTTTGTCTCAGTTCTTTCATACTGCAGTTTGGAATTAATGTGGCTGGTTTATTTCCTATTGATACTAGAAGTTTGGGATGGACATAAAAAATCCAAAGACTCATGTATTCATGATTTATGTATTGGTCTGTATGAAGGATCTTACTGGTAGAATCGTTACTAAAAAGATGATGCTGGAGAGAATTGTTTGATACACTGGCAAATTAGCAACCTATCCTACTCCCCCACTGAGTTGCATCCTGATGTTTAATAATCACACTGGGGTACCAGCTGGATGGTGGAGAGGTACAGCACTGTTTGAGCTGCACAAAACCTGCAATCTCACTCTGTTCAGACTTCTGGAAACATTTTGGTGAGATCCGGGATCCCACTGTGCCAGGAGGGATCTGCCCTCAGTTTTGGTGGCCCTTCTGTGTGCTGAGCAGAAAGCAAGTAGTATTATATCCAAGGACTAGTCAGACAAAGGAGGAGGCCTCCCTACCCCTTTTGGCTGTTTCTGACTCACGGGCCTGCTTCAGTCAAGTCCTGGAGCTGGTCAGGGTGAGGTGAGGATCAGAAGGCTCCTGCTCACCCAGTGCAGAGTCCAGCCAGGCTGCTCTGCTGGGCGCTCTGCCACAGTCTCACCAAGCCAGGGTTTTTCTCTAAGGAACTAAGGGGATTAGGCTTTTAAGGGTAAATTTAAGAGGATTGCAGATTTAAGAGATGGCCAAAGGGGCACATTTATAGCTTTTTAATTAAAAGATATTTTGGCTCAAAGGCCAGAAGGATTAAGGAATCGGTAAAACCAAGTTAAATGTCAAATGTAGGGTTAAACCACAAATTAGGCATATTTCTAATGGATCTTCAGCTTCTAACTTATTTTTTTTTTACTGAGATTAAACAATCCGTAAAGCTTATTAAGGTCATTTCCTATCAATCTTCCTCTTGCATTGCTCCTCCCCTCCTGCCATATTTATGGCATTACAAATACGTATAAATCCAGCACAAGAATTTGGATGGCTGGTAGTATAAAAATGAATACCTTTGACAGACTATGTCATGCTCATTTATTAAGAAAAAGCTTATATTTTCTGAAAGTAATAACTGAATCTACATTTTCTAAGCATAGCTGTGTTTGAATATTTAAATACTCTGGTCTTTTCTTTATTCCTTTTATGCCTACTGATTTTTAATGATCCACAGCATACAAAAGTCAAAAGGAGGAGCAAAGTATCGATCAGATTATGCAAGAGAAATTCTCAGAGGCCTAATGCAAAAAAAACCTTCCTAATTTTCTCCATAAACCTCTTGTTGTTGTACTATTGAGTCATGTAACATTATTTTGAAGTGAAAGTGAAGGTGTTAAGTCAAAAGAAGTGATTTTAAGTTTTTAATTATTCTCCAAGTTGTGCCCTACAGCACATTTTCTTAAAATTGTACCTTTTGTTCGGCACTAAACTGCATGAATTACTTATAAGTCCTGCAGATCAATATCTCAGAATGTCTTACAAATAATAATTTAATTCAGCTGGGGCTTCTTTTTTTTTTTTCTGTTGCTGTTCATTCACCAACATTTTATTCGCACGGTGTTAATAGCAATAATCAGCTAGTGGAAGGGAAATGGATCTGTGAGTTCAAGGGCACTGCCAACAGCGATGTGCTGGTATTACCACAGCAACCAGGACTGTCTTGAGTTGTGTTGTGGTGTTGGATGCCCAAGTCTGCTGGAGATGTCACCTTTTTTCTTACCAGTTGCATTGGTCATCAGCTGCACCATCATGTAGCATGTGAATCATTTCCACAGCAGGGTCACACATCCTAGACCCGCTCTAGAGCTCAGTGTGATAAAACTGGTAACAGGACTCTACCCACTACAGATGTGCTCATTTGAAGATGTGCATTAAGGGGATGTGGACCATTGCAAACAGCTTTGTCCTTGGATGTTTTCCTTATTTCAGAATGGTGCACACACTTCTGGTCAGTATGCTGAGCCTATTGACAGGCAAGTCAGGTACTCACCTATACACGCACTTATTGGCTGTTCTGAATGCAGAGTTGCTAGCTGTATGACCTGACTGAAAAAGAAAAAACTATTTTCAATACCCAATACCTCTTTGACATTTTATTTACTACAATCAGATTTACTCTGTGGAATGAAGGCCACCAAAAACCTAATGAAAAATGATTTCAAACAATATTTAATAGTTTAATAGCTGCCAGCATCTTGAGACTTTCAAAACATGAAGGGGGATAGGTGAATATTACTAAAAAGTAATATTTCATGTATAGCATTGTCAGAATTTTACAGGGTAAGTGTCCTGTACATGGCAGATGTCTGTATCTGCTTGTGGTTTTGGTAAACTCTATTATGTTAAGGTAAATTTGTTAGGTTATATTCAGTCAGGAGCATCTGTAAAATCATCTGCTTTGAATATCTTTTGAAAGTTTTGACACAAGGTTAAAAGGAAAAATGAACTAGGACGAGAAGGGGTAAACCACTGGTTTGGCAGTCCTCAAAGCCTGCTTTTCTGACGTGCAAGCAGAAGATAAAATAGAGTGTTTCATACTTCCTTAATTTTCCACAGAGGGATTTCTGCCAGGACAGTGCCTTGCCTTTATCAGTCCGCTGTCCGCTTGCGTATGGGTGGATCCAGCACTTACATCAGCTCCCTGGAACTGACTGATCTGTGCAACCCCACTGCTTGCTGCGTGGCAGAGGGTAAGTCACTCAGAGCTGCTCGGGGCTCTGCTCTCTCCTTTATGACATTGTCTGTATATCCAGAGCAATGCCAGGATTTACCCTTCTGTAAAAGACAGTACCCTTTGACCCTCTCTCCCAACATGCTTCAGTTTGGAAAATTCTCATATAAATCCTAAAGCAAAAATGTTGTTGGACCCCTTTATTTCTGAAGTTCTCTGACCTTATGGGATGAAATACAGCTAAAGATATGTTCATCTAGTATTTGCTGTCTCTGATGTTTTAAATAGATGGTGCAGTCAGGCTTGCTGTGTTTTGCTTTCCATTGTAACTCAGATTTAGTTCAGATTTCTGTTTACTGCTAGCAGTCAAAGGTTCTGGCATTTCAAACGCAAGTGCTCCTACTGTTTATTATCAGCACTTCTGTGTGTAGTCTAACAATAGAGCTGGATTGAAATGGTGTTGAAGTGTTCAGAAGTTGATGTTATTAACCACAGCATGACTGTCTCAGAGGAGGGGATACCCAGAAGTTGCCTTCCCAGGCTCCATGACTTTAGAACCGCAGTGTCCCAGCAGGACAGGCTGCCTGTGCTGGTGAGCTCCATCCTCTCTGTCATCTAGAGCAAAGGCTCCCAGACCCACTTTTTCTGAACATTGATCTTACATACTTACAATCTCTTGCCTGGGTTGTGATTTGGCACTTCCCCATGTTCCAGAAGAATACCATTACCTGCCACCAACCCAGCCGGCTGTGTCCCAAAGCATTTTTGTTCTGAAGAGAAATGATACAGGAGAGCCTTCCCTGGGTGACAAGTGGCTCATCTTGCTCTCCAGCCTAGTGGGAACTTTGGAGGCCTGATCCTTTCTCTGAGTTATGTTTGCAGTTACAGAAGTCGATGCAAGTATTTAATTTGGATTACTTTAGATTTATGTTGGCAGTGCTGGGCAGCATGAAATTGCACTTTGCGTATTTTCCCTTGATCAAAGTGTTCTGTGTGCAGGTTAGGGTGCTGTGGGTTTCTTCCAGGATGTTTTTCTCCATTAGCTCCTCCCATGCTTTTTGAAGAATCAGTCCTGCCAATATGTGGGAGGATAATTTCATACTGATTCATGATTACAATTTTTCACTTTATTTTCTTCTGTGTTACATCTGTATTTATGACATGCTGTATATAAGTGAAAGTTGTTGTACCTCCCACTTTCTTTAATAATTTCACTCTGTATTGATAGCTTTTGTATGACTATCACTTTTGTATTGATCCATAACAGGCAGACTTTAGTTACAGTGTAACAATTTCATATCAATAACATCAGTCTATAAAACAGTCAAGCAGAGCAACGTAAACCACATAAAACCACCCGATTAGCATTTTTTACAACACTCTCTTCTGAAATAAACAGACTGTACTGGATTTTAACATCTGGTCCCCAACAATTCTTGCAGGGGTGATAATTTCTTTTTTTCTCTTTGCAAATGCTGTGTGTTTTTTCATCAGCTTCTTCACTGGGGCACAGATGTTGCTGCAGAGCCCCACGTATTCAGGTCTGCAACGTGGCTGATGCTCACTTCTGTTTCCTTCAGCCAGACATTGTTTTACATTGGGTACAATTCAAAAAGACAAATATCTTCATGTGCTTTAAAAAGACATCTCATCACCATTTAGAAAACAGCCTTTTATTTGTGTTTATACGATAGCTACAAAAATATGCTTCAGTCTCCTGTACAGAAGTCCAGAGCAATTTCTCCTCTTAAAGGGATGGACAATGAAACAGGCTGCCTCTGTATGAACTTTTACTTTCAGGCATTATGGTTTGAGTTTTTTTAAATCAACCCTTCAACTTCGCACTGTAGCTGCATTCACTTAAATTGGTCAAAAGAGCACAGTCCACAGGCTTTCACAAAACCTTGGTTTTGATTAAGTACTCCAAATACACTGTGTTTTTGGACTACTGAGTATGCTACTGTCAATTAGCAATGGGAATCTTTATGTATGAAGAAATATACTCCAAATCCTTACCTATAAATTACTTTTTTTTTCTTTCTTTCTTTTTTTTTTTTTTTTCTTTTTGGTCCAAAACAATAGCTTTCACCATTTAATATTGCCTTTTGGATAAGGTTTCAGTTACTGAAAGATAATCATAGTTTTCAAAGCGTGCTTTTCATGGTTTTTGGGAGTTTGTTGGTTTTGGGGTTTTCTTTGTGTTTTGTTTTTTGGGGTTTTTTTTACGTTGGGAGGATGGAGAATTCTGTATGTAGTTCATAGTTCTCAGCCCTGCATACCTGCAGGCTGCTAGTTTTTGCATAGTTTGAAATGATCATTCATGAAAAGCTGAGTACACAGTGGCTCCATGCTGTAGACAAATAAGAGCTGTATGGTTGAGGAACTTCTGTTTTGGCCTTGTACAAAGACATCAACATCCTGAACTGTGCAGTGAATTAGCCCTAGGTGCCCAAGTCAATTAATTTTTCTCATATGAATGAGGTTGCAGTTTAAGTACCTTCCCAGTGTTCTCAACCCAGTAGCCTTCTCCAGTGTTAGAGGAACATTTTTCACATAGTTTATAGTGGGGCTAAGTGTTAAGGAGGTGGTAACATCTGCATTGAGCTATTCTGCCAGCCTAGAAGCTTTGTGCCCAATGTAGTGCAAGCTTTCAACAGAAGATCTTTGAGTACTTTGGTAAGTATTAAACTGCAGAACACGCCACACACTTTTATTCCAGTTTTACAGAAGACAAAATGAGCTATAAGTAAAGTTGGCACAATGAATTCAAGTAAAAATGCCTATGTGCAGAATGCCAGCTACCTTAGTTGGTATTCTTCCTCTGGGAGAGTTCTTAATAATGGGTCTGTAAGTGTTCTGAGCAGAGGCAAGGGAACACTGACAGCAATGGAAATGTTTCAAAATTATATTTGATAGGGTTTATGGTGTTTATCTATTATGCTTTGCTTATTTTATAAGTATTAATCTCTTATATTTTTCTAACAATTCAAATTAATTATTTTTCATAAATTCCCAGGATGCACTACACCCCATTTATTTGTTATACTACTGACCATGATTAATGACCAGCCACAGTTTGATTATCTCATTTTTAATGATCATGATAAATTGTAGCCCATCATGGCAATTTAATATGCTTATCATGCAAGATCCAAGTCAAAAAACTTAAATTATATCCTAATTAGGAAGCACATCTTAGTTGGGAAGCACAAGAATAGTTTGCCATTATAAAACTTGCAGTTCCATGCTTATGCTGAAAGGGTTTTGTAGCCCATCAGCCTAGCTGTTCTCTTCTGTTCTGATGGGAAATACAGGTCATGAACTTTTCCATACTGCAGGAGGGTATTTTTACAAACTCTTTGATTGCAGTGTTCTCCTGAACCTAGTTTATGATTCATGGAGATAAGGCTAGCTCAAGAAACAGGCCGGATAAGAGCCTGTCAGGTAGCAAGATGAAACTTAAAAGATTCCTCATGTGATCTCTGGATTATATGAGATGCATCACACTCAGACTAAGGTTCAGCTATACCAGTGGTACATTCTCCAGTGCCCACTGTGTCCCAGCTCTGTATCATACCAAAAGCTGGCACCAAGCAACACTCCCCTGTTCTCCTTTTTTAAACACAGGAAACCTGTGGACATTGTGGGCTGGAGAGGAGCTGCAGCAGTTCCTAACATAGGCTCTGATAAGCGTGACTGAGTTATCAAGCATCACCCCATCAAGTAGTGTAAACTTAGCCTCTCTGAATGTCACATTCACTATGACACTTTTTCTTGCTTAGTTTCTTCCTGCTGTGATGCCTCCCCTTGTCCTGCTGTCTTTCATCATCCTCTGGGTGACAGTGGAAGATGAGAGCACAGAACAATCAATCCCAGTCCAATACCACCTGTAGCTACACTTGTAGAGTGAATGTTTAGTAGATCTTTGGCAGTTTTACTGCTTGATCTTAGTTGTTAAGACAACACCAAACAAACACGGTAAGGAAGATGGTATTTAATATTTTTTAATTTTTTTTTCTTTTTGCTATATTAGTGCTATAACGTTTATGTCATTATTGTCAAATTGTCTCTGACTTAACATCTTTATTTGGAAAAATGTTATTTTGGAATGGTCAGTGTGTTTGTACTCCCCATCAAATAACATCATGGGCTATAATGACTTAAGAGGAGTATGATCAGCAATCAGTAAAAGTCAAATTAAGTTGTTCCGTGGCTATAAGCAAAACCAATCAAGTAATGGGATTTTTGAAGTCGAGTATTACTTTTGTCAGAGGAAGTCAGTGGATGGTAGATCTTTAAAACTGGTCTCTTGCTATCCCTGCTCTGGATGGAGCCATGAGAAGAAACGTCATAATACTCCTTCATTATGGGAGAGGTGGACTCTATGAAGTGTTGGTGGGGAGAAGCTGGAGAGACAGAAGAGTTTGTCCTCTCTGCTGTCACTGCCAAAACAGAGCTCTGTCAGGGTAAGCTTTTCTTGAGTTAGTACAGTCGGTACACTTGATGCTGAAGAAGAGATGACAAAAACTGCAAAGGTCCTTTAAAAAATTCTTTAATTAAAGTGGGACTTGGCAGAATAGCTTGCAATGATTTATTCACAAAAGAACTCTGATTTAACAAATAATATTTTAAATTTAAAAAATGGCTTTGTCAATCTTACTCATTGAGATAGAGAGAGCTCAAAACTAATTTCATATATATATATTTTTTAAGACCAATATATGGGCTTATTTTTTAGATACTCAATTTCAGTGCCATCAGTGTTGTCTTAATGTTTTGCAATCATACTCTTGAATTTTCACTGCTTTTGGAACTTTAATTACAAAGCTAAATTGTACTAATATCCATTAGGTACCTCCTAATTGAAGCTACATCATATGTCTGATGTGGCAGTACTAATTGGTATAATTAAATTCTAATATGCTTCAGTAGACTATTAAAAAGAGAGTTAAGAACAGAGGAAGGAATAAGCAAGTTTGTGAAACTTCTCATATCTGAAGTGTTCCTGTAATGAGAAAG
This sequence comes from Chloroceryle aenea, assembly GCA_013399075.1. Classification (NCBI taxonomy): domain Eukaryota; kingdom Metazoa; phylum Chordata; class Aves; order Coraciiformes; family Cerylidae; genus Chloroceryle; species Chloroceryle aenea. The sequence goes on along the minus strand of VWZY01001548.1, from coordinate 673,979 downwards.
AGTGCTGACTGTACTTCTTGCCCATTTATTTTATTTTAATTACTATATGCAAAATGTACCAATGTCTCACTGACCAAAATTCACTTTTTCTGAAGCCTTATATCAGTACATTTGCTACTAATATATTTAAAGTTCTTACTTACTGTATTTGCCTTGTTTTGTGTCCCTAAAATGTTTGGGATAAAGCCGAAACTGGGATTTACCCACCTAGAACTGGCTTCAGACTGAATACTTGCTGTACCGCAGTATGTGTCTTCCTTTTCTGGGATGTTTAAGTGTTTCTTTTCATAGCAGTTTGCCACATTTCTGATGCACATCACCTTTAATCACTGCAGTTTAGAAATCAGAATGGCCAGCACTCACAGCCACAGTGGAGAAGTCAGGTTTTTCTAGCAGCCTCTATCCATCAGCATTCCTACCATTTAGCTACACACCAGATTGGCTTGAATTCCTCAAAAGCTGAGTATAATTAAAGGGCTGCTCTTCATCATGTAGTTTTTAAAAGCAAAAACACCCTATCAACTCACATTGAAGAAATTTATGTACTAAGCACTGACTTTGTGCAAAGTAAATTAATGGTACTACTTAGTCTGATCCTTCAGATAGTAAATTAATAATCAAGGTACATAACCTGCAGTTTGCTCCCTGGCTAAGCCCACTGTCAGAAGGACATTCTTTGACCTTACAGATGAGCAAAGTTCCTTAGCCAGATACAGCAGACTTCTGTTGCCCCTTCCTTAAGGTAAAAGGCATAAGAAGGTGGTTTATCTTCTGCCCTTAATATGGTAATTGATGCTCAGCATCATTAGACAGCCTTCCTCTTTTCTTTTTGAGGCTATTTCACCTTTATAAATGAGATAGGATGCCAGTACCTCTTTGTTACTTAGAAACTGGTTTTGAAAGTAAAGATTTTTTTTTATTTTTAATACCATTTTTTGGTTAATTGTAACAAGGATAGGTCAAGTGTTTTAGGCAATACTGGTATGGGGTTTTTAATTTCATATTAAACTGTAATTTTACGGACTGATTATTTTTGTGTGTGTGTGAATTGGTCTTCTAGAGGCTGTCTTGGAAACCTAGAAATCTTTGCCGATTGTTAGATCACAATGTGATTTCCCACAAAATTGGATATCTAGCCAACAAACTGAAAAATCTTCAGGAGGGACTTAAAATATCCAAATAGAACTTCTACACACAGTTATCTGTAGGGAGAAGAGATTTCAGCTTTGAACTAGACACGGAATGGATTAGCTTTCAGGATTGTAAATGAAGCAACATGCAGCAGGAAGGCCCAATCGATGAGTTGTTTAATCAGCTGGAGAAGAAGTGATGAATACCAGGGATTCTGCCACTGACATCATTATTAGTACCTTTTTGTTTTGGTTTGGTTTAACATTTTACTTAAATATGGAGGATTTTTTGGTATTTTCTTGGAAAATTTCTTCTTTCCAGACCACAGTGCTCGTTCTCAGTGGGGTAGGGAATTCAGAAGAGATAGTGTATTAATGGAAGTAGAAAACTTGGGATGTTAATTTCTGAAATTTTTCCTCACCTATTTGCAATGTTTCCACTTTTCTCTTTACCGCAGCCTATCATTTGAAAATATCATTTTGGTCTTTTATTTTCACTTGTTTTTCACTTTTATTTTCTCCTGTTTATTTCCCATTGTTAAATATTTTAGGTTTTCCTTTTCAATCAAGATGAACTGGGAAAACCATGTTTTTCCTAGCATATGAAATGGAAAATGCATAAGAAATCAAAATTGATGGCCACAAAGCTGGCAATAGTGCCTTATTCTGAAGTGTGGAAGATAGCACAAAGGTAAAATTATTAAAATAATGGCAGAATTAATTGGAATGCTGGAAACAGGAAAAATCATAGGCCTATTGAAAATTAGAGAATCTAAAATATTATTTTGCTGATTATTTTTCCACAGCCTATAAAAGCTGTTACGGATATGTAAACCACACTTGACATGTACTTTTTTTTTTTTTCTTTCCCCTGGCTCTTTCTACATCAGGATTGTTTTTGCAGAATTTTTACTTACGCTTTAATGAAAATGCAGATTGAAAGTCCCAGCTGAGATTCCAGGTCTATATTAAGTGCAAATGGGAAAATAATAAAATTTTATGTGATTAGTGAATAGAAGACTAACCCATTTTCCTCTTTCATTTGGTGGTTACTGTAGCTAATAGCATAAGACCATTAAATTGAGACTGTGCTTTCTGACATTTTTTCAGAAGTACTCTATACTTTAAATATTATGAACATGTAATGTACATGCTAATTGTGTATCTTTAGTAGAAGAAACACAGCACTATAGCCAGATATATTTAAGCCTAGCCTCTGTCTCTATTATAACAGATGAATTGCTGATTCAGCTCTGTAGCTGTCCCCTGATCTTCACTGCCCTTTTCTCCTCTTGATGTAAGCTGCCCTGTGAAACAAGGCTTTTCAGGAAAGTCTATCTCACAGAATCACAGAATTGTCACAGTTGGAAAAGATACTCTGATCTATCACATGTGGCTTTGGCAAATAATACCAGAAATCACAGAATCATAGAATGGTTTGGGTTAGAACGGACCTTAAAGATCATCTAGTTCCAACCAGTGAACAACAGAACTGTTGGATTTGTCTTTTCCCAACTTGTTAGGCAGGTGTTGTGTGTTGCACGTTTCTGTGCTGGGTATGTGGGCAAGAGAGTCAGGCTGATGCTTTCCTGAGAGCAGCTGAAGCTGTTCCGGATGGAAAATACTGTAGAGTTCACTGGAGTCAGGGAGTAAAACTGGGGGAGAGAGGTGGAAAGTAGAGATCTTGATTGCATGCTGTTGAGTGACTGGTTTGAGCAGTCCCAGTATCAAACCTGACAGGAGATGGGAAGGAGGGATGAGACTTCTAGAGTCAGATAAAATTGTGTAGAGTTGGCTCTATTTAGTATGCCTCTGAAAAGTATTTAGTAATGTGGAAAACAAGTCCTAATTTACAAGGAAATTACTGGTGGTGGAGAGATTTGTTTTCAGTTTTCTTTATTAGTGTCCTGTTGGTCAGATTTTGAGTTTTCTGTGTTTAAATTAGTGTGTGTTTGATCTGTTTTCTTATTACTTTCTGCAATTTCAGAAAACAACAGTAACCAGTTTTAGAATTTAGAAGCCTTCTGGCATGCCTCCTTCAAAAGGTGTTCTACCTCAAAGCTTCTGCCAACTCAGGATCCCACCAGAGTAAACTTTGAAGAACTTACAAAATAACAGTAACTCTTCAGAAGAACCATTGTTTATCAAATGTTCCTTGCCTGGGGTCTCCTTATAAAACAAAATTCAAAAAGTGCTGATTTTTTAGTAACCCTACTACTAGCAGATTGCTGAAAACAAGTTTAAAAAGTAATTAGGCAACATAACTAATAGATTATTTGAACAGGTAAAACAACCTCTCTCTTCTTTTGAGACTCCTTAGTGGAGTCTTAGATAGTGCATGTTGAATTCAGGTATGTGACAGCTCAACATATTTAAGATTTAGTTCTGCTAGGTGCTAAAATGCTGCCAACCCCATTTTTATTCAAATGGCTGGAACAAAGGCATGCGTAGGATGCCCTGGTGCTCTCAAACACAGATGCTGGAGTGGAGGGAAAGGAAGCTTTTTATGTGCAAGGGAGTGGACAGATCACATTAGCTTCAAATAGTTATGAATGGACTACGTTAGGCTAATTCCAGAGGAGTAAAAGTAAGTGGTTTTATTCATATTTTCATCATTTCACATTATAATCTCATTATGTGGAAGCTGATTGCTTTTTTGTCTTTCTAATTTATTGGGGGTTTTTTAAAGTTGTTTTATTGCAGGAGTTCTGAGGCTTCTGCAAGCGGCTGTGCTGCTGTTAAATTTAATGGGCTCCAGCTGGGCAAGGGTTTTGTCAGGGAGAAAGAACAAAACCCCTGGAAGAAGAAACAGGAAAACAGGATAGTTTTTATGGGTTATTCATTTATTGGATGTATCATTGAAGTGATTCATATTTGTGGGGACTTCTAAGAAGAAATGAATGCAAACTTCATTGCATAGGCACACAGTACAACGTCCTTAAACTGAAGAGCTATAGTGATCTGATGAAAGATCTGCAGTGGTGTGATGGTTGAATAGCCTTTAGCACATTTTTTGTCTGAAAGGGAATTCAGAACCATGTTTCTTTACACATTAGCCAACTTGCTTTAAGAAGTTGCCTCGAAACAGAAGGCCCTTCATCCCCTATTCATGGAGCTACAAGAAATCTCCTTCTCCACCATTGCCACCATCTCATCTCATTTGCTTCACACAAAGCTGCACCACTGACTACCTAAAGGGCAAAGACCACATTTTGCCTCCTGGTGCTCCTTGTGCTCCTCCATTTATGGTGTTTTAGGAACGTGAAAAATGATTTGGTGACTGTTGTTACTATGTCCTCCTTTCCTACTCCCTTCCCTATGGCCTGCCTTGTGTCACATTCTCCAGCAGTGTTCAGTGAGGCAGATGTTTGAGGTGACTGTGCCAACAACTGTTCAGTGGCAGGTGATCACCATGACTCTGGGCACTGTTTTCTTGCTGAGAGGACTGCTGATCTCTACTGATGACATCTGCCATGGATGAGATATTCCTGACATTCAGGTGTGTCCATTGTGCTCAAGTCCCAGGCACCGTCTGCATCCTCATTCTTGCTTGCATTACAAGGCATAGTTGTTTCAACCCAGTAGAGCATGAAGTGTGCAGTTAAAAGTGTGTATAGGAGGGAGCAAGTGAGACTCGAAACTGAAATTTCTTACATAAAGGTGTGCCTGACTCCAGATACTGAAAATTTGATGCTTTTAAGGAAAGTACTGATTGCCAGCCTCCTGAAAAATCAGTTCCTTCATAGATTTTTAATAATAAACCAAAATGTAGCTACTTTCCTACTCCTTTCTCTCTAAACATGATTCATTTCTTTTACCTTACTGATTGAATAAGCTGATCTTGCACAAGCTGAGTATGATCAAGAGAATAAGGCCTAATTGAGTGTTCCCTGTTTACCTGTTAACTTGGAAGTACTAGGCAATATATCTCTTTGAATTTTGTGGTTTTTTTTTTTCTTTTTCAGATAACCACTTTCACATTCAAAGGGAGAAGTTTAAGTATTTCAAATGAAATACAGAATGCAAAGCTACTGTGGAGCGCTCTGCCTCCAAGCAGCAGTTCCAACACTGGCCAGAAAGTGGCGTTGCAAGACAGAATTGGGCCATTTAATAGAGCACAAGAGTTTATCCTGTAGCTGGGCAAGCTACTTCTGCATGTCTGCTTGACCAGGTACTTAGGTCATAATTTAGAGCCTTTACAGCTGCACACCCACATGTGACCGGAACAGGCTGTCCAGGGAAGTGGTTGAATCACCATCCCTGGATGTATTTAAAAGCTGCCTAGATATGGTGCTCAAGGATATGGTGTAGTAGTGGCCCTGGTAGGCTTAGATAATGGTTGGACTTGATGATCTTAATGGTCTTTTCCAATCATAGTGGTTCTATAATATTCCCAGACAGGTATCTGTTGTTTTGCACTGGCCCACATCTTTGTAACCTGTCTCTTCCCCTTGCCTCACTGTTCATAGTCTAAGTCTGTTCCAGTTTAAAAACACTGCATTAATCAGATATGAGACTAAGACTAGCAAGCACATTAAACTTATATTTAAAATTGATTTTGCCTGGAATTATAAATATCTAGTACATTAACAAAAGTACCACAAATTTCTTTCAACTATTCTCTTTTGTGTGTAATTATGTGAGTTTGAACTTGCTTTTTAAGAAATACTCATCATGAATACAAAATGTTCATCTTGAAACATCATCACAAAAAGATCCATTATTTCAGTATGTTTTCTGTCAGCTATGCTTTCTGGTTATTTCTAATGCTTAATCCATCATTTTGTGACCTTCACCATGGGAAAGGTAAGTGTAAATCTTTCCAATAGCAAAGAAACAAATGGAATGAAAAAGAAAACTGTTTTGTTTTGACAGAAATTCTAAAAATTAAAATGTAGAATACAAGGGTAAAGTTCGGCTCTTCAGAGGACTGTCTGCCAACTTCATAGGAATTATTCATTTTAGATGTTTATATTTGAGGATAGGTAAAAAAGGCTACCTTCATTTTTTTTAAACTGTGTCAAGGGGAAGGTTGAAAGTCTGTATAACACTTTTGATTTATATTTTTTTTTCTACATCCTTAACCTAGTGTTTATTGTTTTTTGTAATGAACCAGAAGATGATGATCGGCAGGGTGCAAGGAGGGAGCAGCAAAGACCCTTGATCATATCAACAATTCTTCTCAAGAGTCTCAACAAGATGAGGCACTACTCTGTTTTGCTATGTTCATTTTTTTGCCCATGTACTGCCTTCAGTAATTTTATTTCTTGCTGCTTTTTCTTCCTACTCCCTACTTTGCAACATGAGAAATAGTGCATATATTAATTCTGCCTCTGACAGGTGAGGCCTGTTCCATTTGCCCTGCCCTGCCTTGGATCAGAAATGTGGGACTGAGGATGAGTGACTGGGCCTGCATGAGAGTTTTTAAGGGCTGATAATTTGTTTCCTGGTTCTCTCAATTTAATGCAGGCTCTGTACTTTATTCCTAGACATACCCTAATTATAGCTGACAACAAAAGTGGCCAACTTTTGGATGTAAATGAGATGCAGCAAAGATGGTAAATAGCTGTTCCCATTTTCCTCTTCTTCCTGGCATCCAGGAAATGTGACATAGGGGTTTTAATTACAAATATATTGTTGGCAGATTTCTTCTGGTTGCTGGACTTCCAGGTCTCTGGATGGCTTTGCCAGTGCACAGTGAAGAGGCAGTGTGCTTAGAATTTGTGCAGACTAAAACTCCTCTCATATTTGGTGTGACCTGGACACTGTTTTTTCAGCACTGACCTCGGCTGCTGAGGGTCAGAAAGGATACAGTCCTCCACTCATACTGCAGTCATTAGTGGGGGTGAGCACCACTCAAAAGCCATGCTGCATCAACATTGCTGTGCTAGTAGTAGTTGTTGCTCATATTACATGCTTTCAGAATTATTTCTAATTGGACATTTTTTTTATTCATTATTCCTATTACCCCTGATTTTGTTCATATCTTCAATTTGCTGAATTAGTAGCAGTTGGTCCAAATAAGGAAACTGGTAAATGTGAGAAGCATCACTTGTGTGTGTTTGAGTGGCATTAATATATAAGAAGGGACATGCTTCTCAGCCAGCTTGCTCTATAAAGGGAATTATCTTGACTAAAAGGAATAACTTCATTTAGTTTTAGATGCATGAAGATGCTCATACCTCGGATGAAGTTTTCTCAGGCTAGTGTACTCAGCAAACACTGAATTTAGACTGAGACTACATCATATACATTTTGACTAACATGAGAACAAAGGAGTTGCATCATGAAAATCAACAGAGCGTTGTCAATGAAGTTTAAAAGGTATGCATTGCTTTCGAAGAAGCTAGGGAAAACAAGTAACTAGTTGCAGTAGCTGTTGCATAGTGTCCATCTTTTCTAACATCCTTAGAGAAATGTTCATTCTGATATTCATCCTTTTTTTCCTAGAGGGCAGACCATGGTCTTTTTAGAAGCTCATGTACTGAGTAGGGTTATAGAAGGCTTTCTAGTACTTGTTCCTCAATTCTTACACTTTCTCATTTTCTCATCATTAATGTGATTGGATGGAGAAAATTCCTACCTATTTATTTTCAAAAGTCTCTGCTTAATGTAATAATTGGGCCTTGGCTTATGTTGTTTATTTTTGCACATCATCCTCAAATGTCAGTTGCCATGACAACAACCAACCCTTTAAGTTTCTATTTCTTTAATTAATTTGCTTTTTATTCTCTGTATACTGTGAGTCTGTAAGCTTACATGGGAGACATGGATTCTTGCACGTTGTTTTACAAATAGGCTTTTGCTTCCTGAAATACAATGCTTCATTTTTCTTGTATCTGAAATATCAGATAGTCAGTGGTGTTTAATCTTAGCCACACGTTTGGTCTTTCTCGTTCTAAGCAGCAAACTCTTTTTTTTTTGTTGTTTCCAGAGATGTAAGCACAACAGAACAAGTACCTGTGACGATTCAATAATATTTGCGTGGAAAGAGGTTGTGCACCATGAAAACTACATTAAATGGAAAAAACTCGAGCTGCTGAGGGCTTGTTTTCACAGGAGAGTAAATACCAGGCCATATTCACCTTTTCCTGTCATTTGTGATTTTACAGACCTGCTGTGTGTCATCCCCCAGCTGTCCAGGAGACAACTGGCCTACTTAGTTTAACTTCATGTGGAAGTCACATTACTCCTCTCACCATCTTTATGACTTGACTCCGTGATGTAGGGATGTAGTCCTTCACATGGACTGAGCTGGTGTAGAACAGAAGCTCGAATTCATTAGTGTCACAGGGGCTACAAGAAGAATCACGTCATTTAGAAGCACTTAAAAAAAAAAAAA
>VWZY01001548.1:590142-665377 GCA_013399075.1 Chloroceryle aenea | reverse complement strand
CACACACCAAAAAAACCCAAACCAAACACACAAACAACCAAACCAAACACCAACCCAAACAACCTAATTCTTGTCCCTCTCATGTTCTACCAAGAGCTCTGGGTTATGAACCCACAGTTGCAGAATATCAAGCAGAGTACCTTCAGCTGTTTTAAAAAAAAAAAGCTGGCAGAGACTCAAGTCAAAAGTACATTTATTTAATCTTGTCAGCATTCATTTACAATCCAACATTTAAAGGAGACAAGATTAAAATCATTTTCCCCCACTGCACAAAGCACCAGATAAAAGAATCTTTTCAGTAATAGTATTTCATTTTGAGTTTCAGCAGTCCGTTTAGTTTGGATAATACAAGAAGCCTATTAGCTTTATATTCTTGTGCTGAATGTTGATGGATTCTGACAGCTGTCACTGAGAAACAGGGAGAGACGAGATTTTCAAGTTGAATGCGAATTTTATTGAATAAAGGTGAAATATATTTCACCCACATAAATCATAAGAATCAAGCTATGGATGGATGAAGTATGGATGGCATGAAGTACATGCCCTTGCCTCTACATCTGCTCTACCCCATAATATGTCACAGTCACTCCACACTGCCAGAGGAATAAGCCTAAAGCAGGTACTTGGATGTTCAGGTGGGGGCTGTATGAGACTTCAGTACCCCTCAGCAGACCTGATCTTCTTTTCTCATACGAGACAAGTCGTCTGGAAAATACTATTCATATGATCAAGGGATGCAACACTAACAGAATTTAATTCCCAACAATCTCCCTAAGTAGTTTATGTAGTGTGAAGAGCTCCTTTGGACTTTGTTATCCTTGTTTTCACACTTAGAGGCTACAGAAATAACAGAAGAAAATCATTTGTTGTGTCTCATGTATATTCTGGAGATGACGTGTTTCCATTATCGACAACTAATTCATTCACCTGAATTCTTTGTTGTCTAAGGAGGTACCTTTTTGTTTTCAAGTATATATATTTTTTTCTTATATTTGTTTGGTATTGAAGAAGAATTTACAAAACTTGATCCTTCTCTTGATTTTTTTACAATGATGGTCTCAGATGATAGATCAGTATTTTTGGCTTTACTCCATTTCAGATTTCCTGAACACTTTATGAGAACATGTTTTGTCTCTAGAAGAAGATTTGGCATTATTGATAAATCTATTGTATATTTTTCTAATGTGTTCTTAGCCAAGTTAGCAAAGAATCCAAAGCAGATTTTATTTGAATTTTGTCTTTCAGTAGTTGTTTTACTGCAAAGGATGGTATATCAGCTAATAATACAGTAAATACTTAAAAGCATGGCATTTTAAAAAGCAAAATTAGTTTTGGTATTCTCTGTGTATGTCTTCAAAAGGATTTTCTATGGTTCACCTTCGTTATATTCTGTTTATTCCTTTTGGCTCATGCCTTTCAAGGCAACAGTTCAGTTCCTGCAGGGCTACTTCTAAAAGGCTGTCATTATTTAGAATGGATCATTTAATTAAGCCACCGCAGGGTCTGTAAGTAAAATTAATCAGTGTAGGTATATTGTTTGTATGAGTCACAATTACTAGGCAAATAGGTTACTGCCCAATAGAGTTGTTGTAATCCAACTGTACATAGCCTCATAGAATTTAAGGACAAGCTTTGTTTACCCTTAATTATACCTAATGCCATTTACTTCAGCTAGGCTGTAGCCTTTGTTGCTACTAATTAATTTATGTAGTTGGTAAAATACTTTATTTTAATACCAGTGTGTGACACTATCTGAGATGAAACTGCCTGTCCTATGACTGCAGGGAATAATTACAGAGAAAATATATCAATTAAAATGAGCTTTATTAAACTATATTTGTATCATGAACACAGTTACCAAAACCTCCAAAGATCTGATCTGTATTCTTTGCCTTGGGGCACTTACTTAATAGAAACTTAATAGAGCATCTTCAGTGACTCATACATTATGTAGCAATTGAATCATCAGGAAAACAGAGTATTGATCCTTCCTGTCATGATCTAAAACCAGGTATTTGGAGGACAGATTCTAAAAAAATATTATGTCTCATTTGATATGGTAAAATCAGATTTGTTATCCTGACATAAAGAGAAAATGATATATAGCTAGATACATAGAAGGGATGTTCCAGCATTTAATATGCTGACCTGAGCTTTAGTAGACCAGAACTCAGTTTAGCTGCAGTTTCAAGAGTAGAGAAGTTCTGTAAGACAATTCAATTTTAGGGTCCTTATTTTAAAATAAAAAAATAATACAACCTCGAGATTCAAAATACTGCTAGAGTACCAGTTCATGCTACCAATGCAACTTCTTTCCAAAATATGTGAAATATAATTTTGAGCTGTGCGAATTTTTGCTGCTTCTGTTTCTTAACTGGATTTCCTACAGCAGACCACAGGCTTTTTCCTCTGCCTTACCCTCTGTGCAGCTGTTTTGATTTCTGTATGTCTTTATAAGTCCATACTCTTCCAGATGGATACTTGCACTGAACCTCTGGGGTGAAGTCTGTGCAGCCTTCTCTCAAGTAACATGGCCTGAACTGCAGATCTGGTGTTGTGGCTTATTTGTGTTCCTGATACTGATCCTGGTTGTGTATTTCAGCGATAGACAGTTAATTACCCATCCTTACAAAACAGATAAACCACTTCAGTCCTGATTTGATCCAAATCCCTCGAGTGAAGTAGTTTTAACCCACAGCAGAACCTCTGCACTAGGTTTGTTCTCCACCAGAACATTGCTCTAATCACTGCCCCAACAATGTCCACTGAAATGGCAGCACAGCATCACTGCTGATCCCGTTCCAGGACTGGAGCCATGGACAGCTTGTGAACCAAAGGGAGCTAAGGCAGTGACCACGTGACCAATGCTGAAGATGAATATGGTGCTGATGTCTTTGGGGAAGTTCACACAAACAATTAGACCAACCAGGCTACGAACTCTTGACCAGTCTTACTTTCTGAATTTCCTGAAAGGTGTAGAAACATCCTGATTAGCCACGACTCTCAAATCCCAAGCAGACCAGCAACAGAGTGGTGTTAAGACTGTCAGTATCAAATGAATATATCAGTGTTCTCAACAGTCTTATATTGGTTGTCTTCTGCAATAGGAGAGGATTAAGCTTAGCTCTGTATCACCCCAGAATTGTCCTACCACGGTCAATCTATGGATGCTTGCTGCAGGAGCCAGGAAGATTTTACAGCAAAGCCATGTGTTGTGCAGAATGGATTTGAGTAGGTTTAAGAACTTGAGCAATGTAGCAATTAACTGAAAATCATATGTAGAACACATGCACTCAAAACAGGTCTCAAAATCAGCTCTTTTGAGTCTTAAACTACTATCCTAATGACTGGATGATGTCTTTCTTCAGTTTCTCTTGCATCAGTATAGGAGAGTAGCAACATACAGGGACACTGTACTACTTGGAACAGGAGCAATACATGTGGGCTAGTAAGATATGCTACACATTTTATACTCCTGGCAATTACAGTGCAGGAAATTTAGGGGATTATGGTTACAAACCCCAAGAGCTTAATGTTCTGCATTTATGCAGCTGTATTTGAGAACCACTTTGTGTATTTCAATAGTATGGGACAAAAGCATAAATTAACAAGATACCATTCAATCTTCAGTACAAATTTATTTGAAAGTTAACATCAGCCTCTGGATATTGTGCATGTATTTATCCTATAACTGATAATGTTTAGTTCTGTGTGTCACATCTTTTCTTGTGAGAGTGTGAAGCCCATAGGCTTTTGGTTAGTAAAGGCATGTATGCTGGAGTGAAAAATGACAACATGGTAAATATCCTTCAGACTCAATCATCTAAAATTTGCAAGCTCAGCAAGGAAAATCTGCTAGGATGTCTGGGAGTCACATAACTGTACGAACCATGGTGAAAACAAATGCATTTTTTGACAGTTCAGAATAGATTCTAGATTTTATACAATTTATGGCTAAGAAACTTCAGAATATTTCAGTAATGTGTGGTGTTTGGTTTTGCTTTCCAGTTTTAATGATTTCTCCTTTGCCATGCTTTTCTGAGTTCTCAACTGTGCCAAAGAAAAATCTTCATGGTTTAGATCTTATTAGTGTTGGCACTAGCCAAATGTGGGTAATTACAGCTAGAGGTTAAAAATTAAAAGAGCCGATCTGTCAGGGTAGGTTTCTGATAAATCAAATGGGCTCATCCTGATGTATGAAATTCTGGGTGGCTTTTCTGACAGGCCTGCATAAACCTTAACTGATACCTAAGAAGCATACACTAAATTGTTTCTCTTTTCCTTGCAACTGGTTTGTCATATAAATTGATAAAATTCAACACGAATGTCTACGATACAGAGTAGTTTCAGGAAATAATTCATTTTTATGTGCAGACTAAAAGTCAAGAAATGTTGTGGTGATGTTTTCTAAAACTACTGTTTTGTTAGTATTATATGAGGGGCTTCAATCTTCTGCCTAGGGATTTATCACAAAATAACAGTATACTTAGGGGAAAAGTGACATATTACACAGGAAGAAAAAGTATGTACTTGCAGCAAGTAAGCCATATATGACCAAGAGAAAATATCCATTTTATTTGACAACTTATATTTTTAGCCTCTATACTATTTACAGAGAAAGCATCTGTTAGTTTCACAGTATTACTGTGTTTGGGGACATTACACCATGCACATCAGTAATATTTTTGGTTTCCTGTGTTGCTTTACATCTCAGGGAATCCAGAAGTCCTTTTCAATTATTTATAATATTTTCTTAAATAGTTTACTGTGTAAACTATTGGTTGTAAAAATAAGTATTTCAGAAAGATTAGTAGCTGAATTTACCTAGACAACAGTAGGCAACATAAAGCCACTACTAAATATAAATAATAATTTTAAAGAGTATGTAAGATGACACTTACTTTCTCTTACTCTCCTCAGGTATTTTGGAGGAATTATAAATTTTTTTTAAGCCTAGTTTTTAATAGTTTCCATGAAATGTTTTTGTGTCTGTAGAAATTTGTGGATACAACTGTGGTGGATGCAGAAGGTATCAGCACTCATCTGGAAATATTGGACAACTTGCCTGGCGACACTGTAAGACATGGCTGGGTACTCCTTCCTGCTGTCATGACCAGGTCATGATGCTCTATGAATGCTCCTGTGCTTTGTCTTGACTCATCTCCTGAGGCCTCATGGCACATTACCAGATTTTGTGGATTTAATTGAGTCTCCATACAGGGTAATCAGTTTTAAACTATCAATGGACTAATACTGTTTTAGGAAGCCAAACCTTAATATGTGTCTTTTTAGCATGGAAATAGTATCCTGTTGGTGAAACCCACAGTGTGCAATGTAGCAGTACACACCACTGAACCAAAACAAGCTTCAGGAAATGGTAGGTAAAATATTCTCGATTTTAAGAGATCTATTTATGAAATAGGTTTAAAAATAATACAAATTCTTATTTCTTTTAGAAAGAGATTAAAAGTGTAAGTAGCACTCATATTTAGAGCATATATTGATCAGGTATATTCCTACTCTTTAGGCACCTGGATTTTAATAAATTTCTTCCACCAAGCAAAGTTTTGAACATGGAAAAGAAGAAAGTCTTAGAAATGCCTTAAAATTAAGGACTATGGATTTCACAGTAAAAGACCCTTTCAAATCTGTCCTTTTTAGTCCTGTTTTATTAACAGGCTTAAGCCGTTCCTGGCTCAGTTTTCTAACTTGTAAATCCGAATTCTGTGCTTATAAATATGTACTTAACTGAATGGGGAACTTTGTGTTCAACATACTGTTACTAATTCCCTTATTAGAACTGGATATTGAAGGAAAACACCCCAAGCTATTTTTTAGTCTGACCTTCTGCTTTTTCTAGATGGTGGACTGCTAGATACCCATGTTTGCTATGTGTTTCAGTAGCTTTCTTTAAAAAAATAAAATAAAATCTAGAACAAAACCAAACAAACTAAAAAACCCAAACAAAGGAACAAAGAAACTAAAACAAAAAGCAACTATTAAACTTTTCAGTTTTCAGGTAAATTATTATGTGCAATGATCTGTAATATTGTTTAGTGGATATTTTCCTTCAGTGTTGAAACACCTTGTAATTTATCCAATTTAGTTTACAGTTATCTAAAGCCAGAACTCCAGTTCTGGTTTCATACTGCATTTTGTCAACTTCCACATCTTATTGTTAGCTCATATTCCACTTTGCTAGATTGAGAAGATCATATTAAGTAGGAATTTACAGAACAGCTATCTTCTTAACTTGAGGACTAGCATGATTTCTAGAGTTCAGCTCATTCTTAAAGCATGTTTCTGAAACCTCTTCAATATTCTTTTGCTCTTTCTGAAGTGCAGGTGGCGGAAGCGTGCACAGCACTTTTCTCCTCACTGCTGTGTAGAGATGTCTTCTTACAGAAGAATGTTTTGCTTGTGTATCTGGAAGGTATTAGGGTCACAGCATCGTATTGGAATTTCACAGCAATTCTTTACAAAGGTATTCTTTTCTAAAATAGCCTCTTTTAACATGACATGGCTTACGTGAATTTTCTGTCTGGCTTGAAATTACATGTGTGCTCAGACATTTCCCTAAAATGTAGAACAGATTTACCAGCAGAATAAAAAACCCTCTGTTATCCCACCTTAGCATCTTAGGCAGGGTTTTACACAGTGAGTGAAGAAACTGTGCTTTCAGGGCCATCAGAGAAATGGACTGGTAAAAGGTTGTAGAAGGAAAAAATGCTGTTAGTACCTCCAAGTTGTTTGTTGTTTTCTTTTTCTGTCTCTACTGCTGTGCTTTTTATTAGATCCAATAGCTGACAAAGAATAGAATGGCATTGTGTCCTCAACATCACTATGGAAATAAAATGAATCAAGAAAATATTTTCTTCAGGACAAAAAAAAAAAAAAAAAAAAAAAAAAAGATAAGTGTATCAGTTTTTTACTGAAATCACAAACCAAAATTTATTAGCTTCAACCAATTGCTGCAGGAGCCAAATAGTTTTTAAGGCATAATCCACTTAATGTTACAGTAGCAGGTGTTGCAATCTACAGCAAGAACTTAAACAGTTTTTAGTATATGTTTTCTGGGTTTGTTTTGTTTTGTTTTTTTTTTAAATGTCTTGATTGTTCATTAAATTGTTTTTCCAGTCATTTTCCATGACAGTGCATTAAGGCATTTGTACCAATGTGCAACATTTTAGCATTTAATAGATTGGATTGTATTACAATAAGGACATTTAATACTAAAAAGTGTATTTCAAATGATATCTAGGTGACAAAGTAAATTTGTCTATATAAAAAACCCTGAAAATACCAATGTAGAACTGTTAATTGTACCCCTCTGAAGTGTAAACAAACCAACCAAATTCCCTGATACATTTTTGCAAGATAATGTTAATTCTAAATTAACCAGAGTTTACAGTGTTAGAAGTTTCATATTTTGTCAAACAGTATGAACAGAATAACTGGATGTTACAATATCCTTATCCTTTTGACATTTTGCAGCCAAGTTAGAATCTGAGAAATTCACAGAGTAGCTAACTCTACTGTTAATTCACTTTTATGTACATATTGATAGACAGATCTACATTATTCTTCCAAATAGCTTGTCTGACAAAAATTTGCTCTTACTCTTCCTTCTTTTCCCTGGTACCATTCCTTCTTTCAGTCTGTAATTCTGCAACTTAAAATACACACGTTATAAGATGCATAAACTGCAGTGCAAAAGTATTTACACAGTCAAATTGTACTTTTTTTCTTCTTTAATGAATTATGCATCTGATCAGTGTAGTTGTCTTCTAGTTTATCTGCTAAGTAATTGAAATTACATGGTCACAGATTGCCTATAATAAAGAATACAATAGAAAAGCTAATCTGTTATAAGATCTAAGTTGTTTTATTTACTTGAAGGAAAACTGAGTACCATTTTCTACTTCAGTATGAAATATCCATCAAGGGTGGTTTTTGCTTTTGGTTCGTTTTGCATATAGATATGTTCTGTTGCTGTGGAATTCAAAGGAAAATCGACAACAGAATTCTTTGGGCATCAGTCTTCAAATGCTTCTTCACCTTTAACGGTAAGATGACTGGAAGAGGATTATCTCCACTAACATTTTCTTACACTTGGGAATTAGTTCGGGTTGAAGAAGTCTGTATATTCATGGTTATGAAAGGACCAATCTAATGTGACTTCTTAGCATAGTCCAACAGTTTCTTCATCTCACTAGCAGCAGGTGGCTGAGCTATGACGTTATTTCAAGTACTTACCTAATGTGTGGGATGAGGATGAGTGAATCTATTGAAATCTTCTGAATAAACCAAAATATGTAGTAGTAAATCCTGTCTTTTGTGAATGTTTAGATGTACAGATAGTTTGGATCATCCCACAAATACACACAATTTTCCCATGCCAGAAAGGTTCTCTGCATTTGAGAGTGCCCTCCGTACATGGGATAAATACATCTCAGGGAAAGGAGCAACCAAAAGCCTGTGAGGAACAAGGCATGGAACTTACCCAGAATAGTATTTTAAAACCTTCTGCTTAAGACTGGCTGAAACTTTGCTAATGAAAATAGTTTTATTTTTTTTAAAATAATAATCTGATCCTCTGATTTGTTAAGGATGTCCTGGATCATCCCATTAAATTGAGTGTTCTCAATCTTGTTTTCGTGGTAAGGGGGGAGGGTGCGCATTTCTGTCTGCTTACAGCTAAGAATTAGCTGGACAAAGTGCCACTGAGACGAAAGAACCATTGCATCTGAAATACAGTACAACCAGTTTAGCAGAATCATGGTGATTTTTTGGGGCCAGATGGAAATCATAACCAGTTTATAGGAATAGCAGCTTTCCTGTGCAAAGGTTGGACGTGTTATGTTTCTGCTGCAAGCCTTATCTTGCTTCTGTAAGTAGCTCTCTTGCAATATACTGCCCATTACTGCTTTTGCAATGTGCTACTTCTAGTCCCATTCTCCTGGTATTTTTTTTCCTTCAGAGTTTTTAATGCATATACAAGGGGTTCAACTTAGAGGCTGCTGCTTTCTGGCTGTCATCTGAATGAGCTTCACAGATCATTCCTTCACAAGCTGAAGATCTGTGAGAAGATTTGAGTAACTGCTGACATCTTTCAATTTGCCTTAGTCTCAACAGGGTTTTCTCTTGTTGCTTCTTAAGTTCAGCGGAGCAAGGAAAGAATGGGAAGCACACTGTGCACTTGAAGTCACAAGACATGTGGAAGGGAGGAAAGGAAAATTGTAGGAAGCACACTTCAGAGACATTGATACAACGCAAGAGAGATACATCCAAACGTTTAAATCCTGTGTAACTGGTGAGCTACTGCTGCCCTGTTGTGTCTTTCTCCTTGGAGCAGTTTTGTTCTTTTTATCCATGGTACCTTTGAAGCACTGACTGTCCTGCAGTTGAACAGTGTACTATGTTATCTTCACTTAAGTCCTGACTGTAACTACAGTTCAAGTTTTGCAAGAGTACTGTGGAACTAGAAGCAAGCATCTAGTCTTCATTTAGATACTAGGACCAGGGCTCTTTGTAGGCCTGGAGTAGAATCAAGTTTTCTACATGAATAGATTATGGGGAAAAAAATGCTTTTTTTTCCCCCTGGTTATTATTGTTCTTAGAATTTTGCTACTTTTCAAACAGAAATTTTACTACTGGAAGTCAAAGATAATATCCAGTATGTATAATTTTGCTATTAAAGAACATTGCTAAAATAATCTTTCTGACATTATTGAAAGACAAGAACTTGTTTTATATCTGCTGTAATCTTATTGACCTCTTGTTATTCATGGACATTTTCCTCATAATGTTGAATTAACTTTGGAAACGTATTTTTCTCAAGTATAAGTGAAGACAACTTCACTGAAATTTGCCATCAAGGAGTTAGGAGTAATTTTCACTGAAACACAATGTGTCTCTGAATCAAAGCCCTTCGAGATGTTTGGAAGATAGTATTATCACCTTCAGGGTGTTTGGGCCTGGCCCTTTATCAGTAACTGAACATAAATCTTTTTCTGACTTCCATGTTACTTCATTGCAGTAACAAACACAATCCTCTCTCTACACAGAGGCCTCCTGTTATAATAGGATGGAGCAGTCAGGATCTGGTAACATAACTTATTGGTCTTTGAGTTCAGCGATCATTTATTTATTATGCTGTAAGTGTTTACAGAAGCTGTATCTGATTTATATAAATCTCCAAATGTACACTCCTTTATGAGATTTTTCTGGTTGTAAATTCCATATTCCTCTCATTGTGTTTTCATTTTTAATTTACTACATTCCCCCACAGGCTTTCCTCTAACTAGTTTGCTTGTTGTAAATTCAGCAGCGATATTCTTTAAATAAACAGGAGCACAGAACATAATTTCCTGGTAACACTGTTTAGAGAATGGATCAGAATAAGGCCCCAAAGCTATTCTGATGATGAATTAATTATAAGATTCCAGGAAAAACACAGCATTGACATTTTACAAGTTTTGGCATGCAGCCTTTTATAATGGTGCACACTTAATAAAGTTGTTTTGATGTTTATAGTAGGAGTATGGACTTAACTCTCTAATAATCAGAAAGTATTGTGGCATAATGTAAACTGAAATGGTAACCTCCTACACTTGTTCTCCATTTTAATTATGGAAATCTATGCAAAGAGAACAAAAGAGTGGATCTTCAAATGCTGAGCCCATATTAAAATAACTTGACCGCCTTTCCTCTGGTGTATAAAACTTTCATCAGCTTTTGCTTTAACAGTAAAAATTTTCTGGTCTTTTATCATTAGAATGATCAAGAAAAAATTATGTAGTAGGATATGGTTTTCCCCCATGCTAGTTCAGTGACAGTTTGTTCCTTTTCTGCTTTATATTGATGCATTTTCAAGTAGTCTATCTGCAATACTCATCTACCTCTGTGTCTTCAGCTGAGCAACTCTCCGATATTTAAAATTCTCAAAATTCAAGTAACTAAGGTATGTTATCACTTTTTTGCAGTTTGGGAACTGAGAGGAATATATCCAAACCCAGAATACCCACAGGAATGCAATTCTTATTGCAATTAAGAGAAATTAGTTCTCTAATACACCTTTCAATATTTCACCTAAAGAAATAAAGCTGCTGACTGTTCTTGGGGAGGAAGGACAACAAAAACATGCAGATGAGAACAGCATGTAATGAAAGTAAAGCCCTGGAGCACTTTTAAAGTTTTTGCTAGCTGCTTGAGTTCTTTACAAGCTGCTTAAGATGCAGATCCTCAAATGCATTTCTTACATTTTTTTCTCCATTGTAGGAGAATTGCTTGCACATAAGACTGGAAAATTCTTTAGCCCTTTAAAGGGCTAAACATTTTCTTTTTTAGAAAACTATTATAAAGATATCAATATATTTATATTAATTGAAAACGATACTTTATTGTACTACCATCAGATAGCTATTAGTTCTAGTAAAAGAGTATAAAATACCCCAGCTCTAGGATTCTGGGCAGTACATTTTTTTCTCAGTCTAGGCTCTCCATGTGTTCCATTTACACAAGAGAAAACTGTTCAATTATAAGGTCCTTAATTTACCCAGGAAATTTCGTAAGGAAAATGATTAATTACTTTAAGCAATCAGTTTTACAGATAATCGCAGTTCTTTATTTAAACTGAAAAAGCAAAAGGAGATCTTATGAATAAAACATAATGGGGAAAAAAAAAGGAGAAAAGCTTTTAGTTTAATAAATATGAACTCAGCATTGAAATGTTTCTTCAAATAGACAAATTTCGTTGAAGTTACAACTCTGTTCATATTAACTATTAATTATGGAATTATTTTGTGTTAATACAGTTAGAACATGTGTGTTGGCACAAAGTGTGAGCAAAGTTTCCCTTAAAATGACCCATTGCTAGACATTCTTGAATCTTGAACCATAAACACTTTGCATGTGGAATTAGAAAACCCATCCTGGAAAGGTTGGTGTGTTTATGCATACCTGACCTCTATTTAGTGCCCTCTTGTTTTTAATAGTGTTCAAAACATCAGTGGGAAAGACTTAAATCTTCCTGGGAGAGCCATGACCTTGAAGTGAGAGGTACCTACCTCGTTATGTGATTTAACTGAGTAATTCACCTGGTATAGGGTGTATCTGGTACTGCTGTTACTGCTGGATTAGGAATCTGTGCTCTCCTCAGCACTTAAATTTACACTGCTTTCCCTGAAACAGAAATATATATCAGCTAAGATCCATCAGCTTGTGCCTGAGAGGTTGATCCCTGTTTGCATTGAGTGATATGCAGAAAACACAGAGTTCCAGCTGTAGGTAGAGGTGCTGCAGTGGGGGAAATATGAAAAAATATGCTAGGTTCAGGGCAGTTGCATTCATAAATACCCAGATGATGATTGTGTGTCTTGGACTGAGTGGATGGGGCTCTTGTTTGGTGGGTGACAGAAAGCGAAGCGGCTTTTTGCAATGCCCTGCCATTCTGCTGCAGTGGTGTCCTGCTTGTAAAGCATTCTGAATGTCTTGTTAAAGCAGTTCTGTTTCATCAGAGAGACATCTCACTTGTGGCATGGGCATTTGTCATCCTGTAGCTCTGATGGACAGATGATGTTTTGCTGTTACTTAAAATTTTCATCTACAGTGCATTTGTGTCAATTGATAGGATTTCTTTCTGGAACTCTGGGCTCTTAGGATTTTTTTTCTTCTTTTAGCAAGAATTGATTATTATTCTAGCTTTTCCTAGAAAGAGATATTCATATTTAAAACATACCCATTCTGGTAAGGTATCTCCTCCAAGGAATACTTTGGTTTTCTGGTTTTATATTGACTTAACCCCTGAGGATAATGCATCTATTTGGAGCTAAGGCTTGAGTGGGTTCATAGGCTCCATTTAAACATCACATTTGAGTGATGGGGTATGACAATGAAGAGACTGGCAAAAAAAAAGCCTGAAAGTGATTAAACTTTTTGCAATTATGACTGCATCAGTCCCTAAAAGAGAAAGTAAACTACCTTATTTCATTATCAAAAACAAACAAACAAACCAAAGCCAACAATAATAAAAAATGTAAAAAATGCAGAGTTTTGCATCTATCCATTATTCTTTCCATTCTGGAAATATATGTTACTAGAAAGCATGCTGTTGATTTCTTAATTGTTTACACAGTCACCATACCTATCAGTCTTCATTTTGGTCCCTGTCCCTAGCTCATAGAATCCATTTGTCCATTCAGTACTTCCTCTCTTTCTATTCCATTTTGAGAAATCCTTTATATATGCTAGGGAAGAAAGAACTGCTTGGGGAGTTATTAGCCCCTCTGCTCCTAAGGGAATGTAAAGTATTACTTTGCAAGGAAGTGGTTCTGCAAACACATTTTTGATGGGAGTTCTTTTAGTCTTTGTGCTGCTTGTCCCTTAGTTTGCCTGTGACCTTCAGTCAAATCATCTTTTCATTTCTTGCTAGCATGAGTCCTTGTCTGTCACAGAGCTGCAGAAGAGCTGAGGTTGGAAGCATAGCAGGCTCCTTCCAGATGTCTGAGGAAGGCTTCACGTGCCTTTTCTTCCTGTTGAGACAATCTGTGCCAGGTATGCAATGTCTCCCATGTAGCAAGTCTTCCATCTTCTCCAAGGATGTGGTACAGTAACCTGAGTCTTGACTCACCAAAGCCTGGTTTGTGTTGGCTTCAGCCAGCCGAGCTCTGCAGATACTTCCATCCTCCATCTAGGATACGTGTCGTGTGCCTTTACTCACCCATCACTGCCTTAAGCCTTGCCTTGTCTAGACCAAGGGTTTTGCAAGTGCCATCTCTGCCTAGAGAGATGCCTGCCAAGCAATGAGTACATGTATCACAACATGTAGTTAATTCACAGTGAAAGCTGATGAATGTGATGGTTTTGAAAGGGGAAGTATAAAGCTTAATGCTTTTGTGTAATCTCTCTTTGCTGAGTTCTTGTTTTAATTTTTGTTACTAGTGCTCTAAAACTTTGCTTTATATTTAATTAAAAACAAACAGAAGTGACTCCTAATGATGTGATCTAGATTTTTGTCACTTGAGTCTGAGCGATGCTGCTAAAAACAAAATGAGATGCTAGACAGCATAGATTTTAAATTCTGGTTTGTCTTTGTTGATGGAGGAAAGATAAGAGATGAAAGATCTCAAGGCTTGTATACTAACATTTTAATTTAAAGAGCCTGCATACTGAGCATAGTCTGAAACTATACTCTGAGACACAGTTTTGTATGTTTTATGCATTGACACACCATCTGCTTTGCGTGGAAGAAGCGGGTACAGGAGGCTTTTCTGTAGCAATCCATCTTTTTAAACAAAACAAAACATGTTTTAGACTGGAATAGTCCTTTGAGGAAAGACTCTGTGTTAATTGCATAAACCACCTTAGACAATTATTGCTTCAGAATTTTGAGAAGCCTTGGAACCTTATTTGGTTCAAACCATGACAAGAATTACTGGAATAAATGGAACTGCAGTGAGGCCCATTATTAAGTTCAACCAATTTTTTTCTTTGGTACCTGTTCCACGGAATATTGAAGAGGCTTTTTAAATGCTAAAAAACCCCCAAACCTGCCCTAGAAAATTTTTGGAGAAAAAAAAGAATGCAAGGCAAATGTGCCAGCCAAGGGGTCTTGAAATGACCACAAAGTACCCTATTTAGTGTACTAATATCGTTACTTGAAAGTACTCTCCATGTAAACTTCAGGATGTTGAACTCCTAAAGGATCTTCAGAAAAGCTGAGTTGTAGGAATGCATATGACCCCCATGTGCCAGGTTAGCATAGCAGAGGAAGTGTAACATTTTTATTTTGAATTCCAGAAGTGGGAAGTTCCCAATTCCCATATCAGTGTATGTGAAAACACTGTATGCATAATATCAAGTATTTCATTAGCAGCAAAATCTCAATTGTAACTTATGTACAGTAGCTCCCTGAAATTTTCATGTTAGTTTACAGTTTGGTGTAGTTTGCATGAGGCAATTGATATTTTGGCTTCTAAAGGTAACAGGGACCATAACAAGCAGACCATCATAGCAGGACAGCAGTAGGTGACCTAATTTATCATGTTCTCATGTCTGTAGATGAAAAAAAGGAGAAATAAGCAGTTGGGAAAAAGAGATATGGGAAGATAGAGTATCAAAAAAGGGAATGATCAATAAAGGATTTTCTTGGGATGTTGTGACAACTGGCAAAGTGTTGTCAAATATGGGCAGACAAAGAACAATGAGTTAGGGATTCATTGGTAATTGGAACTGTTGATAAGGAGCTGTCATTAAGGGCCAGAGTATAATCTGATAGCAGAGGAACCAATTCATACAGCTCATCACACTCAGTTCATTAGCAAACAAAATACTGATCCATGGAACTGCTACAAGGGTGAATGTGTATGCTCACAATCAAAAAAAAACAAGTATTGCATAAAGATAATGGAGAGAACAGTGCAATGTGTGTAACATAAAAGCTACATGTGCAGCAGAAAGGGGGAAAAGTTCAGCATGTCAGAACGTGCAGCAAGCAAATTTTTTTTGTCGGTCAAAATACAGGGAAAAAAGAGCACTTTTAAAATGTTAAATTATGTATTAAGATTTGTATGAGTGTACAGCAGCATGCTGGGCTACAAAATGCCAAGATTTGTCATGATGCTGTAACCTCAATTTGACTTCTGTGCAGCAACAATAGTTTACAGTCTGTAGTCTGACATTTTATATGGTGGGCTGAAACCTACCCCAGAATTTCAAAACAGCTTCATAGAAACACACGTTTACCCCTCGAATTCTCATGTCCAACATAAAAAGATACCTTTCATGGAACTGTAAAATGTAATGCTCACTGAATATTTGCCACTAGTACCTCCTTATGCCTCTTTTGCCTCATCTCTGTATGATAAATATTTCAGAGGGTAGTGACTGGGAGGAAGCAAGAACAGGAATAACTAACAGTGTTCTTATAGGAGAAAAATCAGAAGCACAGAACATACTTTTTTTGAATCAGTTTCTTTTAAAAGTCAAGAAAAATTATACAGTGCATTGCTAGGTAAACATTTAAATAATCATGATTTTTTTTTCACCAGAAAATTATCCACATATTTTAGTGTTAGAGTTATCAAATAAAACATATAACCCTCAGTGCCATCAAATCTTTGTGCAGTTCTTTCAGGTCATGAGAATGGTGACTGTCTCCCCATAAATTTCTACCAAAATAAGCAATTGTGGTCTTTCTAATAAAAAAATCTACTCTTATTTGATGTTTGTTGACAATTAAACCCATGGGTTCCAGAAAGATTCTGAAGCATTATGCTACCAGATGTGGGGTTTTGGTTTTATTTTGCATTCTCATGAACAGATATGTAATCTAGTCATTACTGGTTAAGATATGATTCATAGCACTGTGTGCAATTTAAATACCAGATACATAAATGTATTGTATAGATTGAAAGTGTGCATTTAATTATTTTTGGTGCTTACAAGCAATAACTGAGTCAAGAAATAAGCATGAGGTTGAAAATGAACTTTGCAAAAAGGTGTGATTTTTGTGAAGAACGTGATCCTAATCTGCAAAATTAAATCCCTTGATCTGGTAAAATGCTTGTAGGCAGTAAGTTACATAAAGTTCAGTTAAGCCCCTGTTTCACATCAGTACCTTTGATGAGACTTGAGATTCATCTGGTAATGTGATCTAGCATGTCCACGCTATGATTTCCAAACATCCTTGCAGAAAAGAGCTGGGTTATGCTGTGGAGTGCTGATCTTCCACCGTCTCACGTGCCCGTCAGCACTAGGTCTGCAGCCAAGAGCCTGGAAGCTTTCCTGGTTCCTGGATCTCTGCCCTTGCACTGTATCCTGGTTTCATGTTGGCTAACAAACAGTTCTCCCACTCCCACAGAGTGGGAGTGAAAAGGAAAAAAGTCCTGGTGTGACTGACTGGGAGGCTGGCTTCAGAGTGGGCTGTGGTGTGCAGCTTCCCTGTTGTCTAGGTGGGGTTGGGGGGCATGCAGAGAGACAGCTGTAGGTAGAGGTGTATTAGAGCTCTGCTGCTCTCATCCAAACCCATGCATCTGATACCAAAGACCGTATGTTGTACTTTGGATTCCTAACAGGTCCCCAATTACAATGACATGCAGATACCCAAAATTGGCAGAGTTCAGTCAATGTTAATTCTGTTCAGGTTCTGTAAGTTGTCTATAGGCATGTCTTGGGTCAGACAGCTGGTTGAATCAGCAGAGGTGGGATTCTTATTATTAAACATTAAATTGTCAGGCTATGCTACATGGGTCCTCAGACTACACAAGTACAAAGAGCAGGATGTAATCCCATTTCTTGTGTTTAAATACTAACTTTGTGTCAAATGGTTGAAATCACATGCAGTACTATATTGATTGCAGTCTCTTAAAGGATCTTTTATATAGGGTCTTGTGCCTTAAAATGGAAGGTAAGTGATTTAAATTAGTCACACCAGCCTGCATTTGTGCACCCAAAGGAAAACTCATGCCAATTTACAGTAACTACAGCCTTTCTAGATGCCAGGTTGCTGGGGTTTTTTATTTATCCAATTGTGTAGGTTTAAGAGTGCCCCTTTAAAAGTGCCCCTCCAGAGCTCTGAGGCCCCATGACAGATACTTCAACGAATGATGAGTTAGTTGCACAATTAATCACTGTTACAGCAGCAGCAGTAGATACTTAGCAGTTTCTTTGTTTGCCTTTTAGAGTTTCTTAATGAAAAGATATCTGTTTGTACAAAATTTCTTGTTACTGGTCATTGACCTTATTCACCTTTCTACTGTTTACACTTAAATAGATATTTTGAAGTGAAGAAAGCAGCATTTAAAAGATGGAAACTATTGCCATTGTTCTCCATTATGCTGTGGCTGCTACCCAGTGTCTGAAAGTTAGAAAGGAAATAATTATACAATTTATATTCTTTCTGGGTCCAAATTAGCAGGTGCTTTGAGGTAAAACATGGATGAATTTCCCATAACCAGACTGATGTCACAAACAAGATAGCTAAAAAGTGCCTGCGGTTATCTTCAAATGAAGTTATATTAGAATTGTGTCCAATATCCTTTATTACAAGGTGAAGACACTCAGAGCAAATAGAAGGCGATGGGTTTTTTCATTCTCCATGGCCTTTGTTCAAGCTTCACTTTGTAATGTTCTTTATACTTATTTTGGGTTTGGGGTTTTTTTTTTTCAGTGTGATATTTTAAACTGCTTATAACCTTTTATTTCCTAACAGTTAGTTCACATTTTAAAAATACAGGGTCCATGTGGTGGGGGTTTTGGCTCTGAGTACAAGGCAGCAGCAGCTGCATCAAGACTGTGTCATGTAGGCTGTCTGTTACCTGCTTGACTGTATTTTAGAAGTTCCCCAGATCCAGATCAACTCCTTAAACTCTGTGCTCAGTTTCCTTTCCATAAACAGTGGAGCTGTTTATTCTCTTAGGGTCTATTTTTCCTGCTTCTACAGATTTTAGAGTACAGCTTTCCACACCCAGCCTTAGTTTGGATATAATTGTTCCTGTGCATAACAATAGGGACATTCCTGTAATAATGCAGGTATGGGAGTAAAGCTTATGGCTCACTTCTTCCCTATTACTTTTGCTGCCTGGGCATAGATGACTACGTATGTGCAAACAGAATCAATCCCACTGTTATCACTGTATCATTATCAAGCCAGGTAGCTGGTTGACAAAACACAGAGGTTATTGATTTACTTTGACCCCTGTTTGTCAAGGATGAGGATTTGTAATTTTAAACTTTATGCTTTTTGAAACTACATGATACAAACCATGATTTTACTGTGATGAAAAGACGTGGATAGTTCTTCCATGTGGTATAATATTTTCTGTACCAGATGGATTGATTTCAAAATATTTTACATTATCCATTTCATTTTACTTTACAGAAGTTCAAAACACTTTTGGGACAAAGTCTAATGTTTTAATTTCATACAACTGCTCCAAATGAGTGAATTATATGCTTACCAAATACAATAATAATCTGAACATGAAATGTGCTGAGAATGTGAACATTTTATACTGAAATTGAACAGAAACATTAATGAAAATCAGGCTAGATGTGAATGTATTGTACATACTGTGGTCTCCATGCAAAAAATATTTTTAAAAAGCATATAGAAGTATTTAGTATGTGTAGATTATTTTAGTCAAAGGCAAAATCATTTAGGCAGTTCTTTCTCAACAATTTCAAGAACGTGAGAGCGTTGGAGCTTCTCTCTCTGAATGTGATAATACCTGTGAGCAACAAGAGTAATGCTGACATGATGCATCACGTGAAATATTGAGGAACCCATCCCATTTGGGTGTTTCTTTGAGAAATACTGACTGTCTTCAAGCTGGGCACACTGATTGATCTGCCAGGTAAAAGTGGCTTGGCAGTATAAAGAACAGGGGAAGAGAGTAAAAACTAATTCAGTAGTTCATGAACTGTTTCTGGTTGAGTTACCCTGGGACCACAGGCTGTTTGTCACACTTCCTGGTGTCACCTGCCACTTTTCTTCATTTTGCTACTGACAGTGCAGCATGGTACCTTGGTTCACTGGTTATTTTTTTCTTTTGATTTTTGATTTTTCTGTCTTTGAATAATATACAAAAATACGAGCATACAGTCTGATTCCCCAGTTTCCACATTTGGTAGAAATAACAAAGGTATAATTGAAATCACAGCAGAAATATGTCAAAAACATTAAACATCTTTAGTTGCCAATGGACAAAAGGAAGATGGAGAGGAAAACTCATGAATGTATAAAGTATATTAAAAAGAATAAATCTCATGCTTTGAGGGGAGAGAATGGAGTCCAAAATTAGATAGGTTTTTCTTGATGTTGTTGTTTTGTTTTGTTTTTTTTTTACTGATAGTATCTATTTTTTTTTCCTGTTATAACGGCTTAGCCACGGTGCACTGAAAATAAAAGTAACTCTGATATACCTATGTCTTATCATCTATAGGTTGATATGAAATAGCTGATTGAATCAATTGAATCAATAATCTGTGCACTTAAAATTCTGTTTAGAAAAGCACCGAAGAAAACTGAGAACTGAAATACAAAAAGGAGTAGTGTCAAAAAATAGGCCTATTTCTGACTGAAATCAGTAAAGGCTTCATTATGTTTTTCATCTGCTTATTTCACAATGTTTATTTATACTTATGTTCACTAGGAAGAAGAACTCCCTTTTAATTCCAATTTATGTAGCACTTTCAAGGCAGACAATTTGTATTAAAAGAAGTCAGAGCTCACGCTGAGATGCTTCCGTGATTGGCAGCACCATAAACCACAGATAGATGTAAGATAGCCTATTCCTTCTCCTCTCCTACCCTGTAATAGTCTTGTAAGTTATTTTGTCATCTCATCTCATTCTGCTGTTCACAAGCATGTTGTGTGAAGCAACCATGCCAAAATGAAAGGAGAAATGTAGACTGGAAAATGTGTACGTAACATTATGTTATTTTTCCTAGCTAGATCATCTGGCAGCAGAAAAGCACCCTTGAACTGTCTAGTCAAAAAGGAAGAGGTGTAAAGAAACACTGCATCAGAATTCCATGTCACATAATAGACTAAATTGCATTTCATCACTTAAAAATAATCTTTTTTTTGCTAGACAAAGATACAAGGCTTGTATCGTGGTGACTGCATGCTTTCTAAATTGTCATTACTTCAACTGCTCACACATTCTGTAAAGTTTCTGGTTAATCTTACTCTTTTTCTCACCCCCTTTGATCTATTTTTGTAAAGTTACTTTCTTTTAGATAAGAACTGTTTCAATGCAGATCAAAATTACTGCTAAAGATTGACTAAAAATCATAATTCTTACTATGCTTACTGTGTTTTTGTATTTTAACTGTAAGTCTATTCATAGCCTTTCAAAAAACCTAATGTGTTTTAAAAACTATACATATTTCAGGGAAGTGGAAATGAACAGAAGTCCTTCCTATTAATTCGATTTTAAAGTCTGATCTCCTTGTAAAATTTTCTGTACAGCTGAGCTGAAAAAATCTTCCTTTTTTGACTGTAAAACAAGGACATTTGCATAGTTGTCTAAAGTATTTATTAATTCTTGCCTTCCCTGTGAAATTAAGCTGATGTGATTTTGGTTGAAGGAGAGATTGAGTGTTTTCTTTATTCTGAGTGACTGGCACTTGTTCCTTGCAGAGAGCTGGGCTGAGTGACCAAAGAAGGAAGCAAGCTCAAAGCTTCACTGCTCACCACTGTTAATGTGACTGCTTGGACTGGATGATTTTCTTCTCTTTTATTCAGTTTTCCTTGTTTCCATTTAGGTTTTTTGTGTGTGCATTGTCCAAAACAAAATACACATCAAGGTTTAGTTAAATGAATAGGAAGCCTTACCATTTTGTTTTCAGGTGAAAAACAAGCAAAACACCCTGAACATGGAGTAATACTCACGGTTTGGTTTTTTTTCACCTATGCTAAAGAAACATTTTATAATAACAAAAGATCCAAAGACAATGGCAACAAGCACTTTTTTTTTTTCCTGAAGGCTGTGACACAGGTGATGTCTGTTGTTATTAAGATCTATCTGTAAACCATCCATCTGTTAATCTTCTTGTCTGTGCCATTGCAGATTATTTGTAACTGAAGGCTGAGTCAAAAGAAGACTTTACTTATTTATACTAACCTTCCATGAACATTGGATAGACTATTATTACCTTTTATTTTTGAAAATGAGAGGTATTGTGCATTTATGTGACCTTTCATTTGAAGAAGCAGTCTTGTGCTCTAAATGGCTTTTGCACTTGCTGGGTCCTAAGAGAATATAGTCAAAATGAAGCAGCGTGATTAACATCTGTAAGATGCATCCTTTAAAATTCATTTTACTAACTTTAAATGGAATGCATCACAGGCACCTGAAGAGGGGATAAAAACAAGTCATGAGCAACAAGGCGCAATATTTTACCATGTTCTGTATCCCATTCAGGCAGATGTTTGGCCTCAAGACATGTGAAGTGGCTGGATTTGATTCTCTCTTGATCTCTCTGCAACTTTAGCTGGGGAGATGAATGCAGCTCAGCAGGAATTTTGCTAAATAAAGGAGCTAGATAAGTAAAAGTAAAATACTGGGGAACATTGTAATATATAAATCTAAGACTAAATATGTTATTTTACCAATTGTATAAACTCTACCAGAATGTGGACATGGTAATAGCCTGTCTCCAAAAGGGTGTGATAACCCTGCCAGTTTTCAGATCCAGGGCAAAATATGACATGTTAATTAATTCCCCCAACTCGATTGCTGCAGTGCCTTAGAGTTGCACTGTCTACATTAGGCACCCTCTGCGCCAGTGCAGGCAAAGATGCTTAAGTACCTCAGAATAATAATCCAAAAACCCCATGAGATGTGGAACAAATCTGTTAGGAAAAGCAGGTGCAGGCACATGCCTGATTTCTGGCCTCTGTGTAAAACTGGGTCATGTGCCCCACAGCCAGTCATTAGCCATCTCTAGCCCTGTGAAAGCAGAAGACAAGGGCTGTGCACACACTGCACACTCTGTAGTGGTGGTTAACTAACCTTGGCTCATCTTTATTAAAATAACAGTCACAGGAAGAAAAGCAACTGTTTGTTTTAAGTATAATCGTAAAATGTTTCAATCATCATCTCAAAACATGGGAGATTTGAATTAATTCAGTTGTTGAGGGTAACGACCAGTATTTTTTTCTTCCTTCTTCCAACTTTGAAATGATCAAAACAAAGGATCAAAATAATAGGGTTTTATATATATATATAAATGTTTATGTTTAACAGTTATTTGCAATTTTTAATTACCACAGTATTTTTAATACAGTTTTAAAATATATTTTATTTATGCAATAACAGCAATAGAGAAACCTGGAAGACAAATTAGAAACACTATGCAAGGTGAGTAGAGCATTGCCTTTTTCTGGTACGACAGCCAGGAATGGCACTCAGACCATGAAAGTTGCCAGCAGAGTCCATCTGTTAAGCAACAGAGTAAATCAGATGCTGTGAGTTTCCAGTTATCTCAGGAAAGGAGAACACTGAGAAGAGGCAAATAAAGGCAGGAAGGTCATTTTCACTTCAAAGGTCTAACAGAGCTCTTTATATAATCTGCTCTTAAGTTGGTCCCTTCCTGCCCAGTGCTGTGATTGATCAGTCCACTTAAAACGACCCTGTATTCGTGTCCTTACCCTGTCTGGTCAGATTGCTGACAACTCCAAAGGCAATGTAGATACTCTTTGCTGGAGTATGGTTCTTGAAAGATTTCAGGGTCTAGGTTGTTGTGACTGCTTTTTGTTCACGCGAACAGGTTCTGCCTTGGGACTCTGAGAAGCTAGAAACTTCATCTCTGTAATATGCTTATTTGGACAGAAACTTAAAGAAAAGAGTAGAAACTCTGTCATGAGCACAGCTGCATCACTTCGTAGGTACATAAGAGTTCTTTGAAGGCAGGAGTCCTAGGGAAAGATTGTTTTGAGTGATCCCATTTGTTTTATTAATCCAGGCTCCCTCTATCACTTTCAGATGCTGAGTCTACAATCAACACTTATGTGAGAGATGATTGAATATTCAAGCTCTTCTTTGGCTACTCTGTCTCTTTTATCAGTCATGTTTTCTATATTATTCAGTTACTTTGACAAGGTTAGACCTCTGTAAAATACTCATGTTCCATGGAACCAGGTCACTAGTTGAGGGACACCTAAAATCAGTGATTTAAACCGGTCTTGATAGCTTCTCAATTGTGGGTGTTCAGCAAGCAGTCTTGTACATTCCCCAGATTTGACCACTGCTTGTCCTGGAAAATCTGCTGGCAGCAGCTGATGTGCAGTAGGACTTTGTATTTTTGGTTAGGGCATATGTGGAAACTACTGTACAGGAGATCCACTCCTGTATCCTACAGAGCTGCATTGCTTCTGATACTTTGTGTGCCTCAAACCCATGTTCTTTCTAATGTGAAACTGCACATTGGGGTCTCTAATCAGGTGCATGATGGCAGGCTCTTGTGGAGAGTTACAGAGCTTCCCTTGTATGCCAATTGTTGTCTAGCTGGTTTGTTCTGACACTATTTATCCAGGACAAAGCATGCAAGGTTTTGCATTATCAAGACTTTCTATTGGAATTTGTAAGCTTTCTCTGGCATGCATTTCAGGCTGTTAATTGTCATGGAGTGTTAGAGTCCTAAATAGCTTTGTTATTAAAATAAATAACAAACCAGACAGAAAAGTCAGCCCTGTAAAAAGACAAGCACAAAATTTCAGTGCAGAAGAGTGAACTGAAACTAATAAATGCATAATTCCTCCAATGCAGTGCATACCTGAGCTTCAAGAAATCTTGAAGTTACATTTAGAATTAGATTCCTTATCTTAATACCTACTAAATTTCAAAGGCTATATTGCTGCCTTTTGTATGAAAAATACTAGCACAGAAAAAATATGATGCATATGTGGTCTCCCCAGTGGAGAAAAAAGTAATAATACAGTAGAGCCCTTTTCTATTGGATTGTCTGACATAGCAAATGTTTCTAAATCCCTGGATACCTTTATTTAATTTTTTTCTGTCTTTCAACAGAAATAAAAAGAGATTCCTATTGCATATCATGAACAATAATTTTACAAATCCTATTCTAAAGGACATATTCTATGTATTCATAACCTTCTAATTCTCTTTGCAAAAGACTGTAATTCACCATTTCATCAAGCAAAGCATAAAACCAAAAATTCACATGTGTATATCTCTCCATACAGTGACACATGCATCTTTAGTTTTCACTGCAAGTGTGTAGGAATTTTTTCTTGTATTGCATTTTTTTTCTCCTTTTGTAGCAGTATTTTCTTCTTTTTTTTCTCTCTCCATCAGAAGCTCTGCTGACATGTACATGTCCTAGACCAGACTCTCAGAAAATGGTGACCAGCAAAAGTGGTGCAGCTGGAATGTGGTAATGTCCATAAATTATTCCAATTTTACTAATTCGTATTTGAGGAAAGATCTTTTGCAGAGAAATTTAGAATGAAGCTGATTTGATTAACTGTCATTTTGTTCAGATCTTGAAAACATGGCCAGCTTTTTACAGAAATAACAAAACTGTTGATTCATTCAGTCAATTAAGCTGAATTATTGGAAAGAGGTGTTTTCTGTGAATAGTTTGTGAAATCCAATTGTCTTGGTTTCAGCCTCGCTGAAGGGACCACAGATGTCAAAGCTCAGTTCTGCATCTTTCTGGCACATTTATTTTCATCTGTGTTGCGAGTCCACAGCACAGGGTAGAATGTGGCCATCAAATGTCTAGCAGAATACTGATTGTCTTTACATTTCTTTTACTTTTTGGATAGTAAGTGGAAACCTTATTTAGTTTGGAAAATACATATTGATCCCACACTGGTTTTGTATCTTGAGCATACTGGCATCAAATACTGAAGTAATACTGAGGGGCTGACACGATGCCATGCTGCCAGTTTCTGCCTTAAGGGGATCATGTTTTGTGAAGCTTTTATAATCTGGTAAATGCATAATATAAACAACCAATACCAACTATCTTATCATTCAAAATGAGATTTTGCAGAGAGAGTAGAAATTCAGTTACTAGCCACACTTGTCATGGTTAACCACTCTAGAAGTTTACAGTTCAGACCACCTACTGTTTATATCTGTGCCTAAAAAGTGTAATTTTCAGCTGTTTTTCTGGATGGTGTAAACAGTATGTGTTTAGAAAATAGCTAATGGAATGAGGTTCAAGCTCCTGCAGTTTAACATTGAGCTTATTATTATGATTCTTGTAAGGAACTTAAGTAATTGTCTAAACCTAAATCATGTGGAGCAGCTGGTATGTGGCTGGCATTAATAAAAGTTAGAAAGTGTCTAAGTTTATGTTAAAAAGGCTTGAGTAAATGGAAGGTGAAATTAAAAGAGAATTTTTTGAACTGTATCCACTATATTGAAGTAAGGCAGGATTAGCAGTGTTTGTTACCAGTTTCTGTTCATATTATTTGACATTTTGCTAGAAAATGCCTTTTCAGAGTCTTAAATCACTTAAGTAATCATTTAGTGATGAGATATTGAAGGATATTGTAGAAAAAAAGTTAAATATTTAAAATCTTTTCAGTAAGCAAGTGGATTTCTAAATTTTTCATCGAGCTGAAAAAGTTTTTGTTAAACAAACTAATTTTAATTAAAATATACTACAGTAAAATGGGAAAGGTTGTATGCATATAACTTCATTTGAAATATGAATAATAATGTATATACTTTTAAATGAACTTGAAAAGGCAAATATTCACTCGTGTAATAGATGAATAAAAGTGAACATCTGTGAATATATGTACATTTTTAGCAGTCTTCCTTTCATAGATAACTGTTGGGCATTTACTGAACAATCAGTAAAAACAGGAGGAAAAAGTAAATACTGCAACTCTATTGAAAGTACAACTTTCCTCTTCTCTAGGTGAATGCATTTTGTTCCTCTATACTAATATTCAGCTCTTCTGTGAGGGACCAATGGCTTCTATAGCAGACACTTCTGGAGTGAAAGGTGTAGCTCTCATACCTATCTGTCTTGAAAATTCAAATAAAATTTCCTGGTCAGCTGTCACTCTGCATCTCTCATTCCCCAACACTGAGAATTATTGGAGAAGATGGAGCACAGTGTGCATGGTTTGGGGGAAAACATTTTGTAAGCTCTGGGATAGCAAAATGAGGTGGTTAAGTACAGCTGTCCTGGCTTCAATTCGGGTTCATTATCGCAGGCAGCTGCTGGCCCAAGCAGCTGGTAGGGGCCCCAGCCAGTATAAACACCCGAGCCAGGCAGTGGGCTATCAGACCAGCCTGAGCCATGGCTCTGTGTAAGAGGAGGACTCGCCCAGCGTGGGGACACCTGTTTTCAGCTTGCTTCACCGTGGCCAGAGCAGGGCAAGTTGGCATCTTGAGCACAGGTAGAGCTTTCTCAGCTTCTATTACTCACTTTGTCTATCATTTCATTAGTACTAACATTAGTCCTGTTGTTTTCTTTTTGTCCTGTTTTATTGAACTCTCTTTATCTCAGCCTCTGGAGTCTTGCCTTTTTTGTTTTCTTCATCCTATCCCACAGGTGGGGGTGTGGATGGGGAAGGGGTGGGTGAGAGGCTGTGTGGTGTAGAGCTGCCAGCAGAGGTTAAACCCCCAAAACAGCCTCGCATAATGCTGTATTGTAAAGAAATGGAGCATTGTCTGAAATATCTCAGGTGTGCCAGTAGATGCTTGTGTGGTAGCAGGCATGACTCAGTGCTATTGCACATCTTTTGAAGCTGTTCTTCTTGCTAAGGAATCTCCAAAGAGAATCCATTTGAATGCTGCTTGTTCTATGCCGCTGTTTTTTATTTTAAGTGGTTGCAGACTGGATCTGTGTGCATTCCCAGCCTGTCCTCTGAGGCCCCCTGTGTTGATACTGCTGTCTCGTGAATTTAGGCTGAATGGCAAAACTGGAGGGCCCAACATGATGTGCTTCCTGCCTTGGCTTGGGTTCACTCTTATGAACATCACACCAATAACAGTAGTGCTGTCAATGTGTCTACCCTGAGTGGCTTCTGAGAAATCCTGAAGATCTTAGGGATTTTCTTATTTTCGTGGCTGATTTCCACATCTTGTTGGGCTGCAAAAAATTCCTTTCACTGCAATAGAGAGTGTGGTGGTTCACCACCTAATAATTTTTGCATGTGTAAGAATGAATCTTGATGAAAAACCTTCATATGCAAGGCAATGTATGAGACTCAACCGTAACACCTTAAACATAACTGTGGAAAGAAAGCTAGTTATTAAACCCACAAAATTCTCACTTTGAAGTACAACTAGCAAATATATGTGCCTATGGTTGGACTTTTTTTTCATTATTAAAATTAAAAGCAGGATAGTTTTTGGTGGTAGTAAAGATTTTATAATACACTTAATTTCACATGAGCACGCTTCTGTATCCTGAATCACATCATCATGTTCC
Source organism: Chloroceryle aenea (assembly GCA_013399075.1). NCBI lineage: Eukaryota > Metazoa > Chordata > Aves > Coraciiformes > Cerylidae > Chloroceryle > Chloroceryle aenea. The sequence continues at coordinate 637,447 of VWZY01001548.1, read as the reverse complement.
CTCAATCCAAGCAGTTCTACTTGAGGGCCTGAAGAGGATCAGCTTGTGTCTTCCTAGTGCATAAAATTGATCAAAGTAAACCGTTAATCAAATAGATATGAAAATTAGAAATAATAATATGAGGTGTTAGATAACACAATCTGCATGCAATAGCAGCTTGATCTCTCAGGAAATTAAAATAATTTAACAAAAAGGCCATATTTAACAGACTGCATGATGGAATTAAGAATGAAAATCTAGCCTATTAATCATGCAAGAAATTGCAATTAAATTATATTTGTTAATTTCATAGTGAAGAGTTTTTAAATTAAATTATTAACCATTTGCTTGAATCTCTACTTCTATGCAATTATAATTCAGCTGTGAGTGAAATGCACTTTTTAGAGGTTAAAAAACATTTTCTACACAATCATCTCCACTCTTCAGGGAGGGCTGTGAAAGTCCACCCCTACTCACTGGATATATGATTAAACAGATGAGACCAGAGAGATGGAAATTTCTGATGGGGCATTAAGTTAGTATAGGATTGCCAAAGAACTTTGAGATTAGCTCAGATTTTATGACTTCCCCAAAAAACTGAATTCATGCTGCAGCCTTTGGAAGGAATTAATGTAGAACTTCCATTTGTCCCCTACTAACTTTAGCTGTGTTGAAATTTTGAATCTAGTCTAAGTAATTGTTGACATACTTTATCTAGATAATGCTTCAAGAGACAGATTCTTCCCTGGATAGTGCTCTAACTTCTTACATGTTTATTTTAGGGTGAGAGGAATTGTTTTTGGGAGGTGCTCATGTCTCTCTAAGAAGAGAGCCTAGTAATAAAACCAAGTTTTAGTTAGCAGAGATTAGATGAGGTGACTGCTTCCCGTAAGAGGCCTTTGAAAATTGAAAAAGATATTTTCAAGAACAGAATCTGACCCAGCCTCCAGATTAATTTCAAGTTTGTCTTGGATTTTCTCCATTTTTACCTGGATTAACTTCAGCTGTACCTTGGAAACACATGCATCTTCCACATACTAATGGAATCTGATGGGAAAAAAAATAAATCTCATCAAATTGCAATAGTAAGATGATATTTCACTAGGAAATTGAGTTTTAATGTAGCAGATGAATTTGTAATCTTAAATAAAAGTACTGAGTATGCCTTTGCAACTACATGATGAAGGTTTACTATATTTGCCTTCCAGAACAGTTGCCACATTTTTTGAAGGTTCATCAGTTGCAGTAGTAGGAAGTCCAATATTTTTTTGTGTAATAGAATGCATAATACTTTCCTTCTTGCAGTATTCTGAGTTTTTATTCAGAGCAACTCTTTGCTACTAAGTGATTTCTTGTTTTAGTAGAGGAATGTGAAGATTAGGTTTCGTAAAATTCCTAAATATCTTCTGTCTAGATGCTGTTTAAGGAATAATCCAAATTTTCCCAGCACTAACATAATTACACATTTCACTAATAGGATTGTAGCATTATGCACTCTGTCCTTTATCCTGGTGGATTTTGTTCTATCCATTTTGCTTGTGTTTTGAATCTGATAACAGAATATATTAAAAACATCTGCCCTTGTGTTACAACTACTTGTTATTTGTAGGAGATAGGAAATAGAAATATGAAATTAATTTTCATTATGAATTGTAGTTGCCCCCAGAAGTTACTAGAGATTGCATATTTTTCTGCTTTAGAGTAAGAAATGAGATTATATCATATTATGTTGATTAGAAATTCACTGCTAATATGAAACCTGTACTTACTAGGGGAAAAAAAAAAACAACCACATTTGTTTTTCTGCCTTGAAAGTTAGGATTTCTCTCTGTAAAGGCAAGTACAGTCAGGATTTCCATCAATTTTAGCATATACGACAAATGAAGTGTGTCACGATTTATATGAAACAACTCAGATAATGGTTTGCTTTATTGGATTAAATTTATGCAATGGTTATATTTGTATGTGTCTGGAATCTTTTAACATCGAAGAAGTTAAAACAAGTTTAGGTAAGCCAGTATCAAGAGAATTTTTTTTAATCAAAATGAAGAGTGCCTTCTTATTTGTGTTGTGTATTTGGAAAGATTAATATTGAATGAGTTTCTGTTCTTAGAAAATTTAGGAAACTTATTCAAGAAACAATTAAGCCTAATAATACCTGTGATAAAGGTTTTTATAGTAGTCTAACTCTGAAGTCCTCTAAAAGCTGGTTGGGTATGTTTTGGAGTTGTGGGGGATTTTTGATTGTAAAGAAGTAACTGAAGATCAAAGAGGACTGATCATGAGGTTGTTTCAGTTTTCATGTTTTCCTTCATTTAGGGTTTGGTCTGGGGTTTGTGGATTTGTGGTTTTGTTTTGTTTTCTTTTAGTTCTTGAATTCTATCTCTGTTTTTCTTAAGGGAAGAAATATTTCCAATATCCTGGAAAAGTCTGATAAACCATCAGATGATAATGGCTATTCTTATCCTATGGGCTTTTTACTGGTTTGTTTTTCTTGTTTGTTTGTTTTCCTGCAGAAGGAAATACTTAAGATTGATTAGCTCCAGCCTGGCAGCCTTTAAATCATTACAGGCTTCCTGAAATGAAGTTGTGGACAGTGGGAGGAAACTGAACTCTTCTGTAGGAGAATGTAAGACTTTTCTTCTAGCAAAAAGAATTCATTATCCCTCTCCCTCTTAAGCCTTTTAATTTGCATATTGAATTCATACATGACAGTAGAGCTACATGAATACTTTTCTAACTCTAGGAGTTATGAAAGGCAAACTCTGTTTTTTCTTTCCCCAAGAAGTTTGTTGTGCTTGAATGAATGGATGTCTAAGTCTTATTTCAGTAAAACCCTTTTGTCTGAGACTTTGACACTTATCTGACTCTAGGAGATGATTCAGAGTATATCAAACTCAAAAATATGGAAGTTATGAAATAACAGCTATGCTACCTGATCAACAGTGCAAATTCTAGCAGTAAAATGTTTTAAAATACTCTAAAATTCCAAGTTAACTAGACTTCTATATTGTGTGATTTATTTGAGTTTATTGCTTGGAATTTTACAATAGTCTTAATGCCTTCATGCACAACAGGAATAATATCTTAGAAATCCTGTAATACATAAAATACATTAAATCCTTTAATTCATGTAAGTGATGCCATCATATTGCTGTGCTGTCTTGAGAAATGGCTTTGATTTGCCATAGAGAAGTTTTCTCAAGTTTCTTTAACTACCACCATCACTAAAAATCTTTTGCCTGTTAGTATGGAAATACTCATATTCTGTCTAATATTAGTCTAAAATGTAATCTTTCTGTGAAATCTAAGACAAGAAGTTACGTGAGTAGAAAAAGAATGTAGATTCTTGATTATAATAAGTAAATCTTTTTGTTCTGTTTGAGAAGGCTGGAAAACTTACAGTATTTGTTCCCTATTATTCAGGTCAAAACAGACTAAACTTAAGCCAATACCTAATCTACATAAATGTGGCCAGAGAACTTCAGTGTCCATTGTATTCTGCGTGTATACTGTATACTGCTGTGGGAGAATAAAAGACAGTAGTCAATCTAATCATTTGAAGTCAATGATTTACTAAGTTAAACTTCAAACTTGAAGTCAATTTGCAGAGAGCTTCATCAGGAGCTCTGCCGTGTGGTGCATCCTTGAGAGCTCATAAATCCAGCCTGAAGGAAGAAGTTAGGAAAATGGCTAGTGCAAGTTACCTATAATTAATCCCCTTTGATTTTCAGTCCCACCAGTGCCACTGACCAGTGTTTGATACATATGTGTTAATATGAGCAGAGACGAAGGAGGAAGAAATGCTTCTCAGCTGCTAGTTCCAGCTCACTCTTTTTATATCTGTGGGGCACTTTGGCACAAAGTGTGCTTGCTGTGAGTTAGGAGGTGAGTGGATGGGTAGGAGCGGGGCTGAAATGGAGGTAATTTCTAAAGAGAGTTTGATGCAGGGTGAAATATGGATGCACAGGCACATTTACCAAAAATGTATTAGCTGGTGTTCTGAATGAAGCTGCTGTAAATTAAAAGCATTTATGGATAAAAATATTTAGTTGCAAAATTAATTGGAAAATAATCGGATTTAAATTAGGAGAAACTGCATAAATAAATCTCAATCACATTTAAGAAGAAAGAAGTGGTTTCCTTACTCTGGTGTTTCTAGTTTACTGCATACTTTGTACCAACAACATTTTCATAATATACTGTAGCATGTTCTTATTGCCTCAGCTCTGAAGGTCAGATGTTTTACATGACTTGAGAATTTACATAATGTTGAAATCATAAGAAAACTTAAAATATATAAATAACAGAAGTATCTTCATGTAAGCCCAAGCGAGTGCTGGAAGAAAGGAAGATAAAGATACCAATAAGCCTGCAAATTATGGATCTTCACTCAGCAAATGGTAAGGAGATACATGACTCAGTCCTGCAGTTTTAAGATAGTAACAGTCTAGTACTTTTAGATACTGAAATATCAGAGAAAAATATTACAGTAGTTGATAATTTTTTTTCAGTTAAATGATGCAAGTGGAAAATATCGAAGAGTTACTTTCTTCTTCAAATATAAAGTGAACTGATAATAAAAATATACAACTTTCATTAAGAAATGTAACAATATATCATATTAGCTTTTAGTTAACAGTACCGAATTTTTCTGGGGAATTACAGGTTTTTCCACTTTAATAATAATTTCAGTACAATGGGCACATTGTGAAGTGTGCTTCATGACAACAAGAGAGAGACCAAAGAGCCAGCTCCCAGCTGTGAGTAACTGATTGACCATTAATATTTGGGATATGAGGTGTCACTCACTGCAGAAAAATGCAGCTGCCAGGGACACTGACAACTGCCCTCAGGGTGAGCATAAGCAGGAGTCTGGCAGAAAGATGACTGAGGACTGAGACTGCCAGAAACAGAAGGACTGATAAAAAACTGCTTTCCTCAGCTTTGCACATCTCTCTAAAATGAATCTCATTTTAGGTGTGACATGGGGGGCAGCATGGGCTTGGTAGCCCTGACGAAGGTCTTCCTGTTAAGATGTTCTTTTTTGTTCCAAAGCCAATCAGCTGTGGGATACAGCCAAAGCATGCTACCAGGGAACAGTAGGAGGAATAACAGATGCAAACACTGATGCTGGATACCAAGTCAACCAAGTCAGACACAGTGCAATGTGTCACATGAGAGCAGTGCTACAGAAAGTGACACAATGACAGTAGAACACTGAGTAATGAAATAATGAACAGTCTTGAAGTTGATGGCAGAGTGTGACCTGTGCTCAGATTGGCTTAAGGACAAGTTACAAGCTATGTTTCAAGGGATCTGTATTAGCCCAGCTGTAGTCCTGTGCTTTCCTTGGAGGTTTTCCTGGAAGCTTTCTTCATCACCAGCTCTATCCTGTATTATTCATTTGATTGCAGAAATAGAGACAAGGGTGTGAAAAGCAGGCAGATGTTGTTGATGTTTAGAAAAAAAAAAAAAAGTGTGTGCTACCAGATAAGCTTGAGATAGAGAAATGTACAAATACTGTGTATTCAAAGTAAAGCAATATAAAACCTATAATGGGTTTGTTACTGTTTCAGAGATTTTTAGACTTCATGATGCAGGTGAAGTTAAATGTGGTCCTGCTTAAGAACAGAAGTGATTCCTCTTCTTCTAACAGTCCAAGGATACATATGAAAAATTGGTCAGTAGAGTTGGATTTTGTCACAGTGAGGTTAGCTATGTACACGGTTTTTGTTTTGTTTTGTTTTTAATCAGCCCTATTCCTAACTGTTTAAAGTGTTATTAAATGCCAAAAATGTTCTTTCTTAAGGAAGTTTTGCTCCTATTGATAAAGTTCCATCCCTTCATCCCTTTTCTTAGCCAGGTCCCAGGAGAAAAAAAAGAGGGGGAGGATAGAGAAAAACTAATGGATATCAAAACTGTGATGGGTGACAGACACTTATAAAGCTGCTGTAGAATTCAGGCTGTAAAATTATTCTTCAGCACCCTAATTATCATATCTGAGCTCTTATGCTAGAAGCAGAATACAGTAGAGGAGCACAGCAGAAGAATAAAGAATTATAACAGAATGGTGAACAGCATCTATGACTAAAGAGGTGGCCTTCCTTGCTTTGTCCTGGAAATTTCCCTGCTTAATTTTAAGATAAATTTTAAGATTGTTAAATAGTTAGACCAGTCTACTTCCCAAAGCTCAAACTTTTCTTGGAAGGAGTTATTTGCATTAGCTTACCCAACAACCATGGCAGGACATTTAAGGTGAGAAAAGATGCTGTCACACTTGCTTTCCTGTTTACTTTTTTTCCAGCAGTTGGTAAGATGATTAGTTTTTCCTGTTATCTTGGGGATTTGCTGGGGAAACTGTTGCTGGTATCTACAAGGATACCCATGAGTTCTTTATAAGCAGATGATCAACTGTAAGTCCCACTGGCTGTTTTCTTCCTGCTTTGTATAATAGTGAAAGCCCAATGTGCAAGAAGTCTGAAGTGTGAAAGTAGCAGGGTTTATTTTGAAAGAATAAGGAGGATCACAGTATTCTGTCACTGGAGAACATTCATGTTTTATGGAAGATTCAGTGTCTTTAGTCTCTATCTTTTATTTCCCATAGCAAGTGAATGGACTTGAAAAATCATTAACCTTTCCTACTAGGTCTGACTGGGATGGAGTTAACTTGTTCATAGCAGCTCATGTTGTGCTGTGCTTTGTATTTGTGGCTACAATAGCATGGAAACACACCATTGCTTTGGCTGTTGAACACTGCTTGCACACTCTCAAGGCATTCTCCTCCCCTCCTCACCCCCAGAGAGTAGGCTGGCAGTGAGCAAAAGATTGGGAGGCAGCATAACTGAGACAGCTGGTCCAAACTGACTGATGGGTTATTCCATTCTATTCCATACCATATAATGGTGTGCTCAGCATTAAAAAAAAAAAAGAATGAGGAAGAAGAGGGTTTTTTTGTGGTTATGGTGTTTGTCTTCAGTAGCAGTAGAACAAAATTATGACTGCAGATGGTGTTCACTGTCATGAAGGGGAAAAAGTGGTGAAGACAATTGCTGTACTAGGGGTGATGCTGTTGTTGTTGCCTGAGTCCAGTCTTGCTTTATTGAAAATGGACAAACCAAAGACTTAAGAGTAGGAAGACTGATGAGTAACATGGAGGATACACAGCTTCTCTTCCTGGACTCATGTTGATAGCCCAGTACTGAAATGGAGGCACAGGAGGTACTGTTACAAGACTGCCAAAGAACTGGCAAATTCATAGGAGCATCAAGGTGCTTCAAGCATTGAGTTTTATCTTGCTTTAGTGACAGATTCACAGCAGCAATGCAAGGAATCAGTCTTTTCTGACTAAACCTGATTGTCTTTAAAGAGAAGGTAAAGGAGGAGGAAGAAATAATATAAAAGGAGTGAGTTTGGCTAATAGAAAAGAGCAGAAATCCAATTCTGTCAGTATAGGCCCACAAACCTTGTGGGGATGTGGTAATCTTTCTCTCTGGACCAGTAAGATGAAGTTATATCTGAAGAATAGGCTGGCAGAAGTTCAATCACAGAGTGTTAAAGGAAAATTAGTAAAACTTGCTTTTTCTTACTGGTTTCCTAGGATTGTCTTGAAATTAAGAATACAAAATTATATATATCATCTTGTCACCAAATAATCCTAGCTTCAACTTCACTGTTTCATTTCATTTATGTATGGGTTTTGTTTATAGTAGTCTTGCACTGTCATCAAATTTATAATTGTTCTGTTTTGAACAGGTTAAGGTGTAGAATCCCCTAAGAGAAAGCAGCACTGCTCTTATGATCTCTTTCATAGAATAGAATCATAAAATTATCAGGGTTGGAAAAGACCTATAGATCATAGAGTCCAACCATTAACCCTACTCTGCCAAGTCCACCACTAAGCCATATCCCCAGGCACCACACCTATACAGCTTTTAAACACTTCCAGGGATGGTTTCTCAACCACATCCCTTTCTTGATACCTTTGACTACATCACAGGAATTAAATTGGTAATGATATTTCTGAGGAATAAGAGAAAGGAAGAGCAGACCCTACATCTCTCATTCAATGCATTATTTGGATTTCATGTAAAACTGGGAGAACTGAGGAATCCTTTGTTTCCATCCTTTGTTTCTTAGCCTGGGGAAAGCATAAGAAAAGACAGACAATGAATGGAAAGTACTTCTTATTTAGGGATTCAAAATGAATCAGTTGGGATAAGAGAGGAAGAAGGGCAAGTTATTTACTCTTTCCTTACTGAGAAGCTTGATGTGTCTTTTCTGAAATGTCTCAGGTTGATAACTCTCAAAAATAAGGTCCACAACTAGATGAATGAGGGTCGAAAATCCATTAATGTGTAATATATTATTGCATAAGTGGGATTCATCTCATGTTATCACTTACTTTAATATATTAATCATTATTGAAGACCTGAAATTAATTATTTTCAACCTTAAAGCAAAGGGGATGACTTGTGAAAGTGCAAAAGTAGAAAAAATAAGTCTTTCCTTCAGCTACACTTTCATTTCACGGAATGTCAGTTGCTGCAAAGTAGTTCTTCTTATAATCAACAGTGAAACATAGTTACTAACCTTCTGCTTAAGCCTAAGAAACAAGATTGTATTTTTCTAGATTGACTGACTGATCATTATTTATATTTCCATATAATCTTTAACCAGTGCAGAAGGAATTATGAATGATAAAAGAGCTAAATTTTATACCAGTGTTCCTTAATAGAATGAGTATTATACTCTATAGAGGCTGGCTGCAGACTTGCTGTGAGGACACAATAACCACAAAAACTTATTTATAAAACATAAATAGTAATGTCAAATTTAGTCTGTGTGTAAATGACCAAAAATGTCAGTATTTAGCAATGGCTGCATGTGGCCTTCTCAGATGGAAATTGGACTCCCTCTAATGATGTTTATTTTATGTAGCTCCAGGGAGTGCACAAATCTGAAGCCACAGACTGCAGTCTTACTAGATCTCCTAAACCAGAATAAGTTTAGAAAGTACCCCGTGGAAAACTCCACCTTAATGGGATTGTGTGCTGTTGGTGCAGGCTTTTTAATGGGTATAAGCAGCCAGTAAAAGTAATGTTTTTAATGTCATTTCATATATTTTGATATTTTTTAATTGCAGAACTTAATCAGTTTGATTGTGTGGTGCAGTTTTCTTTCTCAGAAAATGTATTGCTTCATCAGGTTGCGAGGAGATTGTTAGCTTGTAATATCCAGATAAAGTAGGATGGGAATGCAGAGTGTAGAAGCAGCTGGTTAAGACAGATGAAGAGGCTATTCTGTACTTCCTTGTTCATTCATCAAGAAAAGCTCTTACTGGGACCCCTCGTACATTTTCACCTTATTTTCTGCCATGCAGTTCAGAGATCATTTGAAGTGTGGGGGTCCAAACCTATCAGCTGGTTTTGAAAATAGAAAATTTTCTCTTCAAGACAAATTTATCAGGGACAGCCTGTTGCCATCTGAGAGATGGGATGTATAATAAGGTAAAGTGTAAGGAGGCAACTTAATAAGATTTTAACCTAGAAAGTGTAGTCTGAAATACTGATGTAGCTCACAAGTGATATCCAGGGCAGACCAATGCTGAAAAAAATGACTCAATGACTCGTGGTATAAAAGTAAATGGTAGTGCTGAGAGAGGGCTAGTAGATCATGTCTGTCTTTAGTATCAATAAAAATAATAATTCTGTTTACTGTCTTTTCCTTCCATATGTTTGAAGAATGAAGAAATCCAGATGTAGAATAACTCCTAGATGTTTGTCTGAAGGAAACTCAATATCACTATCATTAGTACAACATCATACACTGGAATACTCTACTGAACCCAAGAAATACTGAGGCCAGGGAAAGAATTGTGAGGTTGGCTGTAATAATTTCTATTTCACTTTGATGGATTACTGTATGACATTTTATTTTAATCTAAAAAATTCTGGCATTAAGGGCAAGACAATTTGTCTAGGGCTCAGACAAGGTGAGATTTAGTCTGGTCTCAAGCAAGGATCTGAGAAGACTGGGAAAGTGTCCTTTAATTGACTTAAAAAAATTTAGAATAAATGAGAACATGACTTTAAGTTTAGAGCTGAATGAGCACAGACATGTAAATAGGCTGAAAAACAAAAGCCCACCTTACTGTCTTTGGAAATTAAAATGAGCTAATCATGTCATAGCAATGTAATATAATTCACAAATCCTAAACGGAATAACAGCAGTGTTGATGAGAAGGGATGGTCTCGAGGCAACTTTTGATTTCTTGCATTTCTGAATTCTGCAGTTGCAGAATGAATATTGAAAGTGGTTCTTCTGGTTGTGACCATTTTTTTCTCTGGCCATTAGGATTTTTATGAGTCAGTGTACCCTAAGAAAATCAGAGACAGATGTTCCTTCTACAAGAAGCAAGCTGCAGATGTGATCAGTTTCAGCTCCTTCGGTGAGTAAAATGTTCATTACTAAAAGGAGAAATTATTTACCTTTCATTGGATCTAAACATGTTGGTATTGTGCACAGGTTATTTTGCTTTCTGAAGTCAGAGAAGTAATGTGATTTTTAGATGTACTATTGTAAAAGTGGGCTTTAAAGTCTTGATCACAAAATACTGTCAGTTGTTACGTCTTTTAGGTTGAAGGGGTTTTTTTTGTTTTGTTTTGTTTTGTTTTTTGTGTGTGTGTGTTCTGCTATATACAGTCATGTCTTCACTTTGATTTTTGGTTTTGTAAGAGTTTTGAGAACAGTATACTTTTTTAAAAGTGAGTGCACATACTGGAAGATCATGAACCTTGACCTAAAAAAGTTGTTCATATTCCTTTTGATAAACTAAGTACTTGTTATTCTCTTCTTGATAAATGGTCTTATAATTACTGGAAGATGAGATTTAGATTTATATCCTTGTACTTGTGCACTGACTAGCTCGTGTCAAGTGAAATGTAGGGTAGCTGAAGTTAAAAATTACAGTTAAGGACTCTGGAAAGATTTTCCATCTCAATCATCTCTTTTCTTAGGTTTCTCTACATGAAATGGCATACAGATTTTTAATCCCCTATTACAAACAGGTGTAGACAAAAGCCTTAGTTTTTGTTACGGATTTTGTTATGTATTTTGCTGGTTTGATTTTTTTGAAACATCATTTTAAGATAGTGATATAACAGTGACTCCAATTAAAGAAGAATTGCTTTGTAATGAGATATAACAAAGATGTCCTAAATAATTCATCATCTGGTGATGCAATTAGTGGGAAGAAAAATGATTCCAGATGAAAAGGTGTTAGGAATTTTTGTACTTTTCTAGGTGCCATTGTAGTCCATCCATGTCTTTGAGGAGAAAGTAAAGCTTGGCTCTCTGTTACAGCTTTTACTTCCAGAAAGTCAGAAGGCGCATAATGTGCCCCTGCACAAGTTTATTACATGGAAAGTAGCTGTAACCTTCACCTGCTCCCAGTGAAACTGTTTAAGGACATAGGACTAAAATGGCAGTGGAGTCCTATCAAATGGGAATTTTCCCATTCTTTTTTCTGTAGTTAACATTTCACTGTCAGCTGCTATCATATTAAGTGTGGCAGGAAAGTTGTAGTCTTCCATTTTACTACATAAAACAAACCTCTTTTTGCTTCTGAAAAATGCTTTACATAACACAGAGAAGAAGCATACAAGAACAATACTGTATTTATGTATCCACAAGGTTCACTGAAATGTGTTTCTCTTTACATGCTGGAGAATGTAGAAATCTTCTGGGTTTTTGTTTTGTTTTTCACATGTGAAATCTGAGAAGGAGAGAAACAGTAAATCCAAATTCTTTTTAAGCAAATAAATAGATAAAATTCCTCTCAGATGATGCTAGGTAACTCTATACCATGTTCATTTCAAATAAAAGGGCACAAAAGCATTTGTCACAAGTGCATTTAAATAAAAAAAACAGCTGGGCTCTGATTTCTTTCTTGACAACTTAAATCCTAGTAATCTTTAACTATATCTAAATTATTAACACCCGATCTGTAGTCACTAGAAATAGCTTCTTAACAATCAGATTTATTTCAAATTCTAATTCTGTATTTGAGTTTGTAGGATTATTTTTACCACAGCCTTGATCTATTGAACCAGTTGAATGTTTTTATTTGTCTAATATTGAGGATCGGTAAGATCACAATTAATTTTGGAGTTTTATTTGGTGTGTGGTCAACCATTTAGGCTAAGCTTTTCTCAGTTTCTCAAGAAAGAACAGAGTTAAAAAGTCCAAGTGCAGACTTCCATTAATCTCTGACTAGGAAAATCACCAGCCACTGCTTCCCTATTATTTTTCTAGGTTAAGATTTTTAAGCCTTCAATAAATCCCCAAGATTAATAAGGGGAAGAAAGAATCTAAAATGTTTCCTTGCACTCTCTGTAGCTAGCCTTTCACACTTTTATCAGTATTTTAAGTCATACTGCTGCTGCTAAACATACACTATTTTATCACTGTTCTACCTGCAAATCTGACAAGGAGTTATTCAATAAAAATGTGTAACATAGTGTATTATTTGGAGATGTGATTTTTGTCACTGTGGTCAATTGCATTATCTGAAAAGAAATGACATACTAAAAAGTGCTTTGGAGAACAGTTTCATAATTTCCTTTTAATTTCCTTGATTTGACACTTCTATAAGCAGCCTGTGTTGGAGTTAGCTGGGTGCTTGCAGGAGTTAAACAAATATATTACTGTGTTTATTTTCTTAGTTGTTTGAGTTTTTTTGTGGTTTGGTTTTTTTGCTGTTGTTGTGGGTTTTGTTGTTGGTTTTGGTTTGGTTTTGGTTTTCCTAAACTTTAAGGATTATTCTTTCTAGAAAGATGAACCAAAATGTGCACATACTCACTTCTTATGGGAAACCCCCACACACACAAGGGTACCCAAAGGGGTGTCTCACCCAAAGGGGACAAGGGCTCACTCGAGGACGTATCCAAAAGAAGTATTCAGTCACCAAAGGAGGGGTGAGGCTCACTCAGTCCACAGAAGCATCCTTAGACAGCATCCCATATATCCAATAGGCAGGCCTGACTGCAAGGCCTGCTTCCTCCAAGGGAGCCAATTCAGGTCAGCTCCCTGGCGGGGCTCCATTTATAGCCTAGTGGAGGGTGTCCCATGGCCATTCTGTTTGCTGTGAGCGAGCCTGAGATGCAGGCAGACCTAAGGGCCTTGAGCTGCTGGTACACACCTTGAGGTGCTGGTTACTGGCTGTGAGGCACCCAACCCATCCTTATCGGGTCTCTGGCAAGCCCTGGCCTTTATTAGATTTTTGGCAGGGTGGTTGCACCTGTCACACTCTAGCAGACCATAGAGAGACCAAATACTGGGAAACTGCAGCAATGGGCACAGTTGTTCTTCTGTGTTATATTTCTATACAGACACTTCTGTCTGTTAGTGTATGATAGACAGTTACAGCAGAGCAAACTTAAGATGATAAACCTCATATGCCATGTGAATAAGTATAGCTTATGCATTTATGCTTTCTGAATATGCTAAAATGAACAGAGGAAAAAGAATCATTTTGACCCAACTGCAAAATAATGTAAAGACTGCTATAGAAAACCTTTACATGCTACCCTGTGTCTGACAATAAAACAGTCTTAACTGTCCTGTAGCCCGTCCATCCAGACCACAGTGTCCCTGCAAAGAGCTTCGGGATGTTTTCTCAAAAGCTTTGCCAATATGAAGCTGGATGAATTCTGCTGTCCCCTCCTCCATAAATGCAGTCATTTTATTATAGAAGGCAGGGTGGTCAAGGATGATTGAATTTCTCCAAAGGAGTGTTGCTGGTACCAAAGTTCAGGAACAGAATCGTGGTGAAGCACTTCAGTTCTTAGTTTTATAATCTCCCAGCCAAATAAAGTTATGAATTATTACTAATTTATAGAGAACTGGAAAAGCTTCAAGTCTTCCCCTTCTCTACAAGTGAAGTATAGACTGTTACTAGGATATTCCTACAAAAGATGAAAAAAGTTCCATTGAAAAAATGTACCACTGCTGTCTTTATTCTGATGAGCCCTGTGTCTAGTGAACAGCAATATTTAGGGGCCCTTTCTCTATTAAGTGCAAAAACATATGAATAGGAAGAGCAAATACTTCCAGTAGCTTTTTAAGTCTAAAAAAACAGATTTAAGTTTTCAGAGTTCCCCTACTGATTGCCTTCCAAGTTTTTTTTTCAGATTATCCTCACTTTATGTAAGTACCTACCTGTTTGCTTGACAGGTTGTGTTCCAGATATGACCCATGTCTGGGATTCATGTGCTGGATGCTTGAAATATATATATTGCAAGAGACAGTGTTTTATGTCCATGTCATATTTTGGAAATAGGCCTATATTCCTAATATATGTTATAGCTGAAATGTTTGGTTTTTTTCAGCATTCCTATTAGCCTTTCTGTATAGCTCAGATAAAAACCTGAAGGCATTTAAAAAGATGAATCCATTCCAAGTTTTTCATGGCAAGCTCATAAAACTATTAGTGCAATGATTTGTTAAATTTTGAGCTTAAAAACATGTATACAACTTGGAAAATGCAATCCAAGATTAGTTAGATAAATGATGTTTTATAGGGAATGCAAAAACTGTATAAATCTTCACTGAATTAAAAATCTTCAGGCTTAACTATTGCCAAGATGATCATTCAGACCTTCAGAGTTGTGAAGTTTGCAGTAGCATAAAAGATCAGAACCTGTTGACGATACAGAAGAGAAGGGATGAATGTCAACTGCGTGTGTCTGCATGTCTGACAACAACCCTGCAAATGAAGTAAAGGGGTGAATTTCTACAGTTTTTTCCAAGGCTCTCACCCTTCTGGTTGAAATATATGGAAAAACAGTAGAGAGAAAAAAAAGTGTTATATGTGGATGCAAGGACATTTTAACATATTTCTTAATAGCTTTTTTTATTCTTAAAGGACACAAACAGTTGATAATGTTAAAAAATGAAATAGCATGAAGAAGACAATTCATCTGAGCTCTTGGGATTTGAAATGTGCGGGTAGCCAATACTGACCAATTTTTTAGGGGAGGAATTATAAGTAGGTTGAGGTCTGTATGGTAAATCTCATCCTGAAAAAACTTAGATAGATGAGTCATAAGCCTCTGAAAATGAGATTTCTAATGGAAACACCAAATCAACTTTTACTGTACTGTCAGGAATATGACATTATAATAAAGTACACTGATGTATCTGTATTTGCCTTTTGCAAACATAATGAAACTGACTTCAGCATAGAAGGTGCCAGGGTATTCCATCCACATCTGCTGTTTTACAGTATAATATAACAATATTGAGGCATATAATGCTAGGTGTTATGTATTTGCACTAGGATGGAAGGCGACCAACAGAATTTTATCATCATGACTAGAATAACAACTCTGCAAGTTGCTGTATTGAATATGGCATCTACCCTCATCCGCATGGAGACAAGTTGGAAGTCATGAGTGCTTTTTTATAGCAAATATTAATGACAACACCAGTAGTGCATCCCGGGGCACTGTTTGGCTCATCTACTCTGTGACCTAGCAGGGGCTTAGTGTGAACCCATCCATCCTGTGCTACATTATTGCTGGCATTTAGCTTTGAATGTCTGCCACTTCTGTTGGCAGAATTTGGGCTTTTTGTTGTCCCACGCTCCCAAATACGGAGTGCAGTTCAGGAACCCGAGTCCAGGACTCGGGTAAAATGCACGTGAATGGCTTTGCTGGTTCACACTGAGCCAGAACATGGGCAGGCAACAAGAACTGAAGACATGTTTGCCCTGTGTACTCTTCTCATCCTCTACTGACCTGTATCTCACTGTTCCAGTGACATCTTGCTGTTTGATAGCCTTTGATATTTTTTTTTTCTTCCATCTAATTGGATTTTATTTGCTGACAGGAGGACTCGGAGCTCTGCCCAGAAAGCACAGTGAGGACCATGCCCAATGAGGGCTGGGCACTGGAGAGGTTGAGTAGCTCCAGATTGGCTGCTTGGAGAGCTTGAGGCCCTTTGTCACTGTCTGCAGAAAAGGCAGCCACCCTCTCACTGCCCCACAGTGCAAATCCATGCTGTTGGCACAGCCAGCAACGCTCATGCATGGGAGAAGGCACCACACACAAAGCAGCTTTCTTAGTGAGAATACAGGAGTTGCTGTGCAGATGCCTTTTCCAGGTAAAGCAGAGTGCATTAGTCAGGAGTGGTCTTCGCTGTCTGCTGCATATTCACCTCCTTGGGACCAACCAGCTGCTGCACCCGCAGTAGAGAGCTGAGTCTGTCCATGCTGCTGCTGCACAATTTAAGTTTTCCTCTTTCAGGGATAGGGATGTAATGCAATTATGTCTTTTGTGGAAGAAAAAAAATCAGGTGTTCTTGCAGGGAAGAAAGGCTTGAGCCAGCCATCTGGTGAAATTTCCTCTGCTTCCTTGTGAGCTGTACCCTGCACCAAAATTGTGGTGGCCCCTCTTCCAGCATAGTCTGTGTCCATCACGTATGTTCAAGCCAGGGCTGTCACCCAGCTTAGCACAAGCATTGCAGACATTCCTTTACTTGGTTCCTCAGACAGATGGGAAGATGGGTAGAGAATGAACAGCAAGATGAGCAGATACTAAGCCAAGCTATGGATCCACAGGTTAAACAAGCTGAAAAAGTAGGGAGGCTTAATAGAGGGAACAGCTTTCATCTAGAGTACTAAATACAGTGCAAACCAAATTTGTTAGCAAAAGGTGTTGGGTATTGATCACATTTGTTTTATTTATGAGTCATTTCCATGAACAGAATTCAATTACTGGTTATTAGACTCAATAATTTTGTCCAACTGCCATCTCTGTACTTACTCTGTCTGCTGCTTCTTTTGAAACTTAAAAAAAAATAATTTTCATTCTATTTTTTCATTTTCTGTAACATATTCTAAGTTTGCTTTACAGAGAAGAAGAGGATTTCTGTCGTTTATGTGAAATGGTACTTGGGTTCATAACATTTAAGGAAAAAAAAGGAGGTAAATAGCTAAGAACATCTGTAGTTTTGGATATCTGAGAAATGTAGAAATGACTGCTCTCATAAAATGAAAATTAAGGTCAGATAACAAAGATGCTCTTATGGGTTCTTGTGCCAACTTTGTCGCTTGGATAATTTTAAACAATTTTCTTGACATACTTTACTTAGTATGTACTAAAAGGAGCTCCGAAATCTGATAAATGAACACTTTATAGTTGATTTTCTTTTGTTGCCAGAGAAGACAATATAGCACATTCTACAGACTTCTGTTTTGCAGAATGAATCCTGTCCATGAAGAGTATACAAACTATGTCAGCATCTATGGAGCTACTGCAAGTAGTTGTTAAGAAAGAGGAGAATCAGCTAGTCCTTTATTTTGGTCTAGGCAATTTAATTTTCCCTCTTAGCTAATAAATCATGATAAACAACTATAAAAGTAGATTTCAAGATATGTTAGATTGCTGACCAAAATGTATAGACTTTCTCTAAAATGCATCCCAACCTTTAGAATGTTGTTCCTTATTTTTTTGTTTAATTTCAGAAACCCTTGGAGTGATGTACCTAAATATTCTAAACCTTTTCAAATGCCCTGGGGCATCCCAGGCATTTGCCAGGAGCTGGCAGATAAAACACAGGGCTGACAGAATGTGCAGCTATGTGAAATGGCACCAGACACCTACATTCAAACACCAAAACTGTCCCCCACACCATATGCTTGTGAGTGCTTCTCTTGCAACCAAGTAGACCATTTTGACCTATGTATACAACTGAGTTTTGAAAATTGGGCAACTAAAGGCATATTTTACATTGTCCCTTTGAGTATTATAATAGGGGATCCTAACCTGGAAAAAAATCTGGTTTCCATTCATAGCTTCATCTATGTAAGTGTTATAGGGACTTAATCCATTGCCTATTGATTATAATGTGTGCTGGATTGTGTCTTGAAGTGCTTGTGCTTTTCTTAGCGATTTGGTTTTGGGTTTTTTTTGTGATTGACTTAGTCTTTGTACAGCAATGATAAAAGTGGTACTAAATTCCTATAGGTTAAAATAAAGGTATCTTTTAAAAAAAGGTTAAATATGTCAAAGGTCCATATCTGTCTTTTTTCCTCTTAGAAACAGAAAATTAGAAGAGCTGCCTGTTGTCCCATTTTCATTAATATGTGTACTGAAAGAGTCTGCTTTTCAAAGAATTTATTTATACACATAGAAGCATAAAAATGCTACTAGAGAACAAAATGTCAAAAGAAATATTTTCCCCATGCACACAAATATTCAGAGCCATTTCTTGAATTCAGATCCACTTGAGAACCAATAAAAGATATCTGGAAGGCAGTGAATGCAATTACTTCTTAACACACCTTCCTCTGGTTCCAAATGTCAAAGATACATAGAGACAAATGTTTAAATTAACTGAGAAGTATATTCACTTGTTCTGAAATAGTAACTTTTAGGCCTTTATTCATTCTCTTATTATATTATTATTTTATTTGTTTGGAAGATCTGGAAAAGATGTTTTTGTGGTCAAAATTTTCAGATCTTAAGTATGATATTCTAAGCAGAAGCTGTCACAGTATTAGCCTGAGTATGACAATGTTATTCAACTAGTGAGCTGAAGCATGATGTTATTCAACCACTTTTCTATTAGTGAATTTAATTGTGCCCAATATCATGAGGCAGCTGGGTAATTCAGACACTTTAATTCTCTAGAATCATTTCTATTTTATTCTGTTTTTATGTCCTCAACTTGGCCATACTTGCCCTTTGTAGCGATCAAAGTATTAATTTTCTATTTCGCAGGAACTTTTTGATACTAAATCCAGAACAAAAATAGCCCTTCTCAACATAGAAAAGTACCATTTTTTAAATTTCTCGAAGAAGCAAAGATTTGGAGTTCTGTATAATTAAATAAAACTGAACATGTTCTGTACTGCCATACTAAGGTAGACACCCTGGGATGACAATGAAGCCTTGGAAACTGCTATGTCAGACCTCACCAAGAAATTCTATCTGCTTGATCTTGGTTTTCTGCTAGTTTTTGATTGTCTCAGCCTTCTACCGCTATGTCCAGAAGCTTGCGTAGATCATGATGAGAAGATCCCATCAAGAGCTCCACTTTTGTTTCACCTATGGAGCACAGGGGCATCAGTTCTGTTGCTCTGAAGTAAGTAGCTCCGTGTCTCCATGGCAGGTATCTGTTTCCAGCACACTGAGGGTAATTTTCCAAAAATCTGCCCACAGTGGAGGGGAGCAAGAATGCTCAGGTGCAGAAGCAGCCTGGTAACTTACTTTTACAATCCTCAGCTCTACATCAATACAGGTGGAAGAGTGTCTGTGGTAAAAGTGCATAAATTAGCAACAAATTACTCACTTGGCAGTTTGAACAGCCAGGCAATAAGCTTTTTGTCCACCTTTGGAGTATGGTTTGGCACTGCAGAAGAACTGTTAAAAATAGATGCTCTTCTCCATGGCCTTAACACCTGGCTCAAAGAATCATATTGGAGTTCTTCGTGATGCTTCTGAATGTGCTTCTTCCCAGGTTTGGCTGGAGTCCGCGTTCGGGTGGAGAGGCTTTAGAGGCTGCCATCCCTTTTGCTGCAGCCTGGATGAGAGGCTGTGATGCTGCACTCAGCTTTTATCCCCACAACCCCCTTAGCTCCTGAGGAAGGTAAGGCATATAATGGGGCTTTTCTCATGAGTAGACCAAGCCAAAGGCATCATGGTTGTATGATTCTGCTGCCTCTAGATTGCTGTCTTTTAAAATTGTAAGGGTAGATCTTCACAACTTAGGCTTAACAAAAATCACAGCAATAACTATACTTTTTGTTTGATTACCACATAATAATGAGGTTTATAATAACTTCTGTGCCCTGTGAATACCACTTACAAACATAGATTCCTTATCTTTATTCCATCCTCAGTCCTATCACGCCGTGATTACTTTAGCAAGAGTAGGCATGTCAAATTTATGGAATTTCCACTTTTACTAGTAGAATGAACTTTAGAAAGTGTTTAATCACAGATGTTGTACTCAGAGGGACCTTCAGAACTCAACTAATTTGGAAAGTTGATATTCTGAAGACAAAATAGCATCTTCGTTATTAAAGAAAATTATCTGTACAGGAGGAAAAAAAGCTTTAAGTCTTTTCTTTCCAAATCTCAAGTGGTTAATGCATGACTCTGCATGAATCAGAAGGATTCATTTGATTCCCATACTGACCTCTTCCAGAAAATTTAATTTCTATATCTCAAACATATTATTTTTCTCTAATACAAAAGAGCACTAACCTGAACCTTATTGCACCCATTTACAATTAGTCACCCTTTTGTTGCATTAATCTTTTAAAGTAAATGGAAGGATTAGTGTTTGAACACAATACAAAGCGAAGTCTGAATACAAAGTAATTGTGGATGCTCTCTGTATTTTAGTTTGCATTATAGTGGGCTACTGATAAGTTTTTGACTTCATTTAATCTCTGATTTTGGTTTTGATCCCAAGGGTCAAGAATTAAAGCGAGTATTCTGTTTATAGACTTAGTAGAGATCAGGGGTATGTTGTAATTACATCTGAGAGAAGGAGATAAGCTTTTATCCTTATAAGGCTGATTATTAAAAGGATGCATATGGATAATTCACTAATGATAATTCTAAAATACAAGTGTCTACTTAAAGTGAAGATTGAGATACTTTTGGCTCCAGTTCCTTCCAGAAAGGTCCAGACTAAGTTTGCTTAAATAAATCACTCCACAGGTGAACTGGAGTAGTTGACATGAGAATATTCTTCCTTCTGCTTTTTTTTTATAAAAGCTTCGGGCAGTTAAAAAACTCTAAAGTTTTTAAAAGTTTTTTAAGTTATCTAGAGTGGAAAGCTAGACATTAAGATAAAAAATATTTTTAGAACTGTAAATGGTGGATCATGTCTCAGTACACATTTGTGAAACTAATTCTAAGTGACAACTTTTGTTAGTTAATGCTAGCATTCTAAAACATGGTTGATGACACTAGATTTTTGGTTTTCATCTCCCTTTTTGCCATTGCGATGCTGTTTGATAGGAAGCCACAGATTGTAAGAACTTATATATGTGCTTTTTTTGCTTGACTGTAAATGGCTTTCTATTTCTGGTATAACAGAGTCTTTGAAAGTAATCTGTTTGATTTCAAAGTGTTTTCCTGTTTCATGCATTGGGAAAGTGAGTCCTTGTTTCACCAATTCCATTTCTGTGATGATTTTAATAGAAGTTAGCTGATAACACCTTAGAGGAAGTACAGTGACTTTATTAGAATTTTGAAAATCTGCAGAACGTGTTATTTACAAGATTGCAGTTTTCTTTATATAGTGCAATATAGTAGCTGCAAGAATAGAAATTCAAATCAGAAAGTGAGTGAAAGTCAGCAGACTTCCCATTAATATGGTGATCAGATCTTTTAAGGATTTTAGCAGATCTTCAATCTAATGAAGAGGTATGCCAGAAATTAGTCTGAGACTGTTTGTTTGAATTCTGCCTCAGCCCTTCATATATTGCTTATGGATTGTAATATTTCAGGGTAAATTTACTTCATAATGTTCGAGTTGTATTTTGTCTATTAAAGGGGTACCTTTGTGTTCCTTGGAGTGCTGGGAAGAATTTATGCATTCAAACTATTATCAGTAGCACAGTTCACGTTAGAATATGAATTTATACCAACAGCTACAAATGTTAGCTTATCGGGGACCACAATGCACTGCTGCTTTAGTGATCAGATGAAGAATTAGGACTGCAGAAAATAACCAAAAGGATGAGGATAAATTGATAGGATTAAATTTCTCTATTCAGAGAACTGAAATTGTGAATTGATTCATAAAAGCTGTGTACCGTTTGTAGAAAATTAGAAGAAATAAAAAGATTGCATTCATCAAATCATTTGGCAAATCTTTTTCCAAAGAATGGATATCGTTAGAAGTGATGAATGAATGCAGATATACAGAAATTATAAATAGTGATGAGTTCATCATTTTAATGAAATTCATTGAATATGTTTCTACAAATTACATTGTTTAACTTAGCTATAATAATACATCAAAATATGATTGTTCTTGATATGGGCAACTGAAAGACAGGGGAAAGATATCAAAGAATAGCTATCTTCACTGAAATGTAAAAAGTACAATTCTTGTTTGTCCAATCATGATAATGCCTCTCTGTTGAATTTTTATTGTTTTTCTTTCTGTATTGAAAAACAACTTAATAGGTGAAGGAGACAAGCAAATTGTAAGAACAATTTGAGTGCAATAAGGGGCATTGAGTGTCACAGTCAGTTTTGAGCCTACTAGGGCAAAGTTTAATTACTATAAATACTGTAAATTCAAACGTCACATTGATTGCTCACTATTAAGATTTAGCAAAGACAGTCTCTCTCATTGGGTCAACTGAATTCCAGACCAAATACTAACAATGTTAATGTTTCTTTAATTTAATGAGCTTCAATTTGTGAAGTCACCAGCATGTTCTTTCAAACCTCTTTGAAGGACAATGTAAATCTGTAAGAAATCTGTGAATGTTTTTGCTTTTCAGGCACATGGACTTGCAATCATATCCGATTCTCTATGCAATATTATTACCAGCTAGGCTACTAATACTCAGATAAATGGTTCCATTTTTGGTAATAATGTATGCTAAATATTGAAAAGATGGATGGTGTATGAAATGGTCACTTCTGTGTAACGTTCCAAACCCAGCACAATCTGTACTACATTATTATTTCTAAAATACTGTCCCTGAATTCAGCCTTGGAGGACTAAACAATCCAAAGAAACACTGTCTTGTTTCTAGGAAAAGAGGGAACTGCTCTGTTACATCTAATTTGTTTAAATAAACAAATAACCACGACAAGCATGTTCAAAGTAGTTGGCTATCACGACTGTAACTTTGCAGGGAGAGGGTGAGATCTGTGATCACCAAACTCAATCACCTAGGCTGCTCTGTGTCTTTTGGCTAATCATATTAGCCTAGTTTCATTTCTGTTGGCTAGATACTGCAAAGCTCTAGAAGGCAGTGCTGAGGTAACTGTTCTGTTGCCTTCCAAACTCGAGGGAAGTTTGAAAAACAAAAAAAAAACCAACCCCAAAACAACAGAGGGCTGCAAGGGGAGTTGAGAAGGTGGCATTGGTGTCTGGGGTGTGGAGTTGCATGTTTGGAAGTGTTAATATCAGTGTGGATAACAGGACTCCAGGCTGGTGCTCAGTGTCCTGACAGAAGTCTAGAAGAGACACCACAAAGATACGTTTAGTTTTGCCAAGGCATTTCACAGTGGGTGAGTGAAAGAAAGGCCAGAAGCGTGGACCTTCCCGATTAAATTCCTTCTTTCTACAGCAGAGGAGTTCTTCCTTCACCCCCCTCTCAGACTCTGCTGGTGTTCCACAATATGGAGAATTGGCAAGGGATATCTACATTTGCATATAAACTGCTATCAAAAAGAGTACTTTGTAATAGCAAGTGTTCCCTCACTACAGTAAAAGGAGCTCTGACAGCAAAGCATTTTCCTCTTCAAAAGTCTAAAGGATAATGTGCGACAGAAGGACAGGATAAAATTTCATCATTAGGGCTGTGGTACCTGAGTTTTTGACCAAAAAAACCCCCAAGACTGAAGGATTTCTATAGCAAAAGCTGACTCTCATTTCTTTTGCTTCACAAGTAACATAGTCTGAACTTTCCCCAGTGTTAGTAATCTCTCCAGTTAAGGTGAGAGTGGTCAAAAGATCCTTTTCTGAGGAGTTCTATTCCTGGATCCTTCTGTGAAAGGCAATTTGTTAACTTTATAGCTCTACATTTCAGGAACTCATGGGAGTGCCCCAAGGAAGTCAAGAATCTACCAAACTAGCTGCACTGATTACATTTGTCCCTTCATTTTACCATTACTAAAGATGTTTTATCAACATGATAACTTATAGAATAGAATGGTCAATTGATAAAAATCCACTTTACATGAAATACTAAAGAATTTGCATATAAATAGGTTTTTATATTTAAATGCCCTGTGGGTGAGTGTGATCCAGCATCCCTCAGAAATCAAAATCCTGAACTGTCTCATTTAAAGTTTGCCTGCTAAAAATAAGGTGAAGTTGGACAGCTTCTGATTAGCATGACATTCCCTTCTGGAGCACACTTACAAGGCCAACAAATCACAATTCAATTAAACTATGCCCTATATAGTACTTTCAATATATTCACAGAATCACAGAATCCTAGGGGTTGGAAGGGACCTCGAAAGATCATCTAGTTTCTTTGTTGTTTCTTTTTTGGGTGTTCACAGTTACCTTGTTTTTTCTTCCTTCATTTGGTGAGACTTTGCATGTCAAGACCCATGAGAGAGACAACGAGAAACATTTGAAAAACCTGATAGCAGATCTTGCTGCTTAAGACAGAGGCATTACCCATGTCTGTCGTTATGTCAGCTGGCTTTTTAACAATTAAATAAGTAACAATTAGGCTCTATTTACATTTCTCTAGTGGTGTTCGCTCCCCTATAATTAAAGGATCTGCCAGCCTTTTCAATTATGTACTATTTTTAGGGCAGTAAAAACTTAACACAAAAATGCACACCAGTGCTTTTCAAGCAATGAAACCCAGCCCACGTTGTGCAGATGATTGAAGCTGAGGTGCCACTGCCTGATGCGGTCGAGCCCCTGGGAAGCTCCCAGACACTGCTCTGGCTGCAACAGGGATGCACTAAGACACTGTTGCCCTCTTCTTGCTGCAGCTACAGCCCATCCATGGCTCAGAGCCACGCTACAGCGTGCAGCATAGGGCAGTCTTGCCCTTGCTTTCCCAGCACCTCATGTCTTCTTAATGCTGACCATCTCTCCCCGTAGCTTGAACCTTTCCACATAAAACTGAGATTCTTCAATATATTTTTGCAAGGGGTGTGTGTACAACCACATGTGCACCCCAAATTAAATAAGATTTATTTAACATAATCTCCTTAAAGAGTGATTTTTGCATCAGCTGCCCATTCCCCATGTAGAAGTTGCCTGCAGATGTGCTTCAGTAAGCCCCTGTATTCTAAGCTGATGCATGTTCTCCAGGTTTGTCTGGCTGTACCTTTTGCTTTTTTTAACATCTGAAGGTAATTTGAGAAAAATAACTGTGCAAAAACTAACTGCTCTAGAACAAGTAGCTTAATGTGGCATGAAAATTGCATTTAAATTTTAAAATCAGACAAAGTCCTATCGGTTGGATTAACACCCAGAACATTTGTAGGTATCAGAAAGTAAATTGAAGTGGAAAACAAGTAGCCAAGGAGAGATCCTAGGAAATTTCCACAGAGATGTTTTCTGAGAGGAATGGCAGTCGGTATTTTAGTTGTTTATCTGGAGGATATATGCTTTTCCAGGGATCAGGTGAGATACATATTTCCTGTATACTGTCAGCACTTGAGGGTGCAGGGAGCTGGCTCTCCCAAAAAGGTTCTGAGAACCGTTCTCACTGGCTCCAGGACAAACTGGAGGCCAGAAATAGTGCCAGTGCTTGCCACATAAACCAGGAGAGCATCAGCAGCAGAGCACCCGTTCTTCTGCCAACTAAACTGCCAAGCACATTTGAAATGACCTGAGGTTAAACCAAGTGGAAGATGTTGCAGGAGCAGGTACTGTGGCCTTGCTGCTGTCTGTGGTGGGAGTCTGGCACAAGCCACAGCATCTCCCCCAGTATATGTTTGCCTGTGGGAAGAAGGCAGAGAAGTAATGTAATGTATATTTATTTGCAAATTAATGAATTGCATGCAGTTATTTTTTGTTCAGCTCCAGTAGGCCGTTAGGTATGGGATCTATGATGAACCCTGCATGGATGCCTTTAAATGGATGCAAAACATGACCTACATCTTTAATCTCTGACTCTATAGTAATGCTTTTTTTTCTTTTTTTTCCCCACTAGGTGTGTGCTGTGTATACTGGGAGCACTCAAGTTTTGATTAAACTAAATGCAGTCCCTGAGTCTTTCTAATGAACTGTAAAAACTGACTCTAATTTACATTCCAATATCACTATGCTCTCCATACCGTAATTATGTTAGTAATGATCTATCTGAAGGCTCCTTAAGTTTTATAGGACTTTAACTTGTAATTGTAAAAACACGGAAAAGAGATATGGGAGGCAAAATAAAGGAGTCAGAAAGGATGGAAAGAAAATGAAGAAAGCTAAGGGAGGAGAACAGAAAAGAATCTGGAAGGGCAGCAAGAGCAGATAAAACTGCAGTAGCATGGCAGTGTAATTGTAAAGCCTTGTTAGAATCATTTTCTTGCATAAATAAATTAAAAATTCAGAAGAGAAAAAATCTTATTGTTTTATGAATGTATCAGCCTTTCCATTTAAAGTTCAGGTCATTAGAGAATAAATACATTTAGTGTTTTTTCTTCCTGTTGTGTTAGCATTATGAGAGTTACCATTTCGAGCCTACAAGGAGTTAAATTCTAGCTGACTATGAAATTACCTCAATTTTAAGTCAAGCTCCTGGGAAAGGTTTAAAATGCTAATCCTTTTTTTTTTTCTTCTCTGCTTTTGATGAACAATTTCTCATGCTCATTTCAATGAGAAATAATGTCAAAGTGTTCAAAAAAACAAGCGTTTCAATTCTAAGCATATCCCCAGAGATAGCACTGATATAAGAGTAATTTTTTATCCAGTTAGGATTTGAATTGTAACTCTTTGTGGTTTTTAAATCAAAAGTTGAAAACACATAGTAATAGTTATTATGGTATCTTGGCAGGTTAATGTAGTGTGTCATATCATATTTGTGTCCTGTGGTATGACGTACAATACACACTGAATTTCATTGTTGTTTAAAAATGTGCTGGTGCTTTATGTTGTGCATTACATTGCAGAAATGGGCGTTAAACATTAGCAAAATTGCAGGAATATGAGTTATTTTCTGTCTCTTTGTAAAGTAATATGATAAAAATTTGAGATACGGTATTATGTTCTGACTTTTGGGTTTTGTTTTCTTTTTTTCCTCTGTAGAATGCTAGCTCTTTTTTTTTTCTTTTTATGTTTAAATAAACACATACAAAGATAGATTAAGCTTTGTTTTGAAATGGATTTCCTCCTCTTGCAGCTCCCTCCTTTTCATTTCTTCAGGAGGTTTTTGAAAATTCTGATTCTGAATTAAAATTTGGGGTTTGTTTCCCTGTAAACATGACATGAGTAGAGCCATGCTGATAACTCTCTTGGATTTTTTTTCCCTAAGGGATTATACAAACCTTTCATTATCACTGATATTATTTTGCTTCCAGTGATTTGCCCTATTGTCTTAATTCCTGTTACCAGTTACTAAGAGACAAGGCAGCTCTTGAGGATCAGCATAGCATACTTTCTCAAATTATTAGTCTTATTTCCTTCTTTATTGCATTTTTATTCTCCTAAACCTTACAGTGAAAAGGGCTGTTATTATTGTGACAATAAGATGAGCTAATGAAAAATATTCAAAGTCACAGCAAGGGTTTAAGGAGAGGTTGTCACAGTCAAAGGGACTGACAAAATGAACATAGTTACAGAGCGTTGGATGGATGGATGGATGGATGGCAGGTTGAACAGGATGAAATGGGCAAGACTACATAATTAACAATAATAACTTGTGTAAATAATGTGTGACTGAAGACGCGTCTCTACCCTTAGGCACTTACAAGTTTTTAGACATAGGACAGCAAATAATGGTAAATAACTTGCTGTTCCAGGAGAATGATTATCACTGTGTGATGTCTAATGAGAGGCTGGCATGTTGAAAATACCCCGTTATGTTTTTACTTGTGTTTAAAAAATAAGAACTGGATAAAATGCAAATAAATGCACAGGAAAAGATAGGAGGCAGATGCCATGTTAACAAGCCAGCCATAAGCATGTGCAGGAAGGAGGGATTCACTGCTAGCCAAGGAAAGTAGTTGCAGCATAGGGAGGGATGGTATCAGCTAAGATTACCCCAAAAATTTGCTCACTGTAGGAAAATTTTGGATTGTGGGAAGAAGAAATGAGATGGAACAAAACTTCATGCAAAATATAAGAGAAAATTATTTTGTATTGTGGATAGAAGAAATAAAGAAAGAGCTCACTAAAGGGCTGATACAGCAAAAGGACTGGAAGAGTGTGCTTTGCAACAGAGAAATGGATGATCTTCAGTTGAAGAAGTACATGTATATGAAGTGAGAGATGGCCCAAAGTGGACAAGAGAAGGATTAGTAATTAGCAAGGGGTGATTTTGAAAGCAGTGGTCCTTACTAGGGTCTCTGTCAGCTATGCATTTTCAGGGTATCTTCACTGATATAGGGGAGGAAACCATGAGATTACATGAACATTGCACAGAGATAACGGAATCTGATTCAACATATTTGGACTACGCTGCTTCTATGAATAAAGAAGTGAAATAGAAAGAGAAAGAACAATCATTCTCTTATGGTCTGAGTATACATTTCTGTTTCCTGGATAGTTAAAAAAAAATACCAAATTTATATTTAAATATAGACTATTATGATTGAAAAATTCTGCTATGTTTTTTGATGTTACTAACAGTATTGGGAATTTACCTAATAAATTGAGGTACACAGAAGACTAAAACAGTAGAGACTGTCTTCAACTCTTCTGAAGTCACTTAGAGCTGTCTCTGCAATTGGCTTCACTTCTTTTAGATGACAGCATCCTTTTTTATGCATCGTTATGTAAATTCATGGTGCCATATAGGAGGATAGATGGGAACATGCACTTCCATTTAGGCCAAAATAAACACTAGCTATTGGCAAATGCATTTTATTCATCCCTGATCTTACCTCTCTGGGAATAAAGAAAAGATAAGGCAACTTATCTAAACAGTTAATAAATAATTTAAAAGCAGAGTAGCAAGAACATTATCCTAAAATCCACATACAAATAGAAATCAAATTTGTGTACAAATACAAATTAACTTTTGAGGCAACCATATTTCATGAACAAATACCAGTATTTGTTTATACTGACATGTAGCGATTTGTAGTTTGACTTATAGGAGCAGAAAAATAATTTGAATTGGCAGCAACACATTCTGCCTTCAGCTTGGGTATATTTAGTACATCCTCAAAGTCGAGTTATGATTGTCTTGAGATTCTAGAGGCATTGCTTAAGAGTCCGAGAAGAGACATCAAGACAACACATTACCTGGAGGGCTCAGAATACCTCAATGGTATATAAATCAACACCTTAAGTAAAGTGGTTTTTTTTTTCATTGAATACTTACTAGATAGAGTAAGCTTAGATGTCTTACTGAAGTAAACACAGGTCAATGTCAGGTTGAGAAAGAATAACCAAGTCTTCTTCCAGATCCTTATATTTTAAGGGACAGTGTATTAATTGGGGTAAATGTTGAGGTTAGTTACTGTAAAAAAGCAGCAAAGGAACGTTGTTAAAATTTAAATATCAAGCTTCATATTCCTTCTCATATAGAATTTTTGACCATAGCCTTATTTCCAAAATAATAAGATTAAAAAACTGCTCTAGCTAGTCTGTCAAACAGTTATGTTCTCTTTTATATTTTTTAAATTTGCTTTCTCACCTTCAGCCAAATTCAACAATTAAAGATCTCAAAGATGGGCAGTTCCTTCGGTTTCCATGAGAAATACTACATGCGTAGAAGTGAGGGCCCACATTCTGGAAAAGCCCATGAAATAAGTTTATTCCTTCCCTGGGATACACAGATTTTCCAGACAGCAAGTGCACAGTGATATATGGAGGAGTGCTGCACTTCACATAAGAAAGGGACATGTGTGAGAACTCGGTGCTCAAATTCAGTCCTTCAAGGCTGAAGGTAAGGATGTTTTTTGATGCTGTAGTCCAAGGTGCATGATTGAGATGTGGGAACAAAAAGCTGAGGGAGAAAAAAAAAAGACTACTGAAAAAAAATCAGAATTAAGGTCCTACAAAAGCAGTCTGAGTTTGCCAAACAGCTGCCCCAAAATCACCGATGTCACAGAGGTTGATGTGTAGGAGATTTTATAAAGTCTAGACACCAGACTTGTAGTGTGGTAGAAATGATTGAGGATCCAAAGTGCTCTCTGTCCTTAAGACATTGCTCAACAGTATCTGGGACTTTAAATCCTTATAGGAGCTCAAACACCTTAGTAAAGACAAGACTTGTCCTTGCCAGAAAGAAATAAGAGCTGGGGTGGATTACACATTACACAAATATTTGCAAGTGTTCCAAAATAACCATTTCCATAATTCTGCCAAATACAGGCCAGAGAGGTTCAACTCCGTTTGCTGCCTGGAAACTCCAGTGTCAATGTCCTGAAGACTGCCCATGGACAAGCTCTATCCATCAGGATGCTTAGTGTCAAACAAAGCGCACATGTGGCTCTGCAGGGTGTGGTCCAGCCCAGTCTGGATGACCACAGATTTGGTCTTGACAGCAGCTTCCGGTATGCTTGGTCTAGTCAATGCAGGCACATGAACACACAGCAATGCCTGCCCAAGTGGTTCTTGGGTTAAGTACTTAGGTGAGAGTCACTGTTTTTGAAACATAGAATTTTTGGTAGTGCTGTGTATTCAAAGCAGTGCTCCAAGCATGACTGGCGTGGTTGTGAGTTAGTTAAAGATACTTAAGTCACTATTGGGATCATAATGATCACAATAAACAATAATCTAATTTTACATTTCCTTTTCTAAGCATGTTCTACCATTGCCTTCTGTTTAATGGTGGCTGCCTGTGTATTTAAAACGTAGATTTTTTGCATTCAGAATAGACCTCAGGCACACTCCTTCCCTTTATTCTGAAACTGATCTAACAAAAATCTTCTTTTCTTTCAGTCCTTAGGCAAGTATCTGTGTCAAAATCTGAGCCTGCCATGCGGCAAAGCCAGAAAGACTTATTCCCTAGTAAGCTACAATACCATTGAGATTGACACTAGGTTTTAACTGCTGGTGGGGCAAATGGATCATAATGTGAGTTTTATGCTTTCTTTTGTTGGTTTATGGATTTGTTCTGGAGCAAAGCCACCTATACTGTAAGTCAAATTATCAGTTCAACACAGAGCACCACATAGCTCTCAGAGATCAGGTTGAATAAGATTCTCATTAATGTAGGTATAATAGTCCAGCTGGAACATACATTGCAAGGATCTTGCCTTTGAGGATGATTTTGTAGATTTAAGCTAAAAAATCCCTGTGTATAAGAAAATCAGTGTGTAATAAATAGTGTAATATTTGTGTAAATTAGTTTTTGCTAGATACATTTTCACATCTATATATATTATGTGAATTCTTTGCCCTATCTTAAAACTAATTATAAACCCCTGTACAAGTGGTAGCAGGAGTAGTTTAAAATCAAAAAGACATTCTATCTGTATCTGTGCAGCAGTGACTGAATAACAACACGGGAAGTCTAAAATCAGAAGGACATTACATCTTTGCAGGTTATATGTTACTAACATCTCTGTGTGACTAATTTGATGTGACTCAAACTCCTCATAAAAGGATTTGTCATTCTGTCAATTGCATTTCAGCTGCATTAAGTGACAAAGCTAGTAAGCTGTCTGTTAATGGTTGGAAAGAACATGTTGTGATTGTGTGATTGAATTCTGGAAATACTGACTAAACATTTTTTCATAGCTTTGTAGCTGGTTAAATGGAGTGATAAATGTCTCTAATTTCAAAACTGCAGTTTCAGGAAGATTAGAAACATAGTAATACTTCAGCAGTTATCAATTATAACATAAGCTCTGTGCAGGGTGACTTTGTGACCTGAAGCCTGCAAAACTGAAATGCAGAATAATTTTAGATACTACCTTCTTTAAATAAGAAGGCATACACAAGACAAGCAATTAGATGACAGCTAATTTAGTTGAAGTTAATTTCACATAATTATTTTTAACCAATTTTCCACTAAAATAGTTCAAGGTAGAAATGCTCTTTAAAGTGAGAGCTTTGTTGCTTTTATGCATCTTTCAATTCATATTAAAAACAACATAATGAAACTACTGTTTTCTTCAGTGATTGGTAATTCCAAATTATTTCTATAAAGTTTAGCTGGAATAACTGAATGACTTTTACCTTCCACAGCTGTATGAATAAAGAGTTTTGCAGTATGGAGATGGATGGGCTGGAGATACCTAACTGAAATTGCAGAAAGATCCTGTGGCTTCATAATACATGTGTTAAATACTTCTCTAGAACTATAGTAGTTGTACAATACCAATAAAAATTGTTTAAGTGAAAAATCCCATAATACTGAAAATAATGGTATGATCAGGCAAAAGTGAGGAAATGTCTGAGCTCTTACAGCTGACATACTCAGGGTCTAAATAAAATAAATTCCAGAGGAATTAGTTCTATAATTTCTTTGCATATTGTGGGTTAGATACTGCCTTGGTCAGATGGCCCATTAAGGTCGTTGGAGTGATTAACATGGTGCATTCATGGTGACTTGTTCAGGAGGTAAAGCCCAATATTTAGGAACCATGGTAGAAGTCAATGTAATTTGAATTATAGCATAGCAATTTAAGCCCATGCCCCCATGTAAGAGAATTTTAGTAGAGAAAAGGAAAATGTGTTACAAAACCAGGGCCTGGCTGGGAAGGGGAGCAAAGTGCCCCTGTGTCTTTGAGATCCGTGAGGCTGCTTAGAGGACTAGAGTGATTTAAATCCCTTTGTTTGAGAAAAAAAAAGGCAGGCAAGGAAGAGTCTCTGCCTTCAGGTCAACGAATATCAGGAAGGCCTATTTTTGGATGTCATCGTGAGTTTGATCAGGAGTCTGGTTTTCAAAGATTCATTGGTATACACCTTGTCTGAGCTGCTGACTGCAAAATTCTGCTGCCTTGGAATAGATAGAAGAGAAAAATAGACAAAGTCCTTATTGGTTAGAGCAACTTGCTACAAACATCGCTTTTCTTTCTCTAAAAGTAACTTGGAAGCTTATAAACTTGAGAAGCTTATGCATTATTTTATAATACATAACATGCTCATGAAAAATTTCTTATTAACAGCGAAAACAAGTAACAAAAAACAAGACCTTTTGTGTGATAAAGAAGAGGAACATTTGTTCTCTTGCTCAATTTCCATATATCTGTAGCGATTTTACCTAGGATAGCTGTGCTTGTGGTAGGACAGGGCCTCGAGTGGACTACTATCCTACTTTCCTGTAATATTAGAGCTAGGAAAGCTTCTGTGTTGTTAAATGGAAAATTTTCCTCGGTTTTGATAGTTAATCTGGCTTTTTTGCTGTCACTTCTTTCTGTAGCAGTGTTAAATATATTCCCTAATTTTACAGGGTTTTATATCTATGAGTTGAGAGCTATTATTCAAGACTTCTGCTTGTGCTCACTTACTAATTGCAGTAACCATAAAAAGCTCTTACTAACTGCAAATTACCTATCATTGTACTCAGTTGTTTGAAATTACTGAAGCATTTCTCAATTTATGAGATCTGCAAGGATATAAACTCAAATACTTTAAAGAAATTATAACCAGTCCAATAGCATTCATCATACCTTGCTCATCAGGTGGCTTATTGCACCACCTGTTACATTTATTATACTTTCCTAGGTCTACATAAATAATTGTTGTGTCTTTTTATCACGGCACATACCATTTCATAGCAGCTCATTTCTCTTGGAAAACCTAATAGTGTCAGGCTCCTTTAACATTCACACATTTCCAAGAGTGTAAGCGCTATAGATCTGGATTTATGATTTATAACTCCAGTCCTCTCAAATTCTGGCAGCAATGGCATTATGGTTCAATTAAAAGTCACCTATCAAAACAAAGCCTGGCATGTTACATATGACAAAAGCTTGTCCTGACAGCGCAAGCTGCATGGCAAAATGATGAATTGCTGCTCTGTGAGGAGCAGAGTTACAGCCTAGAGTTCACTGTCCGCAGTTTAATTAGGCAGGCGGAGTTCCCTTAGCAAACTGGGATTCAGAATCTGCTGAAAGCAACTTGTCTCAATTCAGTGGCAGTTGTTAGGGTTTGAAGGGGTTTTTGGTTTGTTCCCCCTCCCCCAAGAAAAGGATTAACGCAGAAAATTTGGAAAGGTTTACTGCAATGCACAGGAGAGAAATAGATAAAAAGGACTGGGAGACATTTTCCTTTATTGCCTTAATGAATGCATAAGAAAGATGAAAGCTTCCATGCTTTACAGCTTTGCATTAGGGGGAGTTAAGTGCTTTGATTTGTAGGAAATATGAAAACCAGTGAGTCAACAAATAGATCATACAGAGGCATGGACACTGGACCTCTGAATTGTTACACGAGTCTTAATAGCAAGGGGATGATGTCATCAAGTGGGGTTAGCACAGGCTTGGAACTGCTGCTTATGAGTGGTTTAAGTGATTTCTAGTTTAAACATTTTTATCAAATATTGCTAGTTTACAGTTGTTTCTGATTTATCTTTTCTTTTTTGATAAGGGTCCGTAGGAAAAGCTCCTCCACACTTGACAGCTCACTTGGTAGGACAGAGAATGCCTCAGTAGGACAAGTCCCATTCTGGGGAAGGCTTTTTAGTAGTGTTGAATCTTCTTTGCAAATACAGAGTTGCTTCTTCCTGCTAACCCTTCTTCTGACCACCTCATTTTGGTGCTGTTCATCTGAAGACTTTTCCAGTGCCTTATTTTTGGTAGTAAAGGACTTGGGGGGGAGAGCACTGAAATGACAGGTGATGAGTGGAAGACAGAGAGTGGATGGGAAGCCTGGCTCAGCTGCAGTAGTTCTGGCCACTCGATGTAGTGCACTGCAGTAATTTGATTTGATGGCAATCCTCACTAAATAGTTAGAAGATTTTCTTGCTTGTTATTTTGTGTAGAGCTGGCCAGTATTTTTCTGATGGAATATTTCTTATTTAGAAAATGCTGATTCATTTAAAGAGAAATCTTTTGTGGAAATGTGACAAATCTGAAAAGAATTTCAGTAAAAGATGAAAAGGCTCAATTTTCACTTGTTAGAAAGAAGTAGAAATTTCCATTTCAAAAAAACCCAACCTTTTGGCAAGCTTTAAAACTTTATATGGTATGTATATGATTCCATTGTTTGAAAATATAAAAACTGAAGATGGTATGAAAGATCTTGTTTACCAAAATGAGGTATTTTGAATAATCGCAATATTTTGAGCATTCTATTTCATTAAAAAAAAAAAATCTTCCTTTTGCCATTTTTCCATTTAAAAATGGTTTTGGTAGAATTGCATTAGAAGTTAAGTCTCACAATTGCTTTTAGAACAGAAAATATGTTCAACATTCTTTTCTCAAGCATTGTAATTTATCCTTGAAAATACTGTTACCTTCATTAATTTATCACGTTTCATGTTTCATGGTGTGTCCAACAAAATACTTTAGTTCAGGGAATGCTTTTGTGACTCTTTTTTGTATTTTTCGCTCTTGATGGTGATCTGTAAAATTGTTTAGGATTATTTTTATAATATCCATCGGTCAGCCTCTTAAATGAGATGAGTTCATAGTAGTTGCACACCTGAAGTTATTTTATGTTCATTTCCATGAGATAGGGTGTCTCCTCATGGGTGTCCTCCTGTTGAAGCTCTAATGTGTCTCACCTCGGGTCCCATTGTTCTTGTCAAAATGCTTTTAGAAGTGAGAATCTCCATTAGACTTAGTGCAGCTGCATGGCACAAGTATTCTCTCCACAAACAGCAAAATTAGGGGCATATCTAGTGAAAACAGAAGGGAATGTTCAGCTTACTGAGCACACACTATGGGCTCAACTCTGAAGCTATAGCAGAAGTCATTGGAAAGTCAGCATTTGCCATTGTTACTGTTTACCAGGCAGCAGCAGGAGCTGACCTTATGGTAAACAATGAATAGAAACTGAAGCACGGTCTTTCCATGTTGTTAAGATCTGGAAGGACAATGTGAGGGTTTTTTTCTTTCTTGCATGAGAAAAAGAAGCTACATTCTAAGGTATGGATACTTCTCACTTCCCTCCCTTACACTAGCATATTGCTTCAAGGACATTAGAGAGATGGGCTCCATGAGCCATGATACCAAATGCCAGGCATGCTGTGGAGGAATTGGATGCATCATTTGCTTACTTAAGATGGCTTGGATGTGTGAGGCTGGATCATGCAACCTGCTCATGGAAGACATAGCTTCTGCTTTGAATTTGAATTTCAAACATGAGAGATTGCAGTTTTTCTGTGCAAGTCTGAGCCAAAGAAAATATATTTTCCCATATCAAAGCATTAAGTTGATTGCAAAGATATCTTCTAAAGTGGCATTTATGATCTTATCCTTTTATTACTTTCAAACATATTTGTGCCAATATCTCTTGTTCTATGGTTATAATCCATGCAATGAAACTATATTAGGAAATTAATAAGGCCATTCCCCTTCAGTTTGATCTGCAGTGGGTCAAATTTATAATAGTGTTTCTCAAGGAAGTGGTGGTTTAAAGTCTATAAACCCCCCCCCAAACTTGGCTAATGTTGCTTAATTCAAGATGTGGGAGTTATATGATGCAATTTTTAATTGCTTTATTAGAGGGTGGCAGAAAGACTTGGACAGATGAATTCTATGAACCTGGTGTGATTTAATCACTTGTGAGTTCCAAGAAAGTAGTTGTTCTTGCCCGATGACTCTGCTTACCAGTGGTTCTGAATGTGTGTAAACTGGAACCAGTGGTCTTGTTCTGGGAGTCCTGCTGACAGCAAATAGCTGTTCAGGCCCCCCTGCAATTTTCCAACAAAGCACACAGGACTTTATTGTTCTTTCAAGACTTCTCATCTGCATGAATTTGTGCCATAAATTAATAACTGCGGGCATCCATGCTTGTACCACAGTCACTGTGAGTAATTGATAGTGCTTACAAGTTTTGATGATTTAGTGTCTGGGCAGGCAAATATGCACAATGTCATGTGTTTTTTAGGCGAAGAAGATTTATTTAAAGACTGAAATTTATCTGGATCTTCAAAATGATAAATTCAGTACAAAAATACTGCAACAAATCATTGTTTGTCCTTCTCTGTATAGAGCATACTATCATGTTCTAAAAGCAGTCATTCCAGTAGCAGAAAGTGCTTTAGGTAAACACTAAGGAAATAATATTATCCCGTGTACACCAGCCCCAGTGTTCAGTTAGGTATTTCGGGGTAAGGTCCAAGTAGTTTATTTCTTTCTGCTTAACTTTACACAAACTATATGCCATTTGATATGCATTACTTTTACTTATCAGTTCTTTTAGCTGCAAAAACACATACTCGGATACAAGTGCCCTGCAGTACTTCTCCAAGGAAGAAGGATTGCTTCCACTCCATAATGCAATAGTTACCAACTCATCTGAGCCCACCAAAACTGCTGTTATTAATCCTAGGGGGTTTTAGTTGCAGTTTAAATATAAACTTGACCTATTGAGCAGAGATAGCTGTTGAGTATTGCTCAATAACAATGAGGTTAGCCGTGAGAACAAAAGTATTGCTTAACAATGTTAGGATTTCACCTGACCTGCATCTCCCACAATGTACTTGTGCGTACTCTCTGCCAGGCTTCGGTGAAGTAGCTGGGTTAATCTATAGGAATGGTCTTCTTTTCTCTCTCACTTGTTTTTTTATGTATTTATTTATGTTCCTTGTGAATAGATATCTCTGAAGATGAACAGGTGTGGTTTTTGATGGTGTGCAGAAAATATTAGACAAGGTTACTTTGTCTGCTTCCTCCTCTTTGAGCTAAATCCAATTTGTCCCATAGGTTTCCTGAGATGGAGTGAGTTTTCATTTTCCGTTCTCAGCTTCTTATTGCCAGGCTTGGCCATGATTCTAGTAGCACTAGTCAAAGACATTATTGAAAGCACCATGTCACAAAAAATATGCTGGTTAAAGCCCAAAGGTTACGTGTACACTTATGCTTCACTACTTTTTCTGATGAAAAAAGCTAATGAAACATTAACTTGAAAATAGAAAGCTTCCTGGTTAGACAAATGATAATATAGCTTTGGAGGGAAGAAATTACTGTTGTCTGTCAGCATTTCTGTTTGAAAAATGTTACAGCCATCAATGTTTCCCATATCTATTGGCCATCATTATTCTCAGAGTGTGAATATTCTGCAGGGAGGATGTTTCCATATAATGTTTAGCTGTTTTGCAGCTGTGGTACAAAAGGAAGTTTGAAAAATGTCCTCCTTTTACCATTTGCTTTTGTTTATTTTGTTTATGTTTGCTTAATAATGATAGATAGACTGTTCTTTCTTCCCCTTTTTTTTTTTAAATTTTAAATGCTACTACTTGCCAAAGAGAAAACACAAATGGAGGGAATATATTTTCAGCTCTGATCTCTCAGAGAGACACAAAAAGAAAATGGCCTGTTTCAATAATCAAAATGGTGTTAGCTTTGATGTAGCAACAGAGACTACTTATGAAAAATGATTAAAATGGATTTTGAAAGCAAACAAAGAAAAGGAAATATGAAAAAAAGTGTTCTTGTCACTAGGTAGCCTGAGTTCAATTTGTTCAAATATTTTCTAGCACAAGGAAAGGGCAGCGAAACAGAGTTAATGTTCTAATTAAAGCCTTGTCACCTATCTGGGAAAAAGCATCTTTTACTTGAAAGATGATTTCATGACTAGAAGCTACATCCAGGTTAAACGATGTGTGGATTAACAGAACAGACCCTTTGCTGTTTATAGGCTTGGTGCTTGGCTCGAGCTATTGATGAGACATCAATGTTAATAAACAATTTTTTTGTCAGGAAACTGTACAGCAAGCTATTGAGTGGAAGTCAAGGTTCAGTTTATATAAAACCACTAAAGAATAGGAATTATTTTTTAATGGGAGCAAAAAAAAAAAATCCAAAACAAACAACAAAAAAAAACCAACCCAAAACCCCTGTCCTCCTGTGTCTCAGTTCTCAGGAATTGTTCTAATTATCTTTTCTAGGAATTAGTAGGTATCTTTGGAATAAACAAAGCACATGGTCAACAGTTAAAAGGGAAAAAAAAATATTTGCTTTAAGTGGTGCCTTTTGCAAAAGACTTGGCCGTGGCACATCAGTGTCGAATGTGCCATCATCGGTGTGGATGTAGCATAGAATCACAGAGTGGTTTTGGTGGGAAGATCATCTAGTCCAACCCCTTGACAATGGCAGGGACACCTTTAACCAGATGAGGTTGCTCAAAATCCCATCCAACCTGACTGTGAACACTTTCAATGATGGGGCATCTGCAGCTTCTCTGGGCAACTTTTTCCATCCATATCTCACCACACATCAAAAAAATGTCTTCCTTATATCTAATCTACTCACTTTCAGTTTAAAACAGTTGATTGGTGTTCTGTCACTGTAGACCTTGGTAAAAAGTCTTCATCTGCCTTTCTTATATAGTCTTATATATTGAATGGTTACAAAATAGTCTCCTGTAGTCTTCTCCAGGCTGAACAACCCCAAGTCTCTTAGCCTTTCTTTGCAGGAGAGGTGTTCTGGACCTCTGACTTTTTTTGCAGCCCTCCTCAGGACCTGTTGCAACAAGTCCACGTCTGCCTTCTCTTAGGTGACCCAGACTTGGATGCAGTACTCCAGATGGGGTCTCATGAGAATGGAGCAGAGGTGGAGAATCAGATATTTAGAGAAGAAGTTTTAGGACTAGGACCGAGATATGATGTTGATTGGAGTTTTATAAATGCCACAGGAAAGTTGAGAGAAGGAGAGATTAGGTAGGATGGGGGGTGGTCGGCAATAATGAAGAAATCTGTCTGTCTTGTCACGCAGCTATTGCTCTCAAATGTTCCTCAGAAACCATAAAGAGACACTATGTTTAAACCTGATGGTGCCAGATAACTTTTTCTAATAACCCACTTTTCTTCATCTCTTCAATGGTAATATTAGACACTTGATTAAAAAAAAAAAAGAAATATTAAAGAATTTGATAATGAATATAAAAGTATATATGCTAATGCAGAACTGTAATAATGCAAGACTCAAAATGGAAATAAAGGGGGTTGAGAATTTTTTTAAAAAGCAGTTTAGATTGTGGCTACTTGGGATGGCTCTCCGCAGTTAAGGAGAGTGGAGAAGTCAGCAAAAGTAATAGAAGGGTGCCCAGAGAAGGAAGTTCATTTTTTAAAAAATAAATGTACTTTGTGCATATCACAAAGTAATGAGCTCATTTATGTTTATAGATTGAAAAAAGGATGTCAATTTGAGCTGATGAAGAGCTAATCAGATCAATGAGCCAGTCCAAGAATTGCATACTGAATTGAACGGGCTGCTCAGGCAAGCATCTGTGTCCATTGTAGTACAAGAGCTACATGCTTCAGTAAAAGCCTTGCTAACATCATATAAAGTTAGACTTATTTCCAGAGGAGTATCTGTATCTGCAATCCGAAGAGAGAGAAAGGAGTTAGCTCTGTTGCTCACAATAAACAGACTATACCACTCAAAGGGGCACCTGGAACAGACAGTAGGTCATATTTTCTTATCAAGAGTGGAAAATAACCTTTATATGATAATGAACTGATATCCCTGTGTTCAGATACTTGTGTTACACTGTTTGTTAAAGTACATAAAGGTCCTATAGTTGACTCAGCTGAGCGAAGAGCCTTTAGTAGAAAATCAGCTGATTATCTTTTATTAACATAAGGAAACTCTTATAATAAGTCACTGGCAATATTCTTTTGTGCAGATGACTACTTTAAGGCATATATAATAATGTGTTGCTGAAGGTAATTCTTATGAGGTAATTTTCACTTTCTTTATTTCACTGGTTACCAAAAAAGATGACATGCTATGTTCTTTGGGTCAGGGTCTACAGACTGTAAGATCTCTGGATACATGGGGCAACTATCCAGTGCTGGTGAATTTCAAGGGGAAAAAAACCCCTAGTTCTAGTGTTAACCTGCTTCTTAACCTTTGAGATGAACCTGAAGGGCTATAGATTAGAGATAATTCCTGTTAAGTAAAGATGTCATGTTAGTTTTATTGGAGTGGAAGAAAAACGTGTGTGTGTGTAAACATACACTTGTGTGTTGCTGAATGGATGTTTTGAAGGAAGAATGGTTGCCAAAACCAGAAGTCTGGGATGTGTCTAGTATGTATTCCTAGAGAAAAGCACACAAAAGCCAGATACCTGCATTGCATCTATAATAATATGATTTATTTTTCAATGACCCTCTGAAATTAACCTAGTCTTCTTAACAGACATATGAATAGTATTTTGTTATCTGAATCTGTCATTGTTTTGCAGCAGGTGCAGCAGTTGGTGGCTTAGCTGGTGGGAATCCTAAGAAGGTGTTTGGAAGGCAAACATGATAGCTACAAGCTCCCTGCATTCCTGCCCGGTTAAGATATGATGCTCAGAAAGGTCTGGCATGCCAGTACCTGTCCCACTTCAGAAATAATCCACCAGACAGATGAGGGAACTGAGATTTTTATTATCCTGCTGGAATATATGCAATGAGATGTAAAGCAGTGGATGCTGAGAAATGAGATGTAAAGCAGTGGATCCTGAAGCTGTGTAGATAACTGCTGCTGTCATCTGAATTACCAGTTACAATCAAAGCTTTTAAGATGTTCATCCCAGTACCCTAAAAAGATCTTCCCTGCAAATG
The DNA here is from genome assembly GCA_013399075.1 of Chloroceryle aenea. Taxonomy (NCBI): domain Eukaryota; kingdom Metazoa; phylum Chordata; class Aves; order Coraciiformes; family Cerylidae; genus Chloroceryle; species Chloroceryle aenea. The sequence goes on along the minus strand of VWZY01001548.1, from coordinate 595,959 downwards.
GGTGTCTGTGTCAAATGGTGCTTAAGACACTAGGGCAACTTGGAGATTATCCCACAGGGTTGGGTTTTTTTCCCTTAATCAGTATGAATTTGCCCACAAAAGTTAATAAAGACTTAAAATGAAGAGTGCCATCACTAATCTGAGTAATCAATTTTGCAAATGACCCTTCCTTATCAACCATATTTGGTAGCTGTATCTAGGTAACATTTGCACCATGCATCTCTCTTAGACTCTTCAGATTGTTCATATGCAATTTTAACACATCATCCATGCACAAGATTCATTCTAGTATTCCTCATCACCTCATTCTCTGCTCCTCTCTGGAACTCTCCATGGCTCATTTCCCAGTGCTGTCGATATTTTTTGTGGCAGTATCCAGCAGAGTTGTGTCCATAATCATCACAAAGTAAATCTAAGATGAGCTGCATGAATGTCAACTTTTTGCCATCTGAATAGTCCATACTATGTGCAGATCATTGTATTTAAAATATGTTCATGTTCTATTGAATACCTTTTTAGTCAGTGTTCTTTTTCTTAAATACTGTCTGAAAAAAGGAAGAAAAAGAGTATTAAATTAAATATGGATATGGATACATGAATATGTTCCAGTGAGGAACTATCATTGCAATGTGACATTGAGGAAATCTGTGTAGGAAACAGAAATTAAATGTCAGGGAGGACTTCAGGACTTCAATTCAGGAACAGATCTTTAAAAAAACCCTGGAATTCTATGGAAAAGCCACCTTGGAAGAGGAGGACTCTGTACAATTCTCCATATAGTCTGCCAGAGAGCAAGATAGGCTGATTAGCAGAAAGTCAGGATGCATTTGGATCAGCGATATACCTGCTTCCAAAAAAATTTGCTGAGTCCAAGTTGATTTTGACATCTGGTGATGGTATCAGTTTAGGATGTGTCTCTACCAATGCCCTAGTTCAGTTTAGCCATGCATTCTTACAGTGCATCTCAGTCACATCTGCTTAAGTGCACTTTGGTAAATATCTAAATATCCAGGAGTGGCCTTGGAGAGTTCAGCCTGTATCCCTGGCATATGGAAGTAAAATAAAAGATGTGCTCCACGAGTGAAGCTTCTAACTGTCAGCCCTTAACAGGCAGCCTTTCTGCATAACTGGGCTGGCTGGATGTGCTCCTTGCACAATTTTTTTGCTCTAGAGATCTACTTCTGTATGTGAACTTAGTCTTAATAAGAACCCTTCCTTCCCTGACGCTGATACACCCCCATTCCAGAGTAGACAGCAGCCTGTTAGTGAGGCTGTGTGATGGAGTACAACTGGGATATTTGTCATCGCTTGCATTTGCTCTGCTGTGGATGGAGCTGCTAAACAGAGCAGTCAGGGGACACATTTGGATCCATACCAAAATTTTGAAAGGCCAAGTCCAACACAACATTGAAATATGTTTAAAGAAATTCCTATTCAGACTCCACTAATCAGGCTGAGAAGAACGGATATATAAAGTATTAGCACGTCACAACAATATATTAGTGGGATAGATATTAATGTTTCTTCATCTTTTCTTTAATGACAAGATAATAGAAAAAATACATAGTACTTAGTTTACTAAGATGTTACAAAAATGCATATCAAGAGGAAAGTAATTTCAAATGTTTAGATATACAATGCAAAACTCTGTTTCATTCATAACTAATGTATTGTAGTATGAATGAATAGCAGATCACCTCAATTTTTAGAAATGGATGGATTAAAGACTCTGTAAAGCTTCTGTTCCCAAGTATAGTTTGCAAGTACATTTGTAACATTTTTCTAATAAATTATCAGGTTATAATTGTTTGGGGAATACAGTTTTTCAAATATTAAAACCCAGCAGAAGACATTTTTGACTAAACCAACACAAGTTGCAGCACAAAAAAGAATGGGGGAAGTTAATATTTCTGCAAAGATACTGTACTTTGAAGAAGTGAGAGAGATTTCTAGGAGTATGTGCATGAACCCTTCAAGATAAGCACTTCCTCCTTTAGGAGCTTCAAATAAAATAATATTTAAAATACACCAAAAAGATAAATACAGTTGGAGCAGAAAACTCTCTTCCTCTCAGAAAGCTCTTTACAAAACCTACCAACCTTTATGTCCTAGCTGGTTAGCTTTTAAATCTATTCCTTTCACTGAATGAAATCTTACCAACAATTCTTGCCTGTTCACAGGTGTTCAAAAGAGCCTTTGCTAAGCCAGAATGTCATAAATGAGTCTTGTTGTAGAGGCTCTGAATATGCTTTAAGTGTCCTCCTGTCTTTAGGCTGCTGTTTTCTCTAATGGAATTTCATATTAAGTTGGGTTAACAGGGATGGATCTCACTTGATAATATTCAATATTCACCCTGTGAAATTTGGGTTACTGTGCAAAAGCATCATTCTGTCACAAAATTACTATACTGTTATGGGTTTTGGTTTTGTTTGGTTGGGTTTTGTTTTTGTTTTATTTTTTTCTTAAATAGTAAAATACTAAAAAAAATTATCAGTGATTTTGCAGAAGAAAACAATATTTGCAGAAATCTTAAAGGAGATAATACATTTATAGTTAAAGAACAATAAAAATAATTAAACAAGAAAGCCTGGGAAAATACACTTCCCTTTAGTTAAAAAAACTCTGTCCTAAGGAAGATGAAATCGTTCTCTTTGGGAAAAAAAAAATCTAATAGTTTTCTCATGCTTTGTTCAACTTGGGTTAATCTTTTTAGCAAGATGTGTTATTTTTCAGACACTGAGAGTATTGTAGCTGTGTCATAAGCCATGTTACCTTAGCAATTACATTATAGAATGGTAGGGTGTTCTACCCTAAGGTTTTGAAGAAAAGCTTCTCAGCAAGGAGTCCACAATAGAAAAACTACTCAATACTGTAATTACAATGGAGTCACAGGTAGTGATAGTCCAGTGTGAACCATGGCTTGGCTGTTTGCTTCAGCCTTTAAAGCAAGCAGATCTCCAGTACCCATCTTCAAAGCTGAATCAATTCCCTATGAAATACACAAACACCTACTTCTGAAGTCCTAAATGCAAAGGCACAATATTTATGTCTCTGTTTTCAGGATCTCAGGCCTACCACAGAGGCTGCAGCCACCAGGACAGCAGTTTCCAGAGGCACATTTTCAGTGACAAAACGCTGCTTCGTGGCTGTGGATCCCATTGGGTTTGTGAAAGGGGAAGGAAAAGGCACTTGTTGCAGTTACACCAACTTATATCAGTGCAAAGATGCCTTTTTAAGTGATCTCAGATACTGTATTGTGTCCCCTGAGATTCTGAAAACAGCAGCTCTGTGTGGAAGGAAGGATTTTTGAAGAAATCTGTGTAGAGAAAGGAAGTGAAATGATTTCAAAACCATCTTGATGTTTGGTGTTTAGCACCATCACTTGCTCTCTGCTTTTGCACATGTTGTAACATGTGGAAGTTGGTGCTTATGTTAAGTTTGAATCCCTTTACAAAAAAACCCACAAGTTTTCCATCAATATTCACTTTTCTTTCTCAGTCTCAGTTTTCCTCTCTAAGTTAGACAGTCAAGGTAACCTTGCTCTTGTCCTCATCCCAATTTAGGTTTCTACTATCCAGTGAGTGGTTCTTTCTCTCATTGTTGGGCTCAGTGCACACAGGTTGTGTTTCTGAAATGAAGCCTTCAGCCTTTCTCTAGCTTTAAGCTGAGACTATTCAGATAGTCTTTTTAAGGAGCCCAAAGCATAGTACTCTGTCTGGGTAACTGTATGCGATCTGATCTCAGTTTGTTGTTCCGTTGTTGACTCTGTCCATCTGTAATTCCTAGGTGAGTGATTTGTAGTTCTAATGCATGCACCAGCCATGATGGGGACAAGGTTCAGTGGGACCCAGAGGAGGGATGCCGGATTCTGTGGCTTACAGAAGCTCTGATCTGGAATTTTCCTCTTTGGCTTTGCAGAAACTGTGGTGGCAAAAGTCCATGATAAGAAAACAGGTCCGAGTTAAACATGTACATTCCAGTAGCCTGACTCACTTTGAGCATTTTAGGAGGCAAGGAAACTCCACATTTTTTCAAAGGACAGTGATTCCTAAACAGAATAAGGAAACTCAGGCTCACTGTAGCTTATTGATGTGCACTTGTACCATGCATTGCACAGATGTGCAGATACAGCTGCACAATTCCACCAACTCTCCAAGCCATGTGTGAGACAACACCACTCCAGAAGCTGTGCAACTCTGGCAGCATATATTTGATTCAAATAAATGTGTTTACTGTCCACAGGAAAGGGAAGGTTACTGATCTTTCTTACAGAGAATATACCCTGAATTTTCTTTTCAAGGAAAGCATTGTTACACAAGGTAAAAGGAAAAAAAATCCACTGATTATTTTTTGTTAGTCATTATAAAATCAGCTCCTAGTAGTGAATCTCTTGCTGCTCTTATTAAGGGTAGACTAATAGAAGTATGAACACTGCCATGCTGGGATTCAGATGCACCATTCTGAAAAAAAACACACAAGACTTGTTTTAATCTCTGCTGTTCTAGTGTCATTTAGTTCATTTAATCAAATAGCCCAGGTCTGGATACATAACACTACTCACAACTAATATACTTGGCAAAATGCTGCTACAGCCTGTTCAAAATGTTTTAAGCAGTTAAGCACACAAAGGGTATATAAAAGGGCATATACTTAAATGGGTACATAAATTAGATTTAAGAACATGTAGTTCTACAGATTCTGGAATGCTTGTTAAACTGCTTCTCTCTCTGTTAATTAAAAGGTTCCACTGCCAGTTGTGTCCCCATTTTATTAAAGTGCTTTAGTGATTGGAACTTCTCCATGAACAAATAAGTATAAGCAATGTTCAGGTATAAAAATATGTGTGTTTGTGTATATATTGCATATATATATTAAAAAAATGTATCTTTTGGTAAGATAATTGTTTGCTTAGTAATCTATGTTGGAATACTAATCTATTGGAATGTAATTGTTTCTGAAATATTTCTGCTCATAAAATGCCTTTTTTATACAGTCTCCACAGTACAGTCTGATGCAGGATTATATATAGAGAGAGATATAAAGCTCCATGCCTTCTTACTAAGGATTTTGTTTCAGGCATTTTAGAACTGCAGTGTGTTTTAAACTTTTTTGAAGTCTACATAATTTGTATATCAGAATTGTAAGTAATTTTCTTTTTCTTGTTTTCCTCCAGAATAAAGAAAAGAAGAGGTAGAATATTACTCACAATAACAAGGTACTGTGTTTGTGTATAACACTGCAGGCTCCAGTGCTCATCTTTCCAGGTACGTTCATGAACGTATGATAGCCGTAGGTCTGGTTTATGTTCAGCAAAACACACTGAGACATCCAGTGTTTTATGAATATGTGTGATTGGTGCTGCATATTCAGAAGGAAAATGTTCAGTTGCTGAGCAAAGTCTTATGGTGCATTGTGCTTTATAAGTGATGAAAAAGGGTGATCCAAAAATGACATTTATTTGTAACGTAGTGGTGACATTAATGAATACTAAATTTATCTTTTTGTGTGTGCATGTGTGTGGTTTGGTTTTGGGTCTCTTTTCCCAGTTGTCTCAGATGGAAGGTAGAGACAGGCTTCTGGGAAGTCAGTGAAGATACCCAGAACAGTATACCATGGATAGATAGTAAAGTATTAGACATAAACATGCTGTATACTTAGGTCTGTCCTCATCATTAAGTTTCAGCAGTAATGCTACAGAGCAGCCTATGTAAACAGAGCAATCCTGATGAGATGATGTCTGCCTTATTTGGGTTTTTTTTTTAATGCTTTTGGAGTTGATTAAAAAAACCCAACCAAAAAAAAAAAAAAAAAAACAAA
>VWZY01001548.1:523328-590017 GCA_013399075.1 Chloroceryle aenea | reverse complement strand
AAAAAAAAACCATGTCTAATAATATCTTCCAGAACTCACAGAATACCTGTTTATACCTTACCACTGTGGGGAATGTAGTTGCAGTGATTACAACATCGTTTCCAATTCAAGAATTAAGGAAACTTCTGCCAAAATATGTGCAATATGATCTGAACAGCACAGTGGCCTCTCCTCACACAGAAGATGCTTTACATGGTTACTTTAAATACAGTGATAGAGATTATCTGGATGTTTTTCATTTTCCTGGTGAAATTCATTTTCCACATTTAAAATCTTAAAACTAAGGATTTTGCCATTTCCAGACTAGTTCTTTGGCCAAGTAAATCATTTCTTGCCTAGCTCTTCAAAAAGCCGAAATCACCAGGTTTTTTCATTAGAGGAATTACCATCTGATTTTCTTTATCTCAAGACTTCTTCATAAAACCAACAGACAGATTAATTTAAGGCAACGGATCAGTCTCGGTTTCATTGCAAGAAAAATGTTACAACTTTTTCTAGCTTCTATAGCAGTCCAATTCTGGACTGATATATTCAGATCTGGAAATAGAAGTGAAATTTCTGGGAGTTAGACCAAGGGCAAAGCTTGGTTCAGTATTTTTCAAGATAGAGTTTACAAGAATAACTCAGGGATTTTCCATCTGCTTGCTATTACTGAGCTCTGTCCCTCTAAGCTTAGGTCTGTCAGCTATATTTGCTTATTATTTAATGGTAGGCTGAGGAGCTCAGTTACCTTAATTCAAACTGAGGTATAAATGTCTGTATAGGTAAGTAGAAGATAAAAGCCTCTGTTTTGCTGACTTAGTCCTCATATGCTCAGAACGTTATCACACATGCCAAGTCAAATATTATAGCATGAAGAAAAATAAATAAAATTTCCTTTAAAAAGTCAGCAGTTTTAAAAAAGCAACTTCCACATATGTGTCTTTGATAAAATACCTCAAATTTGACCAAAAAAAAATATTTAGAACAATTTTTCTCAATTTTTCAGTGTCTAGCAGCAGTCTCCTGTTACAATCCAAGCCCTGTTCTCATACTTTAAACAGAGTCTAGCACTATTCCCAACCACTGAGGTGACACCAGGAGTGTGGGTATGTGGGAGCATAAAAGTGGCAGAAGATTGAAATTAAGGGCCTCTTAGGGGAAGAGAAAGAAAAAAAAATCATGTGGCTGTGGGGGTAATTTTAACAGGACAAGGAATCAGTAGGAAAAAACAAATTATTTTACAGAGGCATTTTGCTCTCATGCTGCTTTCTCAAAATTCCTAAATCATAACTTTCATAAGATGGAGTAGGGAGATCTATTTTGGTAAGAATTGGTTATTTAGGAACCTGTTGAGTCCACTGAATGAAAATGTGCTAGGCAGTCTGCATGACATAGCTGTTTCAAATGGCCCTGAAAGTGCAAATTATTTATTAATTATTTTTTCTTTTTTTTCCCATGTTCTCTTTTCCTTTTTCACTGACTTTGATGTAAGAAGTTTTGATCGACTTCTCAGTTTTGTTACAATTAAATCCCCATGATAGATTGTACAAAAAACCAAAAAAATCTCACAATTCCAACATGGGAATCATAAAATAACCCCTCCACAACTTAAGCCCAAATTTCCACAGGGGCTTTGGATGAAGAAAGCACAGAAAAAGGAGCTTTATTTATGAGAAATTTGTAATCTTCTGGGAGCTGAGATTCCTTTTACATGTAGTTTACTCTGGTTTACACATTTCTTGACAATTGATGTTGAGAAGCTTGTATGTAAACTATTAGCATAATTACTGTCTCTCTTGTTAAAATAGCACTTTTCAATAATATAGTATGTGAAATGGGCTTTTAATAATAACTGGAACAGAATTTAATAATAATTGCAAGAGAATTTTATGAAAATTTGGTCTGTCAAGAAGTATTGTCAATCTCTGATTGACTTGTGTCACATTTCTTTAGCTACATGGTCTTTAAAGGGCTCCTTAGGGGTCTCTAAGTCATGTTAGATTTTGGTTTTAGTTTATCCTCGCAGAAAATCACATAAGCTAAATATTTTTAGTATTAAGTTAGTGAAGTATTAGTATACAAGCACGCAGCTAATGTTAAGGTGTACTTTAGGAGCTATGTATATATATTTAGTAGCAGAACCATGAGCAATTTCATCAGTTCTTAGACACAAAATAGGATATTCTTAGAACAGTGGAAAAATGAACACGAGTAGTATCCACTCTCATTATTTTAATGACAAACGTGAATTAACTTCAGTAGATCATGGTGTCTCCTTCCAAATACTCTGGTCACATTTATTCATTTTCAGAATTCACAGGGAACTAACTCCTGAGCTGAAGATAACTGACTGTATATCCCACCTGACTTCTCTGTGTTCACCTCTGCAGTTCACTGCTTGGTTTTGTGTTTTACATTAGGGATTCTAACTCAGGAAAATGCAAATGGGTCACAAGCAGGTGCTGCAGTCTTCAAATTCAGAGGGAAAAAAAAAAAAATCACTTTTTTTTTTCTTTTTTTTTTCTTCATACAAGTATATGCAGTAGGTTTGTAGCAAACTCCCAGAGGAATACATTTATATATCCACAGGACACGAGGACTAAACTAGGTAAACACCTGAGTCTTTCCCATGCTTTGTAAGTGTCAAAAATCTCTTTAGTGTTCTTCTCCCTTCATTTAACTCCAGATTTGTTTCTGCCTTCGACCACTTTTACATCTGTTTCTCCATCTGCCGTGTCTCCTACAGCACCAAAAGCCTGGATGTCTAACTTTAAATGCCATAGAGAGATCTCAAAAAATGGAAGCAAATTAGAACTTGGGTGCTGGCTGCTGCTGCAGGTCAGCAAATACAATTCTTTCTGATTTTACTAAATGCCACGTGCTGTGTATTAACTCACCAGCACTGGCCTCGGGACTCACCTTAGCCAGAGTTCATTTTAGCTTGTTTCCAGCTGTGATAACAATTGTCTGTCAGAAGACTATTGTCTGCCTTGTTTTAGCTTATCTCTGTGCGTACCAAATGTGGCAAAGGTCTAGCAAACCTGCACAGTCCCTGCATAACAAGCAAAAGACTGTTTCCAAAGAGAAATAGAACTGCACCATGAATGTCATGCTCCTCCCAGCAAAGCACTCAGGATGCTAACAAGTCGATGTGGTAACCTCCCTCTCCAAATTTCTTGAGCACTGTGGACACCAAAGGTGAACAAGACACTGGAGGAAGGGAGGAGATACTAGAAAGTGCCTATGTTACTAAATAATTTCTCACATAATGTTTTTTTTTCTATGTTCATTTGGACTTCCCATAATCCTTGGTACACTGTGCATTTTGCTGTAGAGGATCACAAAGTACAGAACCAGCCACCAGCTTTCCAGCTCCACAAAGCTGGCCAAAGTTCAAAGGAGTGTAGAGGAAGAAAACCCAAATGAACAGACTGAGGCTTTATGAGATGACTGGAATAGTTCCAGGGAACTATAAAATCCCTGAAATCTGGCAAAAAGAAAGAAAGAAAAAAAATCCTCATTTTCTTTTGGTTAAAACTTCAAACTAACTAGCTTTACTAAAATTGTTGTGAAAAAAATATGGGATTTATTAGCCATGCAATACTTTCTAACAAAGTCATTTCCAGATAGACTGCTTTTCTTGTGGAGAGCAGAAGTTAGGCAGGTCAGGCTCAGGGGCATCATGGCAGGAGCTAAGTCAGAAAGAGCTTGCAGTCTTTAATGTGGGTAACTAGACTGTAGGGTGATTCCAGTCCCAAACAGAGGGCACATGAAACAACTGGCATATCATGACAGGAAGAATGTTACCAACAGGTGATGAGTGATATGTTTTTAAAATAACAAAGGAAATTGCTTAAAAGTGGTTAAAATAGACTTTGAGTTTACCTAAGTTTTTAACAGTTTAAGTTCTCACTGATTGCAGGTTTACTTAATTTAAATATACATTTAACTCCCTGAGGTAGGTGTTCATTTTGGGAAAAGATGAATTGTCTAAACACCTGTATTGATGGTGAGAGGGGAGGTGGAAGACAACTGGTGCACCTGGATAATTTTCCTGAGGCCAGTAGAGATACCAATAGTGTAAACTAGAAAATTCTTATCATCTGGGAAATATTATCTAAACATTATCTAAAAACTATTATTCTGGGAAATCCTTAACAATGGTATTGCAGATTTAATGTGAATTAGCACCTCTGTAGCATTTCCTTCAGTTCCTACCATTATGACTATCAAAGCACTGTGGAACTATTTCATTTCAAAGCAACTATGTATATCTCTATTTGTTTTAATATTGAGCAATATCTACAGTTTAGCTTGGGGAATGTAATCCCAGATCATACACAATCCCAGGGTTGGCATCGATGGGTTATGTCTGTTTCAATACACCCTCCTCCATCAGATGTTTTCTTTCCTTGCTGAGGATGCAGCCCACACTGATTTTATCCTGGTCAGCCAGCAGCGTGGTGTAGAGATGGGCACAGGGGAGATGTCCCTCTCCAGCTCTGGCTCCTGCCAACTTCCCTGCAACCCATCAGCCTAAAGGCATAACCATGTCTCCCTGCTTTATTCCTGTCTCCACACAGATAACAAGCTCTGGATCACAAGGCTTTTAACAACTAAGGGTCAGTAAATTTTCTACAGTACATGACATGGCAGTAACAGGGATACTGTGTGTGTATATCTTTTCTAAGGGCTGCCTATACAAAGCCCTTTGGTGATTAACAACCACTGTAATGTCCCCTGTCAGGAATTGTACCACTTTGACACTGAGCACTTTGGCCTTCAAACAATTCTGCACAAAAAGGTTCAGAACAGAGTTAGCTCTTTCAAAGAGTGAATCATTTTCTGGTTTGTTTTGTTCTGGAGAAGAATTCTTCCTTTCTTAATGGCTTCCATTCCCTAAAGGAGATTGTGCAGCCATTTAAGAACTAGTTTATCAGGGCAGAGATGTAAGGGGGAGCATTATGTTCCAGGGAGACCATCAGTGTCACTCTGCATGGATTCCTCAGAGGAAGATCCAACATAAGGAGAACAACATCAGTTGCTGAACTCGGTTTTGTTTTGCCCCCCCACCCCGAAGCTGTGTTTCTGTTTCTCTTCATATATCCATAGTTTATTTTTTTATATATAAACTAGGCTATTTAAAAATTGTAAGTGGCTCAGAAATTAAAAAAAAAAATTAAAAAATCAAGGTTAGGAAAAAGATTATAAACTTTCTATATTTCCCTACAGCCAAAATAAAATAACCAGCAAACCCTGTAAGCAATTTACCCTTGAGGGAGGAAGGACAAAAAGCTTTTTTTTTTTTTTTTTCATGACGCGACAATAAAAGTCATGCTGGGCTTCAATATTGTATAAAGACACTAGGAAATCTCATCTTGGTCTTCTGCTGCTCTAGTCAGATACACATAATACTGCTGAGTAAAAGACATTCATGATTTGCACCTTCAAGTTTTATTTTCTTCCAACATAAACATTGTTTTCTCTGAGAACTTTAAAATCCCTGTTTAAAACACTATATTCAGTTTAATCTCTCCCAGCAATATAGTTGGAGAGATATATATCCCTGAAAATATATATTCCTGAAATTTATACCCAAGCATTTTGTGAATTTTAATGTAGCATTTTAGAAAGTAGATTTCTGTAGCTGAAAAAAAAAAAAAATCCTTCTAAAGTGGTTGAATAGTCCATGAATAAAAACCCTTCTGTGGACAACTTGATGCAGTTTGCAATCTGCAGATCAAAGAGTTAGTTAATCTCTTCCTCTATTTATTCAAAGAACAACTGTAACTTAGGTAGGTTGGAACACAGCAGATACTTTATGTGCATGCAAAAATAAAATTGTAGGTCGGTATTTTTCTAATCTCAGATTGGGAATGGATGACCAGTAATAGACAGATGTCAGAAAAGATGAGATGAGCAATATTTTTTCATTAAAAGCAAATAAAACCTAGTTTAAAATGAGATTGAGGAAGCTCTCATAGCAGCTATTTGCCCAGAAATGCAGCTTTAAGGCAAAGATTGTTATATACCAGGAATTTCAGAATTCTGTGCTGTCAAATAGGGATGCCACTTCGTGCAATCCAAGAGGCTGTTTTTCATTTACATCTCTTGAAATATTAGTTCCTAGGATGTGAAGTGTGTCTCCTAAGAATATATGATAAATTCCTATTGTTTACTATTCATTTTTATCATAATTTATCATACGTTAAATATAAAATGAAAAATACTTATATGCTTTAAAAATTAAATTTAAATTTAATTCTATACTTGAATGAAAGCAAAGACTTAAGTTGTTTGGACTCATCTTAATGGTTGAAACCTGTGTGTCACCTGAAAAAAGTGGGAAGAGTTTCTCTAGATTCCTTTTGTTGAGCTGGGCTTTCTCTTAAGAGTAAACATAAACATCTCATTTCATAAACTTGGAAAATGCAGATGCATCCATGGTTTTGCAACAGTTTTGCAATTATAGCTTTTATGTGTTGCTAATGATTTTTAGGAATGAGAGTAAAATTGAAAAAAAAAAGTAGTTCAGATAATCAGGAGATTTTGGGAAGCTGGGATCCATAGTCATGTCTGGAATTTATGGGTGCTTGTAATATTGGTAAATCAATATAATGCTGCTATGCAACCATCTTTTTGTTATGCTGCTGTAGGAAAATAGCACAAGAATTTGTTTCAAATTCTTCAAGAACTTAAGTGTAGGTGATTGCGAGGTGTTGCTGGTAAAGAATTTATGGTATTTAAACTGCCCCTCAGCCAGTCTGCTAACTTAAGACTTTTCTGTTCTCTGTAAGCTGAAATTCTCACTCCCCAAATCCCCGTTTCTTCCAGATGCATTGTCAATATCTGTAAATAATGCAAAAGCTACTTGCAAAATTCAAATTCCATCACATCACCATTTTGCTTGTGGAATTAATTTCTCTGAAACACATTTTCCTTTACAGCTGGAACTGGTCTTCAGATTTATGAGGCAACAAGTGATTAGGCAACAGGTTTTTATTCATTCTTTCCGAATTTCATAGTTGATACCAAACACTCATCTTCAAAAAGAAAATTAAGAAATTATAGTATTTCATGCTGTTCATTTGCTTTTAACAAAACAAGGCTGACATGTGTTGGCTGTTGTTAGCATCACATTATGCCCATGACAGGGTAAGGGAATGACTTTGCATGTCAGAGTTAGTGATGCATTCAACTTACACATACGCTGTTAGTTGTCAGAGCACTAGTAGAACAGTAATGGCAATTTTCCGGTATGAAATGCAGTTGTTTTAAAGGATTTAATCTGCTCAGTCAGTTTAGCATAAATTCACAGAGAAAACTCTGCTTTTGTTTATTAGTCTACCCAAAGTGGTTTACCAAAAATGGTATGTCTATGTCATTTTGTAAGCAGCACATACTGCAGTGAGGGGTTTGTGACATACACAAGTTTGCTGGGTTTTCTTGAACATCTGTGTAGAATAAATAATGAATGAAACATCCTAAGCTAAAATATAATGCAGGTAAGTCATCTGAGTACAAAAATTAAATATGAACCAGATGCTTTTAGGTTTTAAAATGCTGCCAGGATGACACCACACTAGTACAAGGACACTGTTAGGACAGCTGTTCTACGTGCTGGGTCTCAGCTGCAAATGTGATGTACCTTTCTGAAAGCAATTCAGAATTGCCATAAATCCTTTGCTAATAAGTTTCTCTAAGGCTTCAAAGGGACTCTAACAATGATTAGATTTCAGATATAACAAGATTTACTTACCAACAAAGTCGAATGCACAACATATATGAGAAGTGCAATTCATAGTGAATGGTCATTCTTAAAAGCATTGCATTTGTCATTACCTTGGTCACCAGGCTATTGCGTTACTTCTGTGTCATTTATTTTTAGTAGAAATAGTACTATAATAATTATGTCTGGTGATGGAAGATGAAGCCACACAGAACATGAGCAGGGAGGAAAAAAAAGGACTGAAATTGTTTACCTTTTGTGACAAGATTTTTATCACACTGAGCAAGTTGCGTGTGTGTCCTACTTGAAGCACTTCTGGTACTGTTTAAATATCTTACTGAATGGGACCCATATCAGTTCTAAAATTTTAAAGTTGATTGATTAAAGCTAATACAAAAGAGTACAAAGCCTCTCATATCCTTGCTTGGCTTTTTTTATTCCTTATTTTTTTATTTCACAAATGGTACAAAAAAGCTGTATGGGTGTGTTGGTCATTTTAGCTTAAATATTTGTCTGTGGAATCTTTTCTTCTAAATTATTCCATTTGGGGAGCTTTTGGACATCAATCTTTAAAAAAAAACAACAAAAAAGAGTAGCAAACAAACAGCAGTCAACAAACAGCAGTCCTTCATCATCTGAAACAAAAGATCCTGAGTCTCTCAGGGGACAAACTTTAAACTTGCATTATTTCAGCAGGAAAATCATAGCCAAAATAGATTCATTTTAAAAGTGTACTGAAAGGAATTTGCAAAGGATACAGACCAATGGAAAATAAGGTTGGTTTATTCCCCTGGGGGTGTTGCTTCGTTTGCTGCATTGTTACGCTAGATAGCTTCTTGCTCATGTGAATGAAAGAGGAAAAGATCAGAAATAGTGCAAGAAGGGACACTATGAATTAAGGATGAACAGCAAGATAGATTACTGTCAAAGCATGATGGGCATTATCAGGGGTACCCCAGCTTAGGGCATTTCCAGAGCATGTAACTCAGGGTTTGTATGAGCTGTCAACCTTCTAACAAGCAGTTTGAAGTAACTTATTTAGGGGTCAGTTTCTGCTGTGGATACTTCCTTTGGTTTATGTAGATTTTCTCTCTTCTGTATTTCTAAATCCTACTGGCCCTTCAGCTGCAGCATTTAACTCAGGGCATAGAAAATTAGGTCCTATTCCTTACTTTTGCAATTGCAAAGTGCCTGGTTTGGTCTGCAATTTTGCCTGTAGATCTAGTTCCCTAAATTCCAACCAAATGTCATGGTTCCTAAACTCTCTGTAGGAGTTGTCTGTAATGTTTAAGTGGAATAGCACATTTTTTTTTTTAAAAAAGAGGTTTTATTTGACTAAGAAGTGGAACATAGTGTCCATTCATGTAATGCCATAAAGTACATTGAGATCCTATGTGTCTGACCAAACAAGAAAAGCAGTTTGTTAGTTTATTATGAGTTTATTAGTATTTATTTGTAAACTTAGTTTATTTGTAAACTTTATTACTATTTGTAAAAAAAAAGACAGAATAAATCTGATATGTTTACAGGGAAAGAGAATTTATAAGGACTAAAGCAAAGAGATTTGGTAACATGACCTTTTAATAAGCCACAGCCAGTATGCTCAAATTGAAAAGGAAAAAATAAATGAAAAGGAAAAGAAAAGACGGTACAGCTTTGTCATAGCCTACTGCTAGAATGACAGTATCAGTCTGTGAAATACTGTTAAAGGCAAAAAGAAAGACAACAAAGAGGAGTAGTTAAATATTTACCATCTGAACCTTGTAAAGGACTCAGCCATACAATAACTGTGACTGCCCTCGATGTTGTGCTGCAGGAAGAGCCAGAATCCTTGGAACCAGACCATAATTCAGCTTTGTAAAGCAGCAGTGTTTAAGGTCAAGAGACTAGGAGAGGCATGGAACTGCAGTTATCTGGATTGTTGAAAGATTAATGAAAAAAAAAAGAGTCAAATACACCATATGGCGAAAAAAACAGCATAGAGTCAAAAAACACCTCAACCATACATAACACAGAGATAGGCCAAAGCACTTAGCAGAAAGTCTTACCAATTAAATTTGTCATGAATCTGATTACAGAGACACTTGTCCAACACAATTGTAGAGGCTGCAAGATTAGCAGCCATCATAGTTCACTAACCACCATTTTGTTGCAATCAGTTTTTAAATTAGGATTGCCAAATACTTGAAGAAATCACCTACATAAAGACCTTCTGTGGCATGCATGTGGAGCCCCATTCCATAAGATGCTAAACATCTTCTATTTTTATGAAGGCCAAAAGACTAGAAATATCTTCTGAGAAGAGCTGAAAACTCTCTTGTTTTCTCTTTAGGTTCCAATAACAAAGTGATGATGTCTGGACTAAGGAAGCTAATGTTCCAAATCCCTCTGGGATTTTGCATGGTGCAGGGATGTATTCTTGGGAGCTTCTCCAAGGCCAAAGAAGAATGAGGCATTGCTCAGGTGAGTGTTCTGTGAAGAATAAAAGTTATGGCTTTAAAATCTTCAAAGAATCATTAATATAAACTACCAGCAAACACTAACATGTCCTCCTTTGCCACAATATTTGTGCAAAGTGACAAACTAAAGCACATCAATCTAGGAAAAGGCTTGGAGTTTAAAATTCAGAGTGGAGGGACACCACACTACAGAATTCAAACGAGAAACTTTCAAGGCAGCTTTCTGATATACTGTAATTAGTTTGGGATTTTATTTGCCAAAAATATATTATGTTGATGGTAAAAATATATACACTATTTCAGGAACTGGCTGTAAAATCGCTACTGAAAGGAAAAAGCTCTTGAAAGAGTGGTTCCAATATCCCTTCATAGTGATAGTAAGAAAAAGAGAGGGGACAATCATTATTAATTCATAATGCTAAGAATATGTTAAATATGAAAGTAACTTTGTTTTCAAGCAACCCTATTATTTAAAACTATGTCATGAAGTTGGGGCTAAGTACAATCTGGTATGCATACCACCTGACTACTTAGAGTCATTAAAGATTGTACTTTCTTAAGACACAAATTGTTATTTTTTGAAAATAGGAATCTTTTTGTGTGCATATACAGGAACCAAATATCATTGCAGTATTGTACTGAGAAGTTTTATTACACAGGGTGTTGACCTTATTTCAGGGGCCAGTGGAATATTGTAGAAAACACAGAAGTATTAAGTGTAAGAATATACATTATGGACTTTAAATATATATTTAAAAAAAAAAAACACAAACCAACCTGCATTAAATGATGCTGCAGCATTCGATTAAAGAAAAAAACAAAAAAAACACAAAAATACCCAAACTAAACTCAGAGGTACTAGGTAAACATAGCATAAGTAAAACCTTATTTTTATTAAACTGAACTCTGCACTTAGAGATTTTTAGTTTTACAAACACTGCCCTGATCAAAGCAAAAATGTATCTGGAAGTTGCATCTTTATGTTCAGAAAACAGAAAACTATACAAGAAAGTTTAAATTAAAAACCAAAGTAACAAATCCATGGATTTTACATCTTGGCATATACATCTGTATTCTACTCATTTGGTAATCTCATGAAGATTTTAATTTTTTTTAAAGAATTTAATTAGCTTTGGGCAAATAGTTTCATGTTATTTTATGGATTATTATTTAGTATTTCAGATAGAAATATTATTATGCACATACTGAAATTATGAGAGTAAGATGAATAATAAGGATGCAGTGGAGCCCACACTCTACTGTCATCAAGTTTGAGATTTTATGTATGGGTGTGTTTGTTAAAGATTACCCAGACTGGCACTGACAGATAGCAGAATTTTCAAATGAATTATTCCAGCTGTGAAATAAGAGAGTGTGTGTGTGGTAGATATTTTCTGTGTCATAGACTTTTTTTTTAAAATATGCTACAATTTGTTTCTTAAGCATGTACTTTAAATGTAGTATTTTAGAGCCATATAAAAGGCAATGGACTGGGGCTCTTTAAATCCAGGTGTAACATTTTTCAGCTGTTTTCTGCCTGTCATCTTATTGTGCTGGCAATCTGCATTAATGACTTTATGTTGTAACTTACAATACTATATTTGGACTAGGTTTGTACTAACACTGAAATATTCAGGGTTTTAACAAGGTCATGATGAAGAAGAATATGGAATGCTCTTCTAAAGCAATTACTTTTTTTGGTTTGGAAGTACTTCATTGACAGGTCTATTTACACAGATAATTCTATTTATATTAGCTTTCTTCAGTCATAATACACTTTAAGCACCATATGTTGTCCTCAGAGAGAGTTTACAGATTTTTCCAAAGTTAGACCTTTATTTTGGCATTCTCAGTTATTGCTTTCAACTATTCAAGATGAATGGTAATTTTAATTTTAGATCTTGTTTTCGATTTCAAGAGAGACGAGTCTTTCAGGGCTCTCCTTTTTTTATTTTTTTTCCCCTTCACCTCAAATCAAGGACAAAATGGCTTAACTTCTGTTATGACAGCATCTGTGCTAGATATGTTTGACTCCTACTCTGCTTTCTTTTTCCCCAAGGAAGTGAGACATGGGAATAAATAGAATTTAAAAATTATTCTTTGAGCAGATTTCTGTGTGATGTAGAGCAGTAATGAACAGCAAGGATCCGATGAATGATAACCACTAAACAGTGAATCTAAAACAAAACACGAGAGTGTAACAATAGCTGCTTTATGTCAGACACAATCATTGCTCCTGTGTCATGTCTCAAAATACAGATAAAAAGGGAAAGAATGCAAAAGGATATAAAACCAACTAAATTTATATGAAGCTCTCTCATAAATACTCTCCTGGAGTTGCCCAGGACTTTGAGGATCACATTTTAATTTGAACATGTCCAAGTTCCCCTTGGATCCATGTAAC
Organism: Chloroceryle aenea; assembly: GCA_013399075.1. Classification (NCBI taxonomy): domain Eukaryota; kingdom Metazoa; phylum Chordata; class Aves; order Coraciiformes; family Cerylidae; genus Chloroceryle; species Chloroceryle aenea. Next base: position 577,443 of record VWZY01001548.1, on the reverse strand, counting down.
CTCTCAGCATCCACCTCATCTGGTCATAAATGTCATAACAACTCATTATTTATTGGTTTATGTCTGTTATTAAGGAAAACTTAATAATAAAAGCTCTCAGAATTCAATTCCTTGCTAAAGAAGAATTAGCCATGTTATTGGAAAAGCCACACAGTAAGGAAATATAACCCATGTGAGTCTGCAGTGTCAGCAATTTTGTAGAGTAGTGGCTGGTTTGTAGCTGTATCTACACACGACCTGCCACATTGCAGCATGCTCACTGTGCATGTCTCACCTTGGTTTGCTGTGTCTTGGGACCTCAGGACCCAAGTTGTTCCCTGGGAACCTCCATGTGTGGATATGCTGTCTGGGGCATAGCTAGAGTGAGTTTACAGCGTGGATAGGCAACCGTTTCCATTCACAACTTTTGGTGGGCTAAAACATGACCTCCTGCAGGGACTAGTGATGCGAGAAGTTACTGAAATTTGCAAACAAATATGCACTATACCCACATGCAAAGGATACAAAATCAGGGAAAACAAATAGACAGTTGGCCCTGGGATGTTTATCCACGATCATATTGTTTGTTGCTGAAGCACTTTCAGATTCAGATCACTGCACCTAAATTAAGCCAGATTCACACAGTGGTGGAGAGAGGACTTTCCTAAGCTGGTTTGCTCAGACTTATGGACTAGCTGGTAGTAGTGCTCCTGTGGCCAGTTCAGCGCAGTGGGGCTGAAACACAGTCATTGCTGGTAAGGGGATTGGGAGAATTACAGTTTTGTCAAAAAACAGCTGTGTTTCCAGTCACTCCAACCATCCTTGGCCAAATCTGTATCTGCAGAATTATGGTAATAACTTCTTACTATGTTTTATGAGGCTTCTAAATGGTACACAGCTCAGTATTGCAAAAGGACATAAATTATGGTTTTCTGCATTGTTGCAATTCTGTTTTATATTTCACATCTATTTAAATGGAAACCGTTTCAGGAATTTAAAGCATCGTTAAATGTGGTTTCATTCAAGTTAAATAACAAACAACTTTTTTTTTCTTTCTTTCTTTCTTTCTTCAAATTGCCTATAACTTACCACAAGAACTAAGCAATACTTATATCACTTCCTGTGATATTTATGAGTAGGAGTCAACTGTTTTTGTGGAATTGGCAGCTCTAAGTGCTGTCCTGCTGTAAGAGTAAATTATAACAAGGCTGAATACTTGATGTAAATTTATCTTTACACAGCATTATCAGTGACAAAATTGTAAAAAAGAACAGAAAATGACAGAAAACCATTTTACTTTGTGCCAAAAATGTAATGAGATCTGAAAATGGCAACAAAAATTAATCCATTTTGTGACAAATCTATGATTTTAATCTTACGGAAGGACCTCCTTAGAGCCACACATAAATACTACTAAAATACTGCTGAAAAGCACAGATGGCATTTCTTTTCCAGAGGGTGATCTGCATGTGGATGAAGTGCAGTGTTATTAATGGTCATAAAATCATTTGCAAATATTTTAAACACAAGTATTAGCATATCTCAAACTTGGCAAATGTCCTTCTTTGCAGGAAATTGAATTCTGGAAATATGTTTTCCTTCATAGTAGACATGATAATGTAATTAATGAATTGAATGCTTGCTTGGTTCAACAGAATATTCAGGTAATGTCAAACTGATGAAAAGTCAGGAACTGTAGAAAATCATTGATCATATTCTAGGGGCATTGTGGATTTCTGCATTGTCCTTTCACATGCCACATAGTCTGCAATGGACATCCTGAACTGACACATTTTACAGAGTTTAATATATTGCATAAATACTGGTCACTAAATTGTAAAGATGATAATGAAAAGGCATAGAAAATAAAGCACTATGACCCTTTGATATTTTTCATCATCTTTTTTGTTGCTATTCCCTTTACAGGAATTGGATACTGATTATACTGACACTAAGGTTTCAGGACTACTGCTGTTAAATAAAATGGGCATTAACAGTTAGAAATGCACACAACGTGTATTTGTTTTCCTTGTACTGGGAGTAGCCATATACTCTTCTGTTTCAGAGGAGCAGAGTCTGTCCCTGCAATGTCATTCACAGAGCTGTTAAAGGAGAAATATACACATAAATTAAGCTTGCCATTTTCAAAAGGTATCCAAATCTACTTTTTCTAATTGATTTTTCTCATAAGACTGACTCCACCTTGCTGTGGTTTTTTCTTTGTCTGTGGCCTGGTCAAATCTGCCTATATAATTTTTTTCCTTTTTCTCTAACTTTAATGCTAAATCTCTAAACCTCACAGAGGACCAGTGGAAATGAATTAAGTGGATACAAGTGGAACCTTATTCCTCCTTTTCCACCTAATTAACTGTTTTTTTTTTCCTAACTCTTAGCAACCTGATCTAGAACAGTTTGTCAGTTATGCTTCTTCCTCTCTGGTATCTTTTCCCTCTCCTCACTGTACTTTTAAACTTTAACTTATTTCTAGCAAAAATTCCCCCATTTTTATCTTCCTGTTGCCAGTCTATCTTTCAGGAAATCCAGCAGTGAGAAATCTGATTGATGGTAATAGGAGGAGCAAAATCCTTGTAACTGTCCTGTGGCACAATTTAGCCATTTAATGGGCTAAAAGCTTTTTGGCCCAAGGCTGACCTGGTTTATTAGGGTCCCAGGGCTGACATCAGGCACCCTCGAAGCCTTCTCTAGTGAAGAAAGGGCTGTAGCTCTGAAGAGCTGGCCAAAACCAGTACTGGCATACTAGGACTTCTGGTTTTGTTTTTGTTATTATTCCTAAGCCCTTTAACTATGATCTGCTTGGTAATGCAGTGACCTTTTGTCAGTGACATAGTAAAACTGCTAAATAAACATGTACAGTGGAATATTTGAGAAACTGCATTAATTTTGAAAGGACTAGCAATTCTAAATGTTAAGGTACTTGCTTTGGGGTGCTGAGTGAGGATTTCACTGCACTTGGTTCCTGGAAGGGAAAATATATACATAAATACATATAGATAAGTGGAAATAGATGCACACTAACGAACATACGCTATAGTGAATTCATCTTTTGTTCTGCTCTGAAGAGAATAAACATAGTGTCATGAGACTGCCTTCAAAAGATAGCAGCTGTTTCAAACTGTCTCCATGCTACTACTCATGAATTTCTGGGCGTTTTTTTACAGGTGCAGTTGGTACTTAAACCAAAGAAATGATATCGCTGGTCGTGGCTGTGATGTTGCAGGGACATCAGGAAACATCTGAGTGTACTGGGTCATTTGGTGTGATAAATATACAAAAAGCCAAACCTACCTTTTCTGTCGAGACTAATTTACACAGAACTAGCATCACCTACAAGAATAGCACCATGGGCTCATCCACAAATGTACTTGTAGCCATGATCTTTTCTCTTTCTATGTGTAACTGTAATCAAATGGCACATCACATCTTTTTTCTGGCCTGTCTTCTCTTTCAGTTCCAACTGAGAATTCATTGAAATAAAGCAGCAAGAAACAAGGTTAAGGTCAGGGTCTCAGTGCTAAAGGTGGAAACTTGTATTTAAAATGCAATAGCATGTCAAAAGGTTTGACCCAATACAGTTTTAAGCAGTCACAAAAGCCTCCAACTCTAAAGTTACATATGCCCTTGTTTACAACATTACCGTGTTTAAGATACCACTACTGCTCTGCTTTTATTTGTTAATAATTATCTGCCAACACAATTCTGTTCCTAGTGTCTCAGGATCTAAGGCCGTTTGGGGCTAATTGGTATGAGGAAGAGATTTCATGGGCTAAGATGATCACACAGTGACTTTCACTTCTTCATGCTTCTTTCTGATACATCCAGTCTGGACACTCACAAAAAAATGGAAATCTGGATTTAAGCAGTATTTTCAGGTATGCTTGTATATGAGCAGCTCAGTAGTAAGCATGAGAAGGGAATAAACCAGCAGCATTCTGTTGTAATTATTTCAAGTATTCTATCCACAAATGTTTTATGCTGCACATATAAATCTTGCTTATATATGTAGACTGTCTCTACTACAAAAAGCTGCCTCATCTATAAAATAATTAATATTTTTTCTTTTCAAAGACACGAGTTTCAACAACAGATTAATGTACAGTAAGGGAAATATAACTGCATGTTTTTCCTCTCCTCTTTCTGAGGAAATAGCTGCCTTGTTTCACCCCAGTTTCACCTAGCTTTCAATTTTCACTCATATCCCATAACTTAGTAAAAGCTGTTTCACCAAAGAAATAAAAGGAAAATGAAAACCAAATGAAAAATAAAATTCCCTCAGTGCCAACTTCATTGCTGATCTTTTATATGAGTTTGATGTAACTGCTTTCTATTGAGTACAAAACAAAACTCCAAGTGATGAGGTCAGTAATATAATTTTGCCTGAAGCGATCAGATAATCAGAACACCAAAAACAAGGTGAATATTCTGCAAAGATAATAGGCAGAATAAAGAAGTCAGTCATTCAGGGCTGGAACCAGCTCAACCAGGGACTTATTCAACTAGCTTTCAAATCTTGTGCAGGCTCTCTCCAGCTTTTGAAATATCAGAGTATACTAAATACCAATATAGAATTTTTTCCTGTCATTAATTTTTCAATCCAGTCTGGAATAGTCATTGTAATTAAATTTTCTGTAAAAAATCACAACTATACCTCCAAAGACAATGTGAGCTGCTTAAGTATCAGGAATCAGAATGAAATATCTGCATGTATCAAATTCTCTTTTGATGGTAAACTTCAAAGGGCTATGAATGAAAGATGTACCTATTTATATGTCTATGTGTAAAATATGTCTGCATTTAAATCTGAGAGGAGTTCACAGGAAGTTTTTTTCTAGTTTTAGCAGTGGTCTTCATGTATCTCTTTTTCCTATAACTTTATCCAAATTAAGGAGCAACAAAGAGGGGATACTGAGCATAGCTTAAGAGACTGTTAAATAAAGAAAATTACAAAAGAATATTCATAATTTCTTTTGTTCCATGGTGAATAGTTGGAGTTTCAAGCAACAAATATGCATTCCTAACTGCAATGGGTATAAGACTAGATCCCATTTTTTTAAATTAAAACCACATCACAGACCGATGCCAGTGACAACAGACTTCCATCAGCCTTACCTAATGGACCTGTCTCGGGATCCAGAGCCAGATTTAAATATTCAGCTAATTTTTCTTTAGAGTCCATAAGGATAGAAACCTCCAGTAGCTCAATACACCTCATTCATTACCTAATTGTGTTTTTTGAGATCCCTTGGAACATGAAGCATCCCAGAAAAACATTTTACAGCAAACACACAATTTTTAACACCTATAAAAACACTTCCATGGGCACATATAGGCTCTGCAGAAGTAGAACTAGGCTTCTCAGTCATTTTACTCATAATTCATTCTGGTTTTAGTGCACCAGTCAGGACTTTGTATTCCCCTTTTATCAAAACCATGCTTACAAACCCAAAAGTTGATCCCCTACCTGTAGTCTGTCATGACTAGCAGGAATTTTTCTCTTGCACTAGAGTTTCTAGTAGGTTTAGAAATACATATCTCTAGTAACTGAAGATCCTATGGGTGTGCTGTGAATGTCTGTGCTAAATGACTTTGCAAAGGTGATGCTTAGCCAGTTATCAAGGACAAACCATTATTTGTCACATGATGATCTGTAGATGCATTCTGTGATAGGAATGTGGAATTCACCCCTTCTCCAGTTAACTCCCACTGTGCAATTCTGCAAGAACCTAAAATAAATAAAGCTAGAGGTACTTTGAAATTACCACAGTGGTTTGCATATTGTGTCAGCATATCATTTCCTTGCAATTTGGGTAATAACCAACATTGTTATTTAATGAGGACAGCTTTGTAATGATCTAAAGCTACACGCTTATGTGGAGTGTTCCTTATACTTAATATCATTTTTGTTTTAGGCTATGAAACAATTCACTAATTAGCCTCTGATTCCTCCTACTTGTTGGAAGGAACCAATGAAACACAATTTACCACCTGTAAATACCTATTTTCGCTTGCTCTAGAAGGTACCTGAAACAACTCAAAATAATTAAGAAGAAATTAGATCTGAATGAGTTCAGCTCATACTGGTGGATTTACCAGACCGAATTTGATAATGTCTGTGCCTCCCACCCAAAACCAAACCAAAGCAGCAACATTGCAACCAGCAGTTTGTCCTGTGAAAGCAGGAACACTGAAAAGAGCTCATTAGGTCATTGCCAATCTGTTTGCAAAGAGGTTCGGTGCTGGGAACTAACCTAAGCTGACATGAGAACAGCTGTGGGACATAAGTGGCTGGCATGCAAAGACCATCTTGAGCATGGACAAAACCCCAGGCTTTATGTATTTCTGTGTGTATAATTCTGTGGTGTGGGTATTTGTAAGGTTAAAGAAAACAGTACCAGTGTGTTTGGCCTAGGTACAGAATGAAAGGATTATTAAAAGAGGGTAAAGCAGAAACCTGAGTTTGTCCATCATTATTTATAAATTTTAAAATCCTAAACATAGTGCTTCAAACCAGCAAAAAACTTATTTGAGCAGCACACATTGCAATCTGGTCACAGTTTTACCTGTCCTTTATGTAATGACTTGATATTATCAAATGAATGTTATTTTTTTTTGTTGTTTTCTTCCCTTGTTTTGCACAAATTCTCTGATATTTGTACTTCTGCACTTTGTAGCATGAATGATCACTGTGCACCTTGTTGATCTCACCTCTGCCACCCGTGCTACTGAGGCAGTAAATAAGTCACAGGAGGCAAAGGCAAGTCCTGAGAGCTGTCCAATGGGGATCGTTGCCACAATAGCTATGCCTTGCACGCCGCAGGTTCAGTGTGTTTCATTTCATTTCTTACAGTGTGAAAAAGGCAGAATTCCTCTCTTGAAAAATGAAGAACCCCTAAGTAATTGGAAACTAAGGAAAGAAACAACCTAGAGGCCTGCCCCACCTTTTCTTTAGACCCAGGACTGTCTAATCCCATGAGGTACTGAGACTGATGGTGTGGGATGTTTCCATTTTCACTGTACAAGGAAAACTCCTTTTTTTTTCCACCTGTTTCCTCTGATAGAAGTGTGTCATCAGGTAGCCTTTCCTCAGGTTTAATTTGAAAGATGAATTCTTTCTAGTCCTAGTGACATAGGAAGGCAATCCTGTTGCCTAATAATTGCACCCGTAGGTCTGCCTAGAACCCACCACACAGCCATTGCACCATGCAGTAATGTTGGAAGCCTCAGTGTTTGGTAATAATGTATTTAATAAAAGCTTAAAATAGCGCATAGAAAACATCAGGCAAGAGACCATTCACTGCTCTGAAAGAAGACAGATCGCTAACCAAAGCCGTGTTTAAATTACAATGGAAATTAAGAGGGCACTTGATTCTAGAGGTGTGAGCAAGAAGCAGGATTTGAAGAAAGATTGAAGAATCATTCTCTCTCTCACAGAAATGAGAATACTCAGCTTCATATGGACCTACACTGCTCCTTAGAGGAACACACCTGTGATACAGGAGAGAAAAAAGACTAGAGTAGGGTAGACACAGAAGAAAAAGATTACATAAGGAGGGAATGATTTATTTTTCACTATGTCTCAGATTTGATATTCTTAAATGAAACTCATTTAATTTTAGTGCTCTGCAAGGCTTTGCAGAAGTTCTGTGCTATAAAATCTCCTGTGCTATCATAAAATATTCAAGTTAAACATATACTGGAGAAAATAACAAATACATTAAATGGTGCAAAGACCTAAATGCATTTTTCTTCTTAAGCCACAATCGTGCCTTCCACCTGTTGTTTCTTATGCTGATGAATTTTACTGCAATCATTATGGACATCCTTTCAAGGGAGATGATTACTTTTAATGAAGAGGGAAAAAATCTTTCCTATTTTAAATGCTAAAAGACTCGGGTATTTTTAATAAATGGTGAGTAACTTTAGGAAAAACTATGTCTTCTGTTGTTACACAAATTGTTGAGGTTAGCAAATTCTTTCATTATAGTGCACTTACTTTAACCTCCCTAAAACAACTAATGCTCATGGGACACACACCTCTCTCTTATTGATTGATCTCAGTTGAAGTTTTGGTTCTTAAACCACATTTTTAAGCAACGATCCCATTGTTCTACATTTTGTGATTTATTATTTTGCCAATAAAAATTCAAGGGAAGAATAGTAAAGCGAGATCACATAATAATGGAGTGGCTTCTTTAGTCATCTTGCTAACAAAAACAGAGATTTAAAAATGCATATTTTGTGTGTGTGTGTAAAACCCAACAAAATTGTGAACAATCTTCATTGAGCTCCTGAAATGCCAGCCTATGATTAGGATTAATACTAGGCAAGAAGCACTGATGACTTTGGGGATTCATATGTTTCTGGACTGCCACTGAGTGACCATGGATATTAAACTCAATAGAAGGACTAAACCAACTCTCCACTTGCATCTTCAAGGGTGCTTCACTGATGCTCCTTAACTCCAACCTGAGGTAAGATCTGTGCTTAAAACTGGGAAAATAATAAATTTGAGTGTTTCTGTGTATAATAAATACAAGCAGCTTTGCCTCTCACACCCTACTGTGGGCTCTAAAAGGGAAGAAGGATTTGAGCTTCATTATTTGGGGAAAATAACAATTCTTTGTACATCTCTTAAAACAGGATTTTCATTAATTTTTACATTTCTCATTCTACACAACTTTTAGGCAGCCAATTAGATGACATTTTGCACAACTTGAAAAATAATTGACTCTTTTATTAGAGAAAATGTCTAAGAATCCCAGGCCTCCTACTGTAGTTAGCCTACTATTCATTGCTGTTGACATGACTGGTTTGTTAACTTCTAAAGTAAGACTTCCCTGAAGAAGTCAGTTGAGAGTTGGATTTGTCAGACCTCCATCCACTGCAAGATTAAATGTCCTTTCTAATGGATTTATACTAATTTCCCATGAAATAGCAGAACAAGTAGTGGGAATAATTGTTACAAAGCATAAAACAGTGTAATACCTGCCTGCTTTAGCAGCTTCCCACTCTTCCTGAAATGTCAGACGTACATTATAGAAGGATATTAGGTAACAATAGGAAACAAAAGCATTAACAATTAACGAGAAAATTATTAATCTCTTTTACTCTGTCAATCTTTATACTAATGTATACAATTATCTATAATACTATATAGATTTGATTGAAAGCTTCCTGGATACACATTTCATTCTTCATTTGTTATGAAGTGGCAAAAAACCATTTATCTGTGTGCCCTGTAATGATCAAATAGAGGCAGGTGTTTGCCCTTCCTATCTTCCCTCTTTTCCCCTTCAAAGGAGAGAAGAAATGACGAATGGGACACTTGACTTTTTTGATTGCTTTTGCATTTAGTGCTGCAGAAACAAAGCTCACTAATAAAGAGGTTATTTGCACTGGCACACAGGGATCACTCTTCATTAAGGTGTCACATCTCTGAGGGAGAGGAGTTGACCATCCTGGTGGAAAGACTAGTCAGTCCAGGAATTTTATGCACGTTCATTGCTTAAACTGGTCTTGACAGGAGACCAGTCCTTCACCTTGCAAAGGAAAAGGCACCAAATGAGATCTGATTCATCTGATCTCAGATACTGTTCTCTGAGCCATGTGTCCAGGCTGGGCCAATTCGTATACAAAAAAAGGTGGGCAAGACCAAGGGATGAAGTGTTAAGCATCAGTTAAATATACCTGCTAAAGGTGGATGGGATTAATTATCTCTGGAAGGTTCCTTTACCTTTTCACTGACCATACAGGGCCCTAACTTAGGGTCCTGACTTAGATTGTATGCATAATTTTATAGCTATATGGATTTATAATTAAAAGACATGAAGACTATTTGAAGAACTGGGAGGTAATTCCCTCAAATTTCTTTCCTTCTGTTTTTCCAAGTCTTATTTTCTAAAATGAATTCTTTTCGGTAGAAATCAGGACATACCTGTTCTGTTGCTGCTGTACTAAACATATTTAAACCTGGCAATTACTCCGAACAGCATATTTTGTTCAGCCATTGATTTAATAAATCATAAAAACAATTGACTGCCAAGGTGAAAATTCATTATTTTAATAATGCTGTGCTTGCGAGGCTAACGAGGCCTGGGTAGCTCCTCTAATATAAGACACATCTTTGAAATCCTAAATTGTATAACGAAGGACAAGCTTTGACATCTGCAGTATCCGAAAATTCCTGGAGACAGCACATTAACTTAATTAGTCTTTCTGCATCATTACATAGTTCACTTAGGGAAAAAGCAGCAAAGTAATGATAACTTGAATTATTTTTTAGTGCTAGCTTCTGTCAGTCAGCTCTTCATTCTGCAGCTCAACAAGCACTTTCAAGTGTGTGTCGCTATTCGTTACCTTTGCATGTCCATACACAAGGATTAATGCTCCATCTGATTAGAAATACATAAAGCCTGTGGTTTTGTCTGTGCTTGAGACGGTCTGTGCCTGCCAGCCTCTTGTTATGACCCACAGCTGTTCTCATGTCAGCTTAGGTTAGTTCCCAGCACTGAACCTCTCTGTGAACAGATTGGCGATGACCTAATGGGCTCCTGTTAGTGATCCTGCTTTCAGAGGACAAATCACAGACTGCACAGCATTCATCGTCTAGCAAGAAGGAAAACACATTATCCAAATTCATTTGATTTTAATAAGATAGGAACCTGAGCTGACCTGTTTCTGATTTAGTTTCCTCTTATTTATTTAAGAGTCCTTCTCACCGTACCCACAGAAAACTATCTTTTGCCTTCAGGAAGTACAAGAAGTAGAACACATACATTCATTTTTCATTTTAGCAAGTCTAGAGTCTTTATTCTGAAAAGAGTAAACATGCATTGTCTAGTGCTTGATGTTATGAGCCTCTATCTACCATAACACATATTATGCTTTATTCACTTTAGTGTGTTGCACACCTGTTTATTTACTAAACTTTTGCAAGTGTTAGTTAAAAGGCAAATATAACATTTAGCATCTACTGTATGAATCTATATTGACTTTTTTTTCTTAGTACCACACTAATTAAATGATCCAAAGAAGTAGAAATAAATTAAGCCTCATTTCAGCATTAATAATAATAATTTTGCATTTGAAAGAGTCAGTGGATCAGACTGGTATTCTTTCATACGTCTAAAAGTGAATGGAAAAAGTGGTTAAGTACAATTGTTAACCCTCACAAACAAGGAAACTGAGGTGTACACAGGGCACTGATGTGCATTTTGTGGGGTGATGTGCTCTCTGCAAGGTACTCTTTTGGTCATGCTTAGCATGTTCAGCTTGAAAGGGCAAAGACTGGAGGAGAAGAGGGCAGAGAGCTGCTCTATCAGGTACAGCAAGAAGAAAGTGGATCAAGATCAAAGATACACTGTCCCTTCTGAAGCAAGAACCAAGACCCATAAGACAGAGCTGGGGGCAACCAAGTCTACAGGATGGTATGCATGTGTATCTTGCACCAGCTCCTATGGAAAATGGCTGTGCACCTGGAATATGGTTTCCTTTCTAGCTCATGACCACTGTTGGAAAAATAATGCTAAGATGGATGAACTCTTGTGCAGAATCAACATTGGTTTTGTGCTGTTTGCATATGGTACTTAACCAAATGGTAATGGTTTAGAGATAAGGAAATAATTAGATTGCAGGACAATGGAATTTCAAGTTCTAAGTAACTTATTACCAGCAACTAGAATTAAATTTTCTGTGTGTTGACAAATCACAAACTGTGTGTGGCAAAATAAAATTATTCAAAAGAAGCAATGCAAATTAATACAACCAAGTTTTCATGCATTTTAAACACTGAATTATTGTTAAAACTGATTGCTGAGGTTTAATAAAAACACTGGATATAAGAACAGCTGCTTGGTAATTATTCAAAAATACATGCTCTATAAATGAATCATTAGTTTATTAAACCTGGAAGGTCTGTTCAAGCATTTAATTGTTTTTAAAGGAAGCAGCTATGAGGAAATTCATTAGGTATTAGTTAATTACCAGAGAAAGTAATTGGCACTTAATAACTATTTTGACTGATATCTTTGTTTGCCTAGTTCTAATCGAGCATTTCATCAGTGTGTTTTAGATACAGGATTACAGCTGGAGTTTAGAGTACAGCTGTTTCACTAAGAAAATGTAGTGATCTTTCACCAGTGAACAGAATGACAGGAGCATGAGGAAAATAACACACGTAGAGGTGATGTCCTGAGAGAGGCTCTGCCTTTGTCTCCAAATGGGAGTACAACTGCAGCTGCTGACTCTGAGGCTGCAGCCCAGTGACTGGGGCACTCAGACAGAGGGAGGCAGAGCTCACTGATAATAAACCTCACATGGCACAATCACTGGCAGTTAGCCTGTGACAGGTATTACTGGCAAGGGAGTGCGCCTGCTCTGTGGCATAAATTCACTTCTCTATAAAAACCAACACAGATTCTAAATTAGGAGCTGAATGTGACACATGAACCTGCTTCTCACAGGGGAGACGGTCATCACTGGGAGGGAAGGCAGCTATCCATCTCAGAAAGATCTCTGCCTGGTCTCCACCCAGCAGAAGGTCCTGTGCTGAGTGCTTGCCAGAGTGGGTGTGGGAACTGGATGCCCATAGAAACACAAAGACATCCTGGTCACATGCTGCAGGGAATGTCACAGCCCTGCTCTGGCAGCAAGTGACAGTGATGGGAACGGCTGCGTGCACTGTGAACAGGTGAATGGGCTCCTCTGCTGTGTGGCTCAGTTACAAGAGGAAGTTGAAAGGCTGAGGAGCATCAGGGAGGCTGAGCAGGAGATGGACTGGTGGAGCCAGGCCCTGCCCTCCCTCAAACAGAAATGGGAGCACCCTTCAGAATGTACCCATTGCCAGGGAGACCCTGCACCCTGCTCCTGCCAGCCAGAGGCAGTGGTCTGGATGGGGGTTGAATGGAGGCAAGTTAATGGTTGTGGCTGCAGACAAACTCCATCCTTGCCCACCTTGCCCCCTGCCCCTCCCTCCCTCAAGTGGCACCGAAGAACAGATGCAAGTCCCTGGTCAAGAAAGAACAGCTGAATGATGATTCAGTCACTGGGCAACCTACCCCAGAGCTTTGTCTACAGTCAGAAAGGCCTGATGCTCCTATCAGAACCACATCAACAATTTTTTTAAAAAAAGGAGGTTTATAGTTGTAGGTGAATCCTTCCATGGTGAGCATGCTGAGACATGTAATACAAGAACAATCAAAAGAGACTTTGGAGGCTTGGGACAACTAGTGAGGGATTCTGGGGCACAAATTATCTTTTATTCTCTTCTTCCAGTGGCAGGCAGTGACACTGGAGTGAACAGGTAAACACAGGCTATAAATACATGGCTCCGTAGTAGGTGTCACTGTAATAATTTTGGGTTTTTTGACAACAGGATGACCCATACAGCACCAGGTTTGCTGACACCAAATGGGAAACACCTTTCTCCGAAGGGGGGAAGAGGGTCTTTGCACAAGAGGTTGCAGGGCTGACAGACAGGGCTTTAAACTAGTTTTGAAGAAAGGGGTGGGGGTGTCTGTGTATCCAGGCTTTCTAGAGATGCCCATGGGTGTTATAGCCCAGCACCAGCCAAGGGCCAATTCCCCCACTCTGAAATGCTTATACACCAATGTAGACAGCATGGGGGATAAGAAGGAAGAGGTGGAGATCTGCGTCCGGTCGCAGGGCTATGTTCTCATTGCAATTACTGAGACACGGTGGGATCTGCTGGCCACGCTTCTGTTGATGCAGCCCAGGATTCAATTGGCCTTCTAAGTACAAGGTCACAGATATTCTCATAGATAACAAAATAAACCAGTGCCCTACAATTACTTCTGCACAACTACGATGGCATTTATCAAAGCCTGTGTCACAGTAAAACTGTGCCGGTTTCTTCACCTGGGATACAGACTCTGGAAGTGCTGCATCATTCACCACACAACAGCTGGATTATCGTGACCCACCAGGACAAGGCAATGTGGAACAGAGATAGCAATGGCTTTCTGCCAATCAATTAAAAATACAGATAGTGCAATTTTCAGTTCAGTGTGTCGTACTCTAAGAGCTATGCCAGTAGGTCTTGGCAAACAGATCCACTCATTTATTTTTCATTCAGTAACATAAGCCTTAAAGGGCAACATAAACAAAATCTAAGTGTAGTCTATTAAATAAACCTCTACAGGTGATGAACATTTACACATTGCTGAATGTGTTTGCATGAATTTAGCCAAGTTGAGCCTCTAATTCAAATTAATGCCGTTACTGTGATCTACACATGATTCAAATTCACAGACCCAAAGATACAGAGAAGTCCTCATGTTCTACAGGCAGTCGGATATCCAGGATGCCTCATTTAGAGATGGCTGATTTAATTTTTAATGTCTCCAATATCTGACAGAGCATGCACATGGCAGTTGCACCTGAGCAATAAGAATAGCTCTGTCTTAAGACTGCATCAGGAACTCACCCCAAACCTGTATCACTTGAAAAACATCTCTCTGAATGCCATCCTGGCCACACAAGTGCCGCTGTTGATATCCAGGGGCTGGATAGTCCAGATGACAGTGAATAACCTCAATTGCTGTGGATAATCTGGCCCACTTGGAAGGATGCAGCAATAAGCTTTGCAAAACAGGAGGTCGTGTGGAGCGTGGAATTGGAAGGTTTTAAAAAAGTGTGTACAGCTGGCAAAGTAACAGACCAGAGGCACATTTGGATTGATTGCTCTGGATTGGTAATATATATTAATTTTTTTCTATTCTTTTTTTCCCTGCCTTCCTTTCAGGAAGAACTCTATTTGAGCAATGATTTGAATAGGAAGCTGAGCCTTGATGATTGAATATAAATACCTATATGAAGGTGTGCTGCTACTTATCATTAAAATATATTTTATTTTTTACTAAGCAGAACTACAGAAAACAAACTTTTCATTTGTTGCTTCAATGCTTTTTACACTTTACCAAGCAGGTTATTTGTGCTGCCTCAGGAATGTCAAGCTGAAACACGACAGAAGGCTGATCTGTTTATTTGACCGTACCCTTTAAAGTCTGGGACTACATTAAAGATTCTTGACAACAGCAACACTGAATAGTTCCACGCTGTTTACAGCCTGAACTGTAACAGGCAGATTCAGTGTTAACAGGTATTAGCATGGGGAAGAGGAAAGCGCTTGAATCAAAGCGCAGATTTTTGCTGATGAAAGAGCTGCAGGTAATAAAAAGACGTGTACAGAAAAAAACATTGTGTTTTCATGAAGCACTTTTACTCAAATGTACAAACATTATTCATACCAAGTATTTGTATTGTTCTCTTCTGGGAGCTGCTGAAATTGTTTGACAGGACACGGTTAAAAAATTTTGAACAACAGAGGCTATCAGGTGTGCAACAGTTTCAAGTTTGCACCCTCTGCTTTGCAGGAAGAAAATCCCCCCAACAATGCCCTTCACCTTTCTTTCCCAGCTAAACTAAATCCCAAACCCTTTTCAGCTTTTAAGCAAACAAGTGAAACCACATCTGGAGTATTGTGTTCAGTTCCAGTCTCCCCAGTTCAAGAGGGACAGGGAACTACTATGGAGTCCAACAGAGAGCGACAAAAATGATGAAGGGACTGGGACATTTCTTATGAGAAAAGGCTGAGAGCCCTGGGGCTACTTTGCCTGGAGAAGACTGAGGGCAGATCTTATTAATGTTTACAAAAGAATAAAGTAACAGAGGCAGCCCAGAGTACTAAATTTGAGGTTGAAGAGTATTTTTGTGACCTTTCCATAAAAAGGATTATTTTGTGGCCTTTTAGGGAACTATATCAGATTTTTATATAGCAATCCTGATAATGGTCATTTAAGATAGACCCCACCTACATCTACGAAGAAAACCAACTGTATGAAATCTTTATCTCAGAGATCAATGAATGGTTATAATATAGCCAAGATAATTAAGCTGTAGCATGCTTAAGTTACAAAACAGATAAACCTTGTCTCAAATACACTGATATTTATAAATTAATAATATAACACAGCTATTCAGGATGTTCTTTTTGTATTCAAACTAAAGTATACACCTAGCAAATAGCAAACCAAATAATGAATAAAAGGTAATACAGTATCACATTTGGAAGCGGTTTTTTGTCACACATGGTACCACTCAACTCTGAGTATCTCACAAATATCAGAGTGCCAGGAAAGTGTTATTAAGACAGGGAGAGGGAATCTGTCTTTGCATTTTTATATCAACTTTATACTGCCAAAAATATCAGCTCCACTGTTTTATAGCACATCTTATGCATGGCCCATAGGTGTCAAAACACTCCTTCAAGCAGAAGTGATCTCTCTATTTGAAACAAGTGCCCCCTCACTCCCCAGTTTAAGGCTAGCAATCAGACTGTATAATCTTGGCATACTTAAACTAATTTCTCAATTACAAATCTCCAAAGGCTTGCATGGCAGTCTTTGCCATCCCTAGCCACACTGTGTAATGCAGTCCATGCAGGGTATGCTCAGTCAATGCATACTCAGTTATTCTTCCTTATAAGGGTATCAGCAACCAGCCCTAGTAGAGCAGCATAACAAATACCCCACTGTAGGATTGTTCCACACTTTCACCATTTCACTAAAAGTTCTGATTTTTCCTTTCAAGAAAGAAGAAAATTGAGAGAGTGTATTTTTTTCCAATGTATATCAGTTTCATGGATGATTTTTTTCCTAAAACGGGTCTTAAATTTTTAAGGCTATGCAGCCTGGAAATATCTTGAGGTAATACACAATGGATATGTGAAGCAAAGAATATGAATAAAGAAATACGAATGGTTATGAATATAAAAGTCTGTAAGGCAAAAAATGGTTTTCATTCAGTGTGATCAACCGAGCACAAAGCCTGATTCAGTATAAATGGGCATGAGTGAGGCAGCGTAAATGGAAGTCAATATGACTATCAACAGAAGATTAGGAACGTGCAAGGCAGAGTGTGACAGAGTATTTATAAGCATGTCAGATTGCAGATTTCAATGAAAAAGGAATTTTAACTTTTCTAATACAAGAAGAGAACACATTCCCCTTCCTCAAAATATAAAACTCCATTTTATGAGCAAGCCAGGAATGTGCAGGAAAAATTAGGAGTATTTGTAGGGATGGGTCACTGTCCAACACATACTTGTTTCAAGAACAACATGTGAATGTTAGGTAGGTTTTTCTAAAACACATTTTAATGTGAACAATGATTGTATGTGAACTATATAGTTAATGAAATGACAAGTAAATTACTTGAAACTGAATAGTTCCACGCTGTTTACAGCCTGAACTGTAACAGGCAGATTCAGTGTTAACAGGTATTAGCATGGGGAAGAGGAAAGCGCTTGAATCAAAGCGCAGATTTTTGCTGATGAAAGAGCTGCAGGTAATAAAAAGACATATACAGAAAAAGCAACATGTGCATCTTGATATTTTTTGAGTATGGTGTGTTTCAAACATGGGTGTGCTGTCCTGGACTTTAAGCAGAAAGCTTTATTTTAAAATAAACATATCTTTGGTATTTGGGAAGATGTTTCTGATATTATACATACATTCTTATTCTTTAGTATGAATAATACTTCGAGCAAATTTAGGGTCTTACAATGTCAGACACATTCTAGACACTATTGTTATCCAGCTACACTACAGGGTATATACCTAAAGAGTGAAAAACCTGTACTGAAGCTCACATACTTAGAGGTCTAATTTTACACATGCATACGTATATGTGTGTGTGAGAATAGTTGCCCTATAGCTTATTTTTCAGTTAACAATTAGAGGATAGAATTGATACCCTGCACTTTTGTTTGTTTCACTGTGGTAGGATTTTTGTTTCCATACATATGCTCCATACAATAACACCGAATTTCTCCTTTCTTCTCTAATTACACAGAACATTAGATAGATGTTTGCTTTAACTCTATCACCCCCTCGTTTTGAAATAGAATTTAAGGGAAACATGACATATTTTAATTCATTATTCTTATGAATTACAGAAGATTCCACCCATGTTTGGGAAGCATGAATAAAATGAGGTTGCTTTTGTTCCCTCTAAAAAGATTGTTAATACATCTACCTTCCTATGTAGCATCTCGCTGAAGAACAGCCTATCTTATTCACAAAGACAGAAAACCTAGAAAAAT
This sequence comes from Chloroceryle aenea, assembly GCA_013399075.1. NCBI lineage: Eukaryota > Metazoa > Chordata > Aves > Coraciiformes > Cerylidae > Chloroceryle > Chloroceryle aenea. The sequence continues at coordinate 559,325 of VWZY01001548.1, read as the reverse complement.
AAATTAAGATTTAGATTTTTTAACTTGTGATCAATTTGGGAAACTTGTTGTCAGCTGAATTTCTATTTTATATTCGCATTACATTCAAGGTGCAAAGAAATAGAAGCCACAACATCAATAACACAAAGCTAATGTATATGTCAGCTTTAATATTATACCTGTACTACTGGAATTCTTGGTTCAATAAAATCTCTTTCTTTAACCGTGATATAAACCTTAATGCCAGAGCTAGCTTTTCACAGAATATCTGAAGACTGGGGCATCATTTATCTAAATCACCTAGATGGGCTCTGTGCTATAGGATGAGATTAAGTCTGCTAGGGCAAGAAAGGGTCTCTCTAGAGCTGTCATTCTTCACTTCAGCAATCTCCACTGTTGGTGTCCCAGATCCCCAAACTGACACAAAGACATGGAAGATAAAGTTCCCCTGTGACAGTGGCCTATATTCCTCCTTTGGGACCTTTAAAAGTTACAAATGGTTGTGCTTCTAATATTAAAGAGCAGTGGTGCTTAAGAAGAAGAAGAAAAAAAAATGCTAGTAGGATTTCTTTCATCCAGAGATAGATTTTGGGGTTTCTATTTGCTCGTACACGTGAAGTTTATCAGGGAGCTCAGTGTTATTAGAGTTGAGAATGAATCAACTTGAAAATAATTAGTTTCGTAGTTCTGTGGTTGTAAATGGTCATTGTGTTTCTCCACTAAGGCCAGTGGAGGACACTGATTTCGTTCCTGTTTTAAATCGTATCCTCTGGCATACTGAAAAGAAAACCTTGTTCTTAATATTTTTCTGCAGGATTTTGCTGCTCAGACTTTTCTCCATTTCTCACCGAGAAAGGTGAGGCTCTTTGCCAGAGGCTCTTTTCTGTCCTGTTTCGCCTGTCCAGCTCCAGGAGTAAGTACGTTTAGGAGGAAGTCATTGCCGATGTGTTTTGTTGATTCCCTTGTGAAACAAATGTGATGATTTTTGAAAATGGACTTTCCTATTAGGTAATCATCAAGCCCAGAACTGATGGTGATTCCATTCTTTTCAGAATTATGAGGAAATGGTCAGTAGACTTCACTCTTACAATTATTTGACATTCTGTTTTATCGGTCTCAATGGGCGTACAGAGGTTTCTGACACAATACCGGCCATGAGAAATAGATTCTTTAACAAAGTAAATAAGTTAAATAACGGGTATCAATCACAATGGCATTATTTTCTTTTGATAAATGGTTTTCTTGAAAAAGTATTTGTCTTGCTGAAGATCATTTAGAAAACTTGAGAAAGGTCTTGAAAAAACAAGGCCCCTATATATTCAGACATGCTATTCTTAATGCTCAGATAATTTTAATTAATCACAGCAAAAAGTAAATCTCAGGTAGGTAGTATGACTTTAACAGCAATAGACCCCCCCCAACCTGGACACATATGTTGTCTCAGAGATTTAGCTTTTAGTCTCAAGGTTAAAAAGGTGAACCAAGAATGTCAATTTTCTTGGTTTCAAAATAATAAATATTTATTAACTGCCTGGTAACAAATTAGATACAATTAAGAGGTCCTTAAAGTTTGGTTTTTTGGTGGGTTGTGGTTTGTTTTTTTTTGGTAATAAGAATCATGTATAAAGTACCAAAAGTACAATCTCACAAGTAACGCCTTTGATTCTGGACTCGTTTTTGCAGTCAGAGGTACCCAAAGTATTTTTGGATAGTATTTGCTGGTTTCAATCTGTGGAATAAGTTACAATGCATACGTCTGTGCATTTGTGTGTAAACCAAAACCTATCAGTAATAGTGTGCTTCCTTTTTCTTTTCTTATGGGGGCATGCTGTAATTTACATCCTTCCCTTGTGACACTGTAATCCTTTCATAGCAAGGTCACATAGGGTTTAATTCTTCTTCTCCACTGTATTTTTGACTTAATTGTTATAATCAGTGCAACAATACTTCCTCACTTATATGCATTTCCCTCTGGTGATTTGAAATGTATTTGGAAAAACTATTTTCTGTAGATCTGTATGCATGTCCTTGCACAGACTGAAATATCCAACAGCAAGTGGCAGAACTGAAGTTAAAAACCAAAACAAACAAATGAAAAGAATCCAGAATCTTACCTTGCTTTGACAGAGGTAAAGCAGGATGGGAAGCACTGCACAGTAGCATTTTCCAGAACAAAATAGGTGAGGATGTATGAATGTTTTTTCAGTTTATTTTATTATTATTGGTTTCCTGATAGAGTTTAGCAATCAAAGAGCTGAGCATATTAGCAGCTGTAGCATTCTTCCTTATTTCAGTTCACCTCTGAGGAAAAAATTTACGTTAATTCAGTGGGCAGGGATTTGCCTCAATTTAGAGAAGCATCTATCATATGTGAACTTAGTTTGCATGCTAATATAAAACATTCCATGTTAAAATTGACATGTTTTCATCAACATTTCCATTGCAATGCCAGGTTTCTCAGTGATGATTTCAGTAAAATGTCTACTATTACATAGATTTAATAACAAACACTTTATCTTGGAAAAAATGAGGTGCAATTCCTATTGAAACAATGGCTCAGTTTGATCCCAGAGTTCAAGGTTTCGGTCTGGTATTTTCTAATGCTGGACAAATTCTTTTATTTTTACATTCAAAAATGTTGCTTACCTTAAGTAACTCTTCCAGAGATCACCTCACATACCATGACCTTGCACATCGTTACCCTACCTTTTACCTATGCAAAAAGTACCTGAAGTAGTCTTTGTATGAATACATTAGTGTATTAAGTGGTAACTTTCCTAATCCACAGAATTTCCACCTCGCCAAATCCCAGTGTGAGCTAATATATGCATGCAGAAAAATTCTGTCCAAAAGGGGAGATAAAAATCCATCCTGATAGCGGGATGTTGTTATCACTGCTTGGTGTTTCGGCGTATCTATTTACAACAAACTGATGCTATTCCTGAATTGTTTCATGTCCGAGCACTGGAAAAAAAATCTCTATTATTTTTTCCAAATTAGTAACTAGAAATTTCAGGAATAGAACCGAGACAACGCTCTGTCTGTGACATAAAAAGTTTTAAGCTTTTGTTACTGGACGTCATTTTTCAACATGGTGACTTTATTAATTTTTGTTACACTTTCCTGTCTATTTGCAGGTAGCAGACTGATCTGTGAACAGCCTGCTTAGAAATGTGGTAGCTTTCATAATTATTGAAGTAACAATTTTGCTAATTATTCAAGTAGCAGGTAGGATCATGACTCTACCATTCAGAAATTCCCCTCTATTATATGAGAACTGTAATGCATTTTTATTTTTTTGTCACATTAAGACATGAAATATATTTCAGCCAGTAAATTATTCAATTCCCATGAAGAGCAATGAACCTTTCAAATTCTGGACTTTGGATCACATTTAAATATGTATATTAGCTCTAGATTTTAGACTAGCGAATGTGAAAAGAAGAATCAGATTTATTGCTGTCTTATGGATTTACCCCATTTTTGTAAATGAAAAAAAGAGTAGAAAAAGGGTAAAAAGAGAAGGAAAATACTTTTCAGATACATACTTATTTGTATAGACTTGTTTGCATATAAACACTTCCGTTGAATGCTAATACATTCATCCTTACATAAACAGTTCTTAGCTAAACATTTATTGTAACAAAAGGCAGCTTCTCTAAAGTACATGGAAAAGCACAAGAAGTCTGGTACAAACACGACTGAATCAATTTGCTGGATTTAGCAATCATGTTTGTGAATACATTATGCCACTTATTGGCTAGTAGTACCCAAAAGTGAGATAAATCTTTTCTAAGTATACCTGCCTTACAATACAGCTGTAGAGAAATCTTCTTCCAGATTGCCATACAACATTGAACTAGAAATGAGAAATAAAATAAAACAGAACTGTTTAAGAAATAGAACAAAACAATTTTGGCAGGCTCCTTTTATATTTATTTTGAATAGAAGGTCAAATATCGGCTACTGAATTACAGAAATCTTATCCCTTAATTTGTCTTGAGATTACAGTCGTGGTTTTCAGAACCTTACAGTTCCACATTATGTCTCAAACAATTATTATTGTGACTAAGAAAAATTGCACTATTTTTCTTTAAAGCCATTACTGACTTGGACCTGGCTTTTAAATGTGGAACTTAGCCCTGCTTCGAGGACTTGAAGAAACTGGATCATTTAGAATGACCCTTTCACACAGCTGGGATACATGCTGTTGGGATAAACTCAAAAGCTTCAGTGGTGTTTGGTTTTATTTAGAGCTATACAGGGTAGGGAAAAAACTCTGCACACTTTTTAATGTATGTAAGTCCCTAATGCATTATTATAAATACCTGGCAGCTTAGAAAAAAATTGCTAGAATATTTTCAAAAAGTTTGCCTTATAAAATACACTCAAATTATAAGTTTCACATCAAAATTTAATTGCAAAGGCTAGAAAAGGCCACCTAATTCAAAGTGAACATTTTAAAGTATTTCTTGAATACAAACTGGTAAGCAAGAATCAGCAAAACCCTCACGTTTATTTTAGAAGTGCACCAAATCCATATTATGACATGACAGTAGGTATCACCAGGTGGCACTGTTACAAGTATTTGATTTATCATAGCAATTGATAACAACTGGGTGACAGGAGTTGTGCAGACTGTGTCTAGAGACATATGTGTGTGCAATTTAAATGTGTATTCTAATGGTACTGCTTGAGATGAAATGAACCATGAATGGCATCCTGTTGCTGTGCAAGCTCTATAGACAACCCAGTTCTTGGTAGGTATCATCACTGCAGTTCTGTATCAATAGTATTATGGCAATGGCTTCACTGTAGGATGGGTTACAGTCAGTGGGTGCAATTTAACAACCCCCAGGGTGTTGTATCTTGGACTGATAGGAAGAAATGATAAATTCACTGTGCTACGTCAGAGGTGACCTTTTGAATCAAGCTTCCCACACCCTTGACACAACCACATTTTAATATAGGCCACAACCACTTTCACTCTAGTCTGTGAAGACTCTTTAACAATTTTATTACGCTGGCATCTGTGGCATTTACATCTATAAGAGCTGGGGAAGAAGACAGTGGGTCTTAGTTATGTCATAGACCAATCTACAACAGAAAATGAATAAGTAGGGGCAGAGTGAGTAAAAAGTCCTGGGATCATGAGCAGATGTGTCATAGACCAGACTCTGGGAAATGCTCTCATAAATACTTTAAAGTTGAAAAAGCTATTGATTTGAAATTAATCAATCACACTGTCATACAAAACCCAGCCTGACATCTTAGTAGTGAGGCACATCCTAATTATATCTTTTAAAAAGCCCTGGATCCATTGTTAAACTACTAATTCTGGTGGTTTGCTTTTTTTTCTCCCCTCTGCATTATCTGCTGAGTGTTTTCCTTTACTTTGTTCAGTTTATGCTTTTGAAGTGATGCTATCAGAGACAGCAAGTGTCTGTTTCTCTCTGTACCTGTGTTGTCTTTCTAGCCTCAACTGTTATACATCAATTTTTCCTCTAATGACAGTCTGCAGTACCGGGAGAAAACCAACAGCAAGAAATCCAACAAAGTTTTACAGGTTTATTTCACAGAAAGATGCTTACATTTATTTACAATTTTTTTCTGCTTATGACAATCCTGTTAATAGCAGACCAAGGAAACTCCAGCACTGTGCAACGTCTCTAGATGTAGATTTGCTCTTCCAAATCATTCCTAATCTAAAGCAGGTTAATTTCTAGGAGGTGCTTATGTCTGCTTTAAGCATTAGAGACATGGTTATCCTTTGAGGTGTAGCCTGTAGGTCAAGGAGGATTAGCTTTTTATGCTGATACGGTCTCTCTAGATGTACTTAGGTATAATCCCCAGTGAGGAAACCACGTGTCTCTTGAGCCAGACAGCAGCTAAAGGGCTGCCTACCCGGGGCCTCTGTAGGACCCATTCCTATTTACTTGAGACAGAGTTTTAGTTGTAACTTTACATTAATGATACTGATGTCCATGTTACAGAGAAGCATAAGGTAACAGCATGACCACAGGTGTCAGAGTGCAGCTCTGGTTTGTTGGTTTTTTTTCTAGGGCAGTAAATGCATGTATAAGAGCACAAATCATAGCAGATAACCTAGAAAGCAGGTAGGGAAAAAGTACAGAGTGTCGGGAGTGATGTCACCTCACATCCCAGACACCTTCTTTGAATGGGTTGGTGTAGAACTGACATGAGAAACACAAAATTTGAAGGAGCATATAATCAGCATAGGACTTGAAAATTGCTATTTTTTCCTGAACTCACTTTGTCAGGAGATTCTGGGACTTTCATCACACTATCAAAACAACAAACTGATAATATTTCCAGTCCAGAGAAGGCATTAAAAAATGCTTTAGAAATATGGTGAACCATGAACAGGAAAAACACAAACAAACAACTCCAAAATGCTGAATAATACCAGTTCTGGTCTCACCAGTATCAAGAACAGCAGACAGAAAAGCATGTAACAGAGCTGAGGCAAAAAGCATGAAATTTGGAGTCAGAAAATACTGAGTGAAATGTTTAGAGATAAAGCTGTGCTCAGTGTCACTGATAAATCACTTAGGTAAAGGCATCTGAGGGAGGCCAATCTGTGAGTGAAAAAAGAGATAATCTGCAGAGCTGCAGTGCCACCCAAGCAGAGGTCAGGGCTGCACTACAGTCTGAAATCAGCACTGGTTCCTGCAAAACTATGCAAGAGAACCAGTGGCCTTTAAGCCGGAGCAGAAAACCCTCCACGCCTCAGCAGAGACACGACCACCAGCCTGTGCAACCTTTCTGTCACAAAGGCAGTGTGCGTAACCATTACTCTTGCTTTTCAAAACAACAAATTTATCCCATGGAAAACCAAACCAAACCAAAACAACAAACCACAAATCCCTGGCTGAACTCAGATGTGACTAATCTCTTCTTGTGGGTGTAACATCAGAAAATAGGACAACCCATACAGCACATGCAGGATGTACTCCAAGAAATGCACTCAGAAGGTTCAAGGGAAGCAAAGGAGCAGAGGTTTACCTTTAGAAAGAGACACCAGATCCCAGTCTAGTTAAAGAAACTGAATGAACTACCTGTGCTATATTGTTGTCGTGAGAAACTCCCTGGAGTCAAAACAGCTGAAGAAAAACTGGTCTATGACCCTTTGCCATGGAAGTATCATGAAGGCCAACATGACTCAAACATAATTACAGATTTAATACAAAGCAGACATCCCGATGCATGAAGCATCACTGAATACCGATCACAAACACCCAGAAGTCTTCAAGGAGTTAGCAGAATCCCTTAAGAAGTACAGATATCTATCTCTGTACACACAGCTGTAAAATTTATGGTTACAGTGACAGAAAGCAGCAAAGGAGACAAGCAGCAGCTAAGGACACAAGGAAATCTAAGCAAGACAAATGTATTCAGTCTTTGGGCTAACAGCACAACACCAGACAAAGAGAGAAATGGTGGAATTTGGGTGTATCCAAATTCCAGTAACCTCAGAAAGGCTAAGCTATGATAGCAAATGGTGAAAGACAACAGCTCTGCTAAAAGGAGTCCTAGTAGGAAGGATGGATACTGACAAGTCAGATTAGATGAAGAATGATATTAACTGTGCACTTTTGCTTCGCCCTGGGGCAGGAACAAGTTTCATTGCCTACCTTTTGGAATAAGGTCAGCTAGCAAAGTGTTGCAACAAAAGGACAAAGACTACTTGGAAACCTTACAGGCATACAGAAAATAACTGATGGCATAGCAATAATGGCATCACTTCCAGTGAAACACTTATCAGTGCTGAAGAAAGTGATGACAAAGGCTCACGCAGAAAATACTGAGTTTGAGGCAGATAAGATCCAGCTCATGATAAAATAAATCAATTACATTGGATAAAAAATTCCATTAGGAAAACAAACAAGACAACAGCAAAGCTTTAATCATATCATACATGAAATCTTCATAGGACAAAACACAAAGCAAAACATTGCCTAAGGCTTTTTCTCAGATGCTTCATACTATAGAGTATTTCTGGATGATTTCCCCCTGCAGATGATATACCTCTGATTGCTCCCTTGCAGTGTGAGACAGCAGGTGGTCATAGGCATAGGGAATGATGAGATGCTACAATAAATAATGTCATCTTTCTACTGTCCTGTGTCAAGTTCTGACGCCCCAGCAAGTAAGACATCACTTACACAGATGCATGGAAGGATGGTCAAAGGGTTTTTTCACTCAAAATTTTTTCATACCCCAATAAGAAAGCCAAGCTGCAGCATTGCACAGAAGCAGATGATCAGCACAAAGCCCAGTTTTATGTGGTAATTTGCTAAACACCTTGAATGAAAAGTATCTTTTAACACAGGCATTACACAAGCTGTCAGCAGGAAGTGACAGATAGAAGACAAAAAATGAACTTCAGACTGAAAGATCATAATTTAACCAAATTGTTACTGTGAGACTTTTGATCCTTCCTCTGCACTGACCAGTTTCCATTTAGCCATGTACTTCTAAGGAAGGACCAGGTGTCTCCAGCTCTTTCTCCTTTTGTGACTCCTCCATGAGATTTTTACATGGAAATGTGCCTTCTTGAGACTTACTTGTGAATTTCATACAAAAACAGATGAATCCAACATCAAGGATTAATCAGCAAGCTGGCATAATTGCTGGGATAGTCTGCTCATGCTGCAGGTCTCAGGGGGAACAGCTGCTTGAGAGGTTCTTCAGGTGCAGGCTTTTGTGTGAAGGAAGGACAATGCCATATCATGATGGACTCTTTTGCAGAATTAGCCGTGTATTGTTACCAGTGCAGTGATGGCTCTCCAAAAGAAGCAAAATGTACCTCAGGCATTGTAAGGGATATCTTCAAAAGCTCTCGCTTTGCTTCCCAATTTCTAACATGGTTTAAATGGTTCAAACCGTATATTCTTGCTCAGGTTCCTGATGAAAAGTCTATGAAGCAGTTAAGGAAGCACAAGAGAAATCCCAAAAAGTTTTAACCACCCCCCGTGCCTTAAGTTATTCACCAGAGGAAGCTGCCTGGAGAAATACCAGAGACTGTGCTGTGGCCACTCCGGCAGAAGCAAGACATGAGTCCCGGCTTCTGAGGCAGGTGTCACAAACATTTAAACAGCTGTCAGAACCCAGTCAGGCTGTCATCAGGCCTGACCTTAAACCCAGTTTGGTTTTCAAATATTAGGCAGGGAAAAAAAAAATAAAAGGAAAAAAATAAAAAGAAGCCCCAACACGGTAAAGTTACACAGCTGCCTGAAATATTAAATGAAAGGGCTGAACATCTGTTCACTTGCTTTTCAAACTTTAATGGTTTGGAGAGATATTCTGTTGTCTTAGATCTTTAAGAACATCTGAGACCCATGCAGCTTCAACACCTGTGAAAAATCCTCTCTCAAAACATGCATACACTTCAAAGCTTATTACTCCTGTTCTTTGCCAAACATATGTTGCCAAACACCACAACAAATTATTAATATTTAGGTCGTGCTTGACTTTTGTGTAGTGAATTTCCTGAGCAAGCAAGGAAACACTACTTAAACATCGACAAGTTTGTAATGCACAAAGTCAGAGAGGACTATACACAAAGAAATTGCTGGAGAACTGTTTAGTAGGAAATAAGGGAAATACTAAGCTGATCCATAATTGGCTTGCATTCAGTTTGGGGTTGGTTTTTTTAGTTACTCTGTCCTTTTAATTTCAAAATTTAAACTAATTATTGTTTGCCAGGATCAGTCATGGTGTATAATGCACTTGCAAGCTTCCTGCCACAGAATACCATGGACATAGTAAAGGAAATTAAGAGTGTGTAGGGGAGGCAAGCATTAGGCATTGATATGAATAGGAATAACTTCTGCAGTTAAACTGTATGGTTTATATTTATATCAGCCACCAAGCCCTGCATTACAGGACATAGGATGTAAACTGGAGAGTAGAAAAATCAGTAGTATAAACACCACTGTAATTTTAGAACTAGACGTTTGCAGTATGCTTCTGGGACCAAATATAAAGCACAGTTATACTTTGCATATTTTTGCAATACCAGACTTCAATAGGAGGCAGAAAGTGAAAAGAAAAAATCTCATCAGTAAGATTTCTGTTTATATTTCAGTTTTCATTTCTAATGGGTTTCCAGTGGAGATATGTTTTATCACTCCACAGGATTTCCTTTGCTTTCCACAACTTATAGCCTCAATTCTGAAATTTCAGCATGCAATATAAGATTACAGATTTTAATTCCCTATCCGGAATATTAGCTTTCATTTAAAGAAGATCTAAAGGTAGGTGATATTTCTTTCCATATGTAACTTTAAAAAGGCCCTAAAGATGCATTGGCTATAGCTGAAGATGAGCTAACTTATGTGCCACTTGTGAATTGCTATGTGTTTTTAATGTTTTATAAGTCAATAATTCCAATGAAAAAAATGTATACTAGGGAAAGTAAACAGGTGGAATTAATAATAATGATAATGATAATAACAGCATTAATAATGCAAATCCTATATAAGTCTCTTCAAATTCTGTGAAAGATAAAATGCAATTTCTAAAACCCCCTAAAAGTATTAATAAATCTTCATTAAAAATTAAACCAACAGAATCAAAGCAAAAGAATAGAGGAGTAAAAAGCTGTGTCATATATAAAAAGTAATTCATCACACCAAAGTGCAAGTATTTTCAAAACAAACACAAACTTCAAAGAAAGTTCAGGATTTTGGGGGCTGTTAAAGATGGAAGCAATGATATGGATAACAGCAGTGTAGAAAATGTTGCACATTAGTAGGAATTCATTGCTTTTTACTGAAGGAAACAAATTAATTCTTGTCTATTTTTACAAAGGAAGTATTGTCGTTAGGTACTGGTTTATAAAATGAAAAGTAAATAGTGGCTAGGAGGCGAATTTTGTCACCTAGCATTACTTTTGAATTGTGGTGCCATGCACACTCTCCTGCTGTCACACGTACACTTACCATTTGCAGAATGCTCATGCAGAATGAGGGGGGGGTTAAAAAACTCTCATTTCCTACATGAAACTAATTCAAAACCAAAAATCAGAAAGTATGACTTAATAATAGAGTGTTAGATACACAGTGTGAAAATAATCCAACAAAGATAAGAAGAAAATTGATTTAGGAAGACATCCTGTTAGAAAGTAATCCATTGTTGTCTGAAAGCCAAGGCTTAGGTGCAGTATATTTCAGATATTAGAAATATTTTGCCCTCATACATGTACACAGCTATAAGACTACAGATAGGGTACCCTGATTAGAGATATAGGCTGTATAATAGCCATTTATTGAGCTGTGCAGTTTCAGATGCCATTCCACATTTAGCAGCTGTGATGGAAGACCTCTGCGATATTCATTCCAACACTGACACCCTCAAGTCATATTTCTTCCCTTGTCACAAAGTATTTATTTTTATCAGCAGCTTGTCATTCAAGTGTATTAAAAAAAAATATGGAGAAATGGGCAGTTGTGAAGCCTCTATGTCAACCGTGAAGATAATGTCTCTGAATTTAGTGCCACTCTTTGGTTATTTTACATTCATAAATAATCAAATATCAGTTCAAAGACTCCAGGCATCAGAACCAGGAGAGGGGATGGAAAGTATAAGGTGGTAGTGAATTTTTCACTTACTCTCTCGAAACAAGTCATCCCGTTAATAATCTGGCTCTCATCCCAGCCAGACTAACACATTTTGAAGTTGTCTTTCTCCCCGTCTGTGTCAGAACTGGCAGCTAAATTCACAACTAGAAAGTTTCTGAGTGGTCAGACAGGTTTGTTTTGTTTTCTTGCCCTCACGATGAAGACTTCTGCAGCGGTGGTGAAAAGAGAACAAAAGCAACTGGCATACCTGCAGTTACGCATTAAGTTTCCATCACATGGGTATGAACTCAAGAAGAAATACACCAGAAAAAGGTGGCCAGTCTTAATGACACTGGAGAATTGAAGTCTGAAGTCTAAAATAATAATACCATGTTAAAGTTGTTACTTCTCTGATCTGTATGAACACCGAGGTAGGAAACAAAAGACCCCAGCTGTTCTTAAGACATGAAAAAGAACATTTGCCAGTCCATGTTATATTAAGAATAAATAAATTTTTAAAAACACTTTAAATTTAGAGAGAGAGAGATAGAGATAATGAAGGGCAGTTGTCTGTCTCTTCTCCAGGAAAAAAAACATAATGATTCTCAACACTGATTTAACACCTCAGCACCTACGTAATAAGATATTTACAGACTCTTAAGTCATGCAACTTACACTTTATCATTCTTGTCAAATGAAATTTCTTAAGTTTAAGATGTTGATTTAGCCTCAGATGGGAGCTGAGAATTCGGCTAGGAATTCAGGACATAATAGCCCTAGGATGATGATGATGAAGCCCTAGTTATTTCCAATTTGCTGCTAGTCTTTCTGTACCATAACACATATTTCTACATTTCCTACATTCAGAAGCTCAAATCCATCATACATCTCATGCAGCCATTAGCTTCATCTCACTCCTATGATTAGGCACTGCTAGGGCATAATGCAGGCAGTGGTGGTAGGCACCATGGCTTCATAACATCTTTCGCAAAACAAACACACTGGAGCCCCTTCTGCCCTTGACGACATTTCCTTGTGTTCTCACACTGCAGTAATCAGGGGATATGGCTTGGGGTCTTCCATAGCTGTGCCTATGGTCAGATATCCCCATGGTTCGCTTCTGTTTGCACATACATTTATATACCAACCTCTGTCAGCTGCTCAGGCACGTCTAAAAGGAAAGTTACTCAATGTAAGTCAGAACTCCTCCTTCAGTATTACACAGAACTGGAACACAAACCCCAGGCATTTCATTGTGCTTTATAAAGTTTCTTCATATTCTTCAGCTGAAGTAAAAATTTTATAATGACAGAATCGTGTTTCCTTAAGAGGCTGATGCCAAAGGCTTATCTAGAAAAGAATACACCCTTTACAAGTAATAAATGTACCTTAAATATGTCAGCTCAGCAAGTACAACCCAAAATGTGATACATTGATTTGTTATGCATTGAAACTCCCGTTCCATTCTATGGAAAACAAGCCAACCCTATAAATTAATTTCACCTCTTTAAGTGTACTGTATACATAGCATGGCTTTGTTGTACACATTGATTATATGAACTCATATCTTGGAAGTGGCATTCTATTTTTTTTTAAAGCTTTTATCTTCTTTCATAAAACGTATGACACTATATTCTGGATAGTTAAGAGGGTGTTTGACTTGATAGATCATGTAGTGATCTAATCCAAAACCTGCTGGTTTTAAGCCTTCTAATGAACTGCTGCCCATTCCTGGCAGCCTGAGCTGGAAAATGCTGTATGGGTAAAATGAGAGACATTACCTGACAAGACTATCATGCAGGAGCCTTTCAGTTACTGCTTCTGGTGTGCCTGACCTGTGCCCACTGGCTTGGCTGGGAGCCTGCAAAGCAGGCACTGCTTCACTTTTTTTCACCTGAAAGCCCCAAATCAGAGGCTAAGCAGACCCACAGAGAAGCTCACAGTGGTAGCTGATGGCCTTGAAAGCAGAGACTGGGATGAGCTGGATGCCACCCTCAGCCCCTTCCACTGCCAGGGGAGATGCAAACATGCAGATTTCTCCTACCCCCAGAGCAGGGGCTATTTTGGGTGGAAGATCTTGCATAATTTCCTCCCCCACAAAACTGTCCCACTCCATAGAAAACAGTTACAGAGGAGAGAATGGGAAAGTGGTGAAAAATTCACTCCTCTTTTGCAGTTCCTGGTTTGACATACTAAGTTCTGATAATGCCATCTTACGATGCCTACCTACCTCAAGGCACCGTGTAGGAGCTGTAGGTATCTAATTCAGACAGATGATGCTATTGTGATGAAAGCCACAATGTGTTACTGGGCTGGTTTTGTTGTTGCTTTGGTTTGTGGGTTTTTGTGGGTTTGGTTTGGTTTTGGTTGGGGTTTTTTTTTGATTTTTTTTTTATTTGTTTTGGTTTTAGTTTTTTTTGTTATGTTTCTTAGTGTGGGGGGATGAGTGTTGGTAGATAACCTGTTTTTAAAGAAATTCTGATCAGCTTCCCTTTATAAACCCCCTGACTTGTCTGTGCCCTCTAGCATCCTCCAAGTATGTCATGCCTACCATTTTCTTTCCACAGAAAATCCTGAAGCATCCCACAACATTCTGACAGGACACCAGTATTTGTTCAGCACAGACCCCTAGCAGTACAGTGCAATAGACTTTTACAGTGCTGTAAAATTAAGCTAATGCATTTAGTAAATCTATTTCTAGAAAGGTTACAGAATGTGCTGCTTTTATCATTACAGGTGAAGCATGGCTTCTATGCATTTGACATTTTGGAGTGTTTTTTCATAGATACTAAAAGGTCTTTTTGTCATATAATTATCTAAGGCTCATTCCCTTAGGAGACCTCAAAATGAGCAGCTTCACTGTTCATATGCATCAATTTTCTCACATAGAATATTGATCCTCATGAGGCTTTTCTTGCTCTATATAACACTAGAAGGGCTCATATATATTTTGTAATTTATATGTGTATATATATGTGTGAGTATTATCTTTTCCCACCTTGCAAAGATGATGAGGAGGACTGTAAATTATTTCAATTTACTCTGAAATGTAAACTTTGGTGAATGCATCTGTATTTCTGCTTTTTCCCAATGTATCATAAAATTGTAAGGGTTTCACAGCTACTGTTCATATTTTACTTGTGTCTTTCTGGAAATGTCAGGGGCACATAATACCATGCACTGCAGTCTAAGCCTGTATCTACAGGTGTGATTTTATATTTGTGCTTGAATAACATTTTATGCCTCACTATTTTAAGAAACAAGGTTTGATCATTATTGTTTTTTTTAACAATATTATACTAATGTGCAGCATTCTTAAAGTGTATCATGGGGCATTTTGCAATTCAAATATAATTAAAAAGCAACATCAAATAAGTGTTTGATTTTGATTTTAAAAATCTCTAAATATTCACCAAATTAAGAATATTAGAAAACAAATTCCTAGGCTGCCTTCACTGTCGTCTCAGAGAGCAGGACTTTCTACAGCCTATAGACAACTGAGGTTCCTCACGGTCCATGAGGTGAGGATGGAGCCCAGCTCACAAACAACCAAAGTTACTGACATACTTTGGCACACTCAGGGCCATCCCACTACCTTCACATCACCCAGCACCTTCATTCTACAGCTGCTCCTCAAGCAAAATGTATTTTTCCATGTCCATCAGCTCCACCTTGAAGACAATGGCTGTTGGCAGCATGGTTGTCCTAGGAAGTAAGGATGTCCAGGTGTGACTGAAGATCACTGAATATCCTGTTCAAAAAATCTTAGTGCTGCTGCTAGATGAAGTATAACCCCAGCCTAAATGAAAAGGTGGACAAAAGATGCTAATGTTTATTTACAAGCTGAACAAAGTTATGCAGAAACTCACTGCGATGCAACCACTGAAACATGTAATGGCATTGTTTTCTGATGGTTGGACTTAGGGCTGATGGTTGGGTTTAGGGCTGATGGCTGGACTCGATGATCCCAAGGGTCTTTTCCAACCTTAATGATTCTGTGAAATCCACTTTCCTTAAATGTATTTTTTGAACCTGCTTTAACAGAGGTTCTGTGTGAAGAGTCTGCAATTTGGACATCTATTTTATTTCTTGAATTGAACTCTGCTCTTAAAAAGTGAAGGCTTCAGAGTATAATATGTATCAGATAAAAAATTTAGAGTAGACTCTAGTGCTTCATCCTAGTTGATAAATCACACATTATGATATGCTGTAACCCCTCCCAGTAGTACTCCAAATATTATGTACTGGGTTTGCATATCATCTTCTCTTGGGAAGCATGCTTTTCATTGCTGAGTTTAGTCACTGCCTCCAGCAGAAGTTATACAACATTAGAATAGGACAAAAGGTGAAGAAAAAATTATCTGAAGAAGTGGTTTCATGCCAGAAGAAATGAATATACTAAACTTACCCACAAACACAGATTTGCTCATCAGACTCATACAAAGCTTTTCAATGAATCTGCTCCAAGTGTCAGTGTTGCACTGGTGCCTGTGGTCAGCAGGCAGGAAGGGTCCTGCTCAGAGCAGCATCACTTCTCAGGAAGTGGAAAGGTGTTTTGCAAACCATGGTGGGCACCTTTGTAGTGCGAGTCCTGCCTGAGTGTGCTCCTGCAGTGGAGAAGCTGCCCAGCTCCACTGCTCTGAGGAGACCACGTTGGCCTTGCTAAACCAGAAGACATTAAGTACTTTTGAACATGTATCATGTATCACAGGCTACCTGTTCCTGGGCTCTCTGTGTTAAAACACTGGTGACACTTTGCTAGTGTTTTTTCTAACCTATTGTTTTTAAGCTCAGTTTCCACTCTGGATTGGTACATTTAACATTTAGCTTATGTAAACTACATACTTGTTCAGAAAGAGTGAAATTCCCTCAGTGATAGCTAAAATGTTCAAGGAAACCATATGTGATTCTATGGTCACAGTCCATAAAACTGTGTGATAATGTAGTAACACAAAGGAAGGTTTGGAACTATTTAATTTGATTATCCTATATCATCTCTGAAGCAGGACTTACACAGGCAGTGGGAAGCAAGCCTGACAGAAAGGAAAGGGACATCATTACCTCATCAAGGGTAAAAGGGAAATGTTTTCCCAAAAGGCACATTTTTATAACTGTTTTCTTACTTGTTTGCATTTTCTGTATAGTATCCCAAATATTCTACTCAGTCATCTCCTAGATTTTTTTTTTCTGAAATTGTGGTTGCTTTTCACTAACTCTTATTTTAATTCACAAAATAAATAGCTAAAAGAGCCAATGGTGTAATGATTACCATAGAAATTAGTAGAAACCCCCTTCTTCATTAAAAAAAAACCAAGACAGAAGAGTTAGCTTTTTCTGAAGACTAAGTTAACAACCTAATAGACCACTTTGTTCCCACTCTTCCTGTTACTTCAAACATCTGAACAGAAGAAAAATGCTTGTGCTTGTAATTAAGGGTATATCCCTCTCACTGTTTCCTTTTTTGTACCCATACATTTTTTTCCATTATAAAAACCATGGACTAACACTTGCCAATAGTCAACAAGATATTTTTATTTTTTTTCCAGAATCCTTTGTGTCTTTAACACAATGCATGCCTGGGCAAGGTAGCAAAAAAAACAGAGATAAGAATTTAGAATTACATCTGCAGGGAGCTGACACATTTTGAGTCTTATAAATGCAAATAATACCAGTTGCTGGTTGAGGCAGTATTAAACCAGATTCTAACAACGGTGAAATTAGTATGCTGCAAAGAAATGGGGAAAGGGAGAAGCAAATCTCATGTAATTTGGGCCATCAATTGGACAAAAGCTGATGTAGTGATGCTATCTTCAAAAAATGTCTCTTGAGAGTCACAGAAAACCACATAGATAACTTGATTAAGATCAAAACAGATAGGAAATGCTGCCTGTCAGTGCCATTGGCTTCAGCCCTACTACCAATATATAACTGAAACCATTATTTACTGGCTTGGTCTTGCTGTACAGTCCCAAAGGTCTTCAGAAGATACATTTATACAGTACAGTCACCACATCTGTATTAAATCATGGGTGAGAATCTATTTCAATTTCCTTTTCACCTTCAGCTGTTTGACCACAGACCACGCAGACATGATTTAGAAATCTATCGGCTACTCCTTATATCACAAGGGTCAGACTAATCCCTAGCTGGCATGAATAACAGAGATTTTTAATCAAGTTGAATTTTGCTCTTTAACACATTAGGCTGTCCCTGCTACATTTCCTCTTCCATTTTACATATATAAAAATGTTACAAATACATCACACAAATTTTCTTTGCATCATAAAGGGATTTTTTCCCCCTTCCAAATTCAATTTATTCATTGAAAAGGGATGAAAAAAAATGTATTAAAAAATGCCCCCAACCCCACTACCAAACAAAAATAAAGCATTTGCTTCTAGCAGTGTTAAATGATGTTTGATGCTCCAGAGAGCCTTCAACATTCATTACAGAGTCAACCAAAGCTTCATTAAATATCAGTCTAGCATGTGTATATGTGGTACTGAGAGCTGGCCTCAGGAGCTCCCTCAGGCAATGTTCTATAGGTTTCTTTCATCTGTCATTTTGCTTTTACTTGGGGCGATTATCACTTTTATCATTGACAATAGAAAACTCATTCCTGTGTGCATTTCATTTTTATTATTCCTTGCCCTGTGAGGATGACTGACACACTGAGATTCTTTTTCATCTTTTAAAGTATTGTAATTAATCATTTTAAATTCTCGCCTTGGAGTGTTCTTTTATTAGCATTGGTGGATGAAACCAAATTAAAACTGTGTATTGGTAGGGAGAAAACTTGTTGGGCTGTCTTGGCCTGGTAGAAAAAGACTAGCTCTTACACATTTTGCATTGGTTTAGTTTAGCTGTCTTGCATATACTCTAATCCTGATATTCATTTGCATGATCACGATGGGAATATGGGCTAGGAACTGCCTAGTGATTTTAACCATCAAACATAAACAGATGAAAAAAAACAACCTTTTTTTTCTCCACAGGAACAGCTCTGGAGGTTTTTGAATCTAGAAGTTAGTCCAGGCAGCTGTGCAACAATTTTGACAATGAGGAGGAAAGATCTTAAATGTTCAGCGCCGGTTGGAGACTGAGGAGACCTGGGTCACTGCCACCACCATGGGCTTCACAAGTTATCCTGAGCGAATGACAAGTTCTCTTCTTGTCTTCCACCTGCAAAATTAAGATATGAGTGCTCCTCCTTCCCTCTTTGCTTCGTTTGTTTAGGTTGTGAGATGTTCTGTACAGAAACAGCCTCTTATAATTGCCAAGGACTGTGGCTACTGCAACGTCACTTAAGCACTGATGTCAAAGAGACAATAATTGTGTGCCATTTCTGTAACAGTTACTGCCAGTGCGTTAAATTATCTGAGCAAGACAGCACTGACAGAAGCACAGAGAAGCCTCCCTCCTGCAGGAGCGGTGCCATTCCCCTGCTCTCCTGCATCAGGACAAATTACCATAGAAACAACCGCCAGCGCTGAATAAGTGACAGACCCTCAGTGGAACTGGGGGACAGAAGCAACACGAACATAACAGCAGTACTGTGTTCTATCCCTTTCTGCAATTTGTATGTGTAAAACGTGAATCATGGTCATTTTCTTACAAGAACCTGCAACACAATCCTGTTTTAGGATTAAGCTGATTTTCTATTCTTCATTTTGTAATTCCTGAGGCGATGCAGAGATGCGAAATTTATTAGCACACGGCAGTTTATCTTGCATTTTTGGGAATCCTTGTATTTCAGATCTTTTCTATATAATACTTACTCTGATTAACTTCTCTATATGAAGACCTGCGAAGAAGCTGTGAGAATACAAGGTACCATTCTCTTTGTCGGATGCCAGTCTGGGGAAGCCTCCCTTGAGGGAGTTTTCTGGCTTCTCTTACATGTGACACAGGGATGAATGATGGCCAGGCTTTCTGGAGACTCTGTTTCTGTATCACTTCACTGCTATTTTGGTGTAATGGTTTCAGTCAGAAGAGAATGCTTTGCTGTAGATAACATAACTAAATTTCAGTTTTCCTTTGCATGACATACAAGATTAAAATATATTTTCATTATCAATACTGATGATGTATCAGAACGTACAAGCAATTATGTAAAATGGCAAGATATCACCTTGGCTTCTATTCATTTTACTTTAAAAAGCATATTTAACATGCCTTTAGTTGGGTTGAAGAAATTTCAGTTCTTAAACTTGCATTCTAGCAAAAAGAGCAGTGGAAGTTGAAAGAAATCCTTCAATAAAATGTTAAAGACGTTGTTTGCCACTTGAAATTATTTCCTTGAAAGAAATGGAGACTAAAGTTATAAAACACTGTGCTTATCTGAGCACTGAAATCAAGAACCATATCTCTTTAGCAGGAAAAGATTCCAGGTTTTGCACCTAGGCTCACCTAGAGTACCAAGGAACACTGGGAGAATACAATAATGAAGTATTTTTTACAGTATACAGTTTAAACAGAAGTTGATTAGATAAATTTTATTCAAGGAAAATCTCACTTCTGAAGATTTATGAAGCCAGATGGTGCCCCATGAAGCTGCCCTGGAGGAAAGTATTTCTCTTACAATTTGAGAAATGCCCCATTTCTGTACTTAAATGTGGAATACTTTTTGCTTTAAGGATAGCATTTGGCAAACACGATGCCGTCTGTTTGGTAATCCCCGCTGCCATAAGTATTTCTATGAGTCATCAGAAAAACTAGAATCCAGTAAGGAAAGTGATAATGAAAAATCATCTATTAGTTAAGAAAACAGCCTGTTAAATATTGCCACAGAAATCATTTCATTTTACATTCCAGAAATTTAACCCATACAATGAGTGGCCAATGTTGTATTTCCGTGGCCATATGCCTTGATTTGGAAGAAACTGAAGAAATTCAAATATTTAATGTTATTTAATAACAAAATGTGTGATATCTACTAACCACATGAACTGACACTCAATGTGTCATTAGTTTGTTTATGGTACATAGAGACCAGTTCAGGTGTGTATATAGTGAGATACCAATTCACTGGAGACCTTATGTCAGAGACACTTCTGTGGAAATACATATATCTTAGAGAAAAGTCAAGAGGAACTTATAATGGCTTCTAATTTTGGCCTGGTGCCTTGAAAACACATCCTGTTGTATTTAAATAGGTCAGCACTGACAGACTTATAGTGTAATTAATGTTGATTAAATCCATGTAAGACCAAGAAGATATGAAGTAACAACTGCTTTGGAACTATTTTGTATATGACATAAGTAATCAAGAGACACAGAAATCTAAATGTCTTATGGATGGCCAGGTTATGATTCAACCCTGAATGAATTTTACTGAATTGTTTGAATAATTAAATATTTTTATTAGATGGGTTTTATTTGGTTTGCAGGGCTTTTTTTTATTGTTTTGTTATTTTTTAATTAAACGTAACTGATAGTGGAAACTGTCATTAATTGAGAATTTATTGTTCTACAAGTAAAACACGTTAAATGAACATGAGAAAAGGTTCCAAAGATGTAGAATTATATACAATCAACTTAGTACGAATCAAGAAAAATAATACAAAATTTCTGCCCAAGCATCAAACTAAATACAAATGGATAAATAGGATAAATACTTGCAATATATTCTAGAAAAAAAAAAATCTATTAAAACAGGAGATTAATGCAACTGCTATGATTTTATGTAGACAGATCTACACATCAAACACTCATGCTGTAGCTAATTTTCAGAAACTGATAGGATTGGTGTAATACATGAACTTTCATCATAGGAAGTGCTTGTCTTCCAGAGTAAGAGCTAATAAATCAAATGTATTTTATTCTTTTGTATACTCCATTGTATCTTATTACACCAGAACTCAAAATATGTAACACTGAGTCCACAAACTACCTCAAAATTTTCAGGAATTATTTTCTCATTACCTGTCTTCCAGGACTTTTTAGCTCTGCCTACATGTATCTCTTCTGCCCTTAATTTTCTCTGTTGTCACTGAACAGAGTTGTATCTATTAATCTTCCTATTTTGTCTTTTATGCATATTTATGGTACAGAAAAGATGCATAAAATTGCATGCTTTCCCACTGAAGAGACTAGCAACAAAGGTCAGCAGGAATTCGTGTCCAGTTGTATCATTATGACAGGAAAAATAGGACCTTCTGCTACACCATCCTGCTTTTCCTTAGGTCTGCCATAAAACAGAATTAAGATATACAAAGATGTGGAGAAAATTCTCAGGTGATCCAGGTAGAGTAATACACTCTGAAAGCAGAATCACCATTAAATATCCCCACTCAGTTCTGTGAAAGGTGCTTAGCTGGCGCACAAGGATCCACAGGTTTTATTCCAAATGTGACTTCTTTGTTATTTTTGACTTAAAAACCCTCTCTAAGTCAGTCATGGTTAACTATCATGGACTGATTTGGAGGTGGGTTCATTTCATTTGCAGTCCAAAGAGCAGACACTTACTGGATTTATTTTCCATTATTTACAATGGAAATGAGCTCATCACTATTCCATTTTACATCTCGTATTAATCAATTCATTTTTCTAGCTTGCAATCAGTTTATTAGATTCAATAAGTTCTTCATGAATTGTTAATGATAACATAAAACAACAAAATCCAGAATGTGGTTAAAAATAACACCTTTGGAACATTTTGGCCTGCTGCCACTATTATATGTGACTGGCATGAGGTGGAACACACATTACTTTCAGCACAATTATTTGTGAGGGTCAGTATGGCACAGCTTCAAGATATGATTATAATAAATACTATATGAGAAAGCATCCATAACCTTTTGAAGAGTACTGATGCTATAATTTTCTAGATGTGTGTGGCAAAGCCTTTGTTTTCTTAGATCCATCTACTAGAGGTGCTAAGGGGAGCTGTCAATTGTTCTTATGATCTTAATCGAGGCCTTAGACTAAAAAGAGTAATATCTCAATTATATGCAGACACAAAGTGCCATGAAAAATATATTTTAAAAAGTGTCAGAAGTTATATGGATTCTCATGTAATCCATAACATATTTCAATAATTAAGACAATTTAGTTTTCCAAAAGTATTAAATATTTGCACATAATAAGGAGATATTAATCTTTTCCAAGATTAATTGCAAGATTATTTATGCAAACATAAATACTGTCTGTTGATCAAAACATCTGCTTCAAAATGGGTTCTGGCATCGTCTTCTGTAGGGCTGACCAAAAGATAGTATCATTGTTTTTCTGTTGAATTTATTTCAATAGCCCAACACTCCTGAGGAATTAAATATCAATTTAGGTAAAAAAAAAAAGCATAGCTTAAAGAAAATGCTCTCTACACTCAGAACCATTGTTAGGATAGGTATGCAAATAGTTTGTGGTACTGCCTGAGATAAAAAAGCTTGAAAGTGTATTTCAAAATCCTCTCTTCCAACCTCTGCTTTTCTGTATAAACAATGACATTTCCAAGACATCACACTGGCAACAGTGTCAAAAAAACAAACACTTGAACAACATTACTTTAAGAGAAAATGATAAGAAAATTGGAAAAATTCAAATTATAATTTTTTATCTTTGTTATTAAGTAAAAAGCATAGTACATTAATAAAGTCCTTTGGGGTCATCCAGACATTTTCTTCATAGTTAATAAATCATTGACAAAAGGATGAACTCAACCAAGACAACAGTTAGTTACACTGACTAACATCTAGAAACATAATTAATGTGCACAAAGCAAGAAAAAATGGTCATAAATTTGGCTTGGCAAATCAATAAATCTCACCTACTACTTCTGTCTCAAAAAGGGTGTTTAAAATATAAACAAAAACAAAGAAACAAAACAAAACAAACGAAATCACAACAAAAAAAGTCACCACATAACCCACAAACAAACATCAAAACAAAACTAAATCGAAAAACATTAATTTTTAATACTTTAATTTATAAGCAAGGTATAAAGCTATTTGTTGTGGCTTCCTTTATAAGGAGCTTCTTACACCATTTTTCATAGATTTCTCTAGCCACTTCTATTTATTTATATTTCCTTCTTTCATACAGGTGTTAAAACACCTGGGAAAACCATAAACAGTATGTGACTGAACTGACCAAACATGAAAAATATATGGCATCTCCTCAAAGGACAATGCAAAAATGCATTAATCACCAGTAACATGTTCATGAAAACTCTTTGCCCAGAAATACTTAGAAACTAGTAATACTTAGAGTTTACAAAGAAACAAAGTCAAATTTATAGCGATGACTGCAGGATAAGTTAGCACATCTGCTGCATGTCTAGGACCTGGTTTTCCTTCAAAGCACAAAACTGAGTGAAATCTGAGTGTCAAGGGTTAGGGCTGGGATGGCCACTAGACAAATGGCAGATGTTCTCTATTAACCCCTCTCCCTTCCCAAAAGGGAATAAAGGAGAGACACTTATCAATTAGAAAATTAAAAGAGTTTTAATGCAAATAATAATAACTTGTAACATATAGAAATATATGCAAAACCAATACCAAACCCAACACCCCCAGTGGTAATTACATCATTGTCAACACTGATGCTGTGGAGCAGGCACTGGGGAAGTCCCAGACTGATATCAATGGCAGATGGGAATCAGATTCAGGAATGCACAGATTGTGATGGAAGACAGATCAGACAGAGTCCTTCTCAGATACCTGGCATAGAAAAAGAATCTAACTGTCATGCGGTCTGCACAGGAGCAAGTATAAACAAGAGCCTTTCTGCACACCAGTCCTTGGCAATAACATTGAAGCAGGCACTGTCTGTGACAATACGTGGTTAATTTCAGAAAGTACATTTATTTACAAGGGATTCAGCTGAATAGTAAAATCTCTGAATGGAATTAGTTCTATTCTAGCTCAAACCAGGACACTGAGTTTTAGAACTGACTGTACTGAGAAGAGAGTTCCATTAAAAATGAGCAGACCTTGTAGTTATTATGAAAGATATCCATTTCCAAGGCCCAGACCATCCTTATTCTGAAGACAAACAGAACCAATGAGCTGCAAAGTGTACTTTTTTTACCCAGGGAATGTATTATATTGTGAATTACTGCAAAATACCATCCGCCATCCTTCACAACTGAAACACATGGTAACAACACATGGCAGCTGACTGCCAAGGTGTAAGGTTAGACCTTCAGTTTCTGGCTGAGCTCTCATAAACACCTGCACCTCACAGTCATACCTTCCTCTGCTTCTGGCTAACTGAGGTAGGGCCCTGAGATGATGGAAGGAACAGAAACAAACAGCTGAGGAAGAAATTATTTTTTAAGCTCCTGAATTTAGATTACATTTTAGAGCTGACAGGTGGAAATTGGAAATGGTAATTATAAAGGGCATAAGAAAATAATTTGTGTTAGCAAGAAAGAGGGAGGGCCCAGGTTATTGTTCTCTCTGTCATTTGAAAAGAAGGGGGTAACACATTGTCATCCAGTAGCCAAAATAACCTTTACTTTTCCAATTAACAGGATTGTATTAGAGGTTCAGATTCTCCTCATGAGAAATGCTGAGTTTAGTTTCACAGATGTAAATTATATTCACTCTTTACCTGAATGAAGGTCTGAAGGTCTGAAATAGTATAATTACAGAAATTGCATCTCCTTTTATTATTTTAATTTACCTTACATGTTGTCAGTTATAAAGAATATTGCATACAGTAAGTGCATTTCACAGTGTGCAGGTACCACACTTCTAGCATTTAAAATACTGCAAAGATAGTAGCAATCATGTCTAACTGAAAGCATAAGAAAAGTTGATCTTTATTTTGGGTAGGAGAATGAAAAAAGTGGAAGGCTTTCTACATGGACCTGTACAAAGGTAGAATACAACTGAGTGGAGAAGCATATTTCCCAAAAGATCCCATTTACCTCATTGTAGAGTCTTTAGCACTTGCTGCTGCCATTGGGAGGATGCTTGTGCCTGGAGAGAGGGCTGGGACATGCTCCCTAGACTGGCAGCACCAGTCCATACCTATGGCCTTTGTCAGTCTCCCATCCCTAGCAATAGTCAGAGCAATAATTTTGTACTTCCCCTGCCTTTCCTGGAATGGTTGGTCTCCAGAGTAACCTTATATGCTAGACATAGACCTTGAAGGTGCTGGCTTACTACTGCACCACTCTCTTCCTCCACTGCAAATTCACGTCAGAGAAGCAGTTCTTGCCTTTCATTTACATGAGAATTTAACAAGGAATTAAATCATTAAAGAGGCCATATGTATTCAGTTCTTCTCTGCTGGGATGCCACTAAGGCTATCTTACATCAAAGTGAAAATTATTAAGCTTCATTTGATCAAGACTGGAGTGTCATTTGATAAAGACTGACGAGTCAAATAGTATTTCTAGAATATTAGCAAAGAAGATTTAAAAAGATGGAGAAAGAACATTAAGACTTAATATTAAGATATTAATAGTGTTTACCTTTGTACTAGCCTGGAAAGTAACGTGAACATCCACACTAAACATGCATCCTTTCAAATATATGATATTTTTTCTTTGAACAGCCTCAGTCTGTAGCACAAATGAATGTTGCGTGAATAAATTCTAGCCATTAAGCACAAAAACGATATGGCACAAAAAAATCTGTTTGCAATGATTGTCAGACATATAGCTGAGGCCAAATGAAAGCCAGTTGGAAGCTGCTCATAAAATTTGGCAGTTAAAATACATACTTTGGGCCTTATGGCTGCATTCTTTGCCATATGTTGAGAGCTGTCCCTCTCTATTTATCTGTAGCTATTGTAAGTTTGGAACTGTCCACCCCTATTTATTTGCAATCCCTTAATTAGGCATAATGGCTCAGCAGCTATAAGATATTAACATATTGCTGCAGACTGAAGGAAGAACAACAGATATAATTATAGGTTGAGAGGAGCTTGAACCATGTCAAAAGATCAAGTTTGATTTATTCACACAATGACAAAGAGGGTGATAACTACCCTACAGTCCTTGTTCTGGAAAGATGCATACTCTGTGCCAAGGTCCAGGCTATATTGTAAATTTTCTCTCCAAAGTTAATGTATATTGAAAATAACAGTTAGAAAAGACTTACTGATTCAAACTGCAAAAGTCTGATGTAAACTCATCCCAAGTTCCTGACCGGGGCTGTTGACTGGCAAGACTACACCCAGCTCTGGAAGGAGAGGATGATAGATCAGATACTGAAATTGCCAAGAATCACTCCTGAGAGGCTAATGTTTTGGAAAGGGCCTGTCACTGCCTTTTGGAGATGGCACATCAAAGACTCTAAGGCAAATGGCAGAAATTAATTTCACCACAATGACTGGATCTGCTGCTCACAAAACCCCACCACGGTGCCTTTGTTAGTCTGATTTAGAAATACATCCCAGCAGACTGAATGCAGAGGCAGAAATTAAGCAGCATCTCCCCCTCCACTGGCTCTGACTGGTTCTGACAATACTTGGCGTGACCCTTTGATTCCAGCCTTTATTGCTTCCCTAGTGTGTTATTTTTCTCCTGATTCTTCCTCTTTCCCATACTTCTTTTCCTGGCTTCTGTCTAATACACAGTGGGTTTAGCCAGCAATGATAAATACACCCTTTTGCAGCAGTGCCATGAGACTAAAACCTGAAAGCAATGCTTTAAACAACAGAAAGCTCCTAGAAGTTTGCCGAGTTTCAGAGCCGTTGATAAGACACCGCACTGCACCTTTAACTTCCTAGTAGCAAGGCTACAGGGAAAAGAAATTCAAGAGACACAAGCTGACAGACAGAAGCAGCATTTTCTTTTCCTTTTTTTCATTTGTTCTCCTACTGACAGAGTTTGTTTTGTTTTAAAGCAAATAGAATTGAACATCAGCAGAAAAAACAAAACAACACTTTAAAACTGCCTAAATTGACTGAATACTTCTTTTTTTCTCAAAACAGGTGTTAATATATCCTATAAAGTCTGTTTAAACCATGGCTTCACCTTGTAAAATACTTCAAAGCTTAAGGAAAAGGGATAGTGGAAAGTCTCCAAATTAAAAATCTTATTTCATTATGTGCAAGTTATGCAACAGTTTTCTGGTTCATTTTAAAGTTGTTTATTAATAGGTCAGAATGCTTCTCATGCTGGTCATTCCCAGAAGAAGCTGGCAACGGTCTGATACAAAGCTCTTTGTAAACCACTGATGTAATCGTCAAAACATCCCCCTGCATTCAGCAGCTAGCCCCTTGTAACACAGGTCCACAACAGTTTGTGCTCTTTCTAAATATATTTATCTCCATGAAGCTCCCACAAGCAATGGAAGAGCTCTTATCATGAAACTGAAGGATTTAGGCACCCTAATGACAAAGAAAGATTCAGGTGCTGAAGTGCAGACACTCACTTCCCAAATATTCCCTTGCTTATTTATGTACATGGGCACTTAGCAACTGGTAGGGTCTCCAGTCTTTCAGCTTCCACTTAAAAAATGAAAGTCAAGAGGTCCGGTGCCACATATACTGAGAGAAGGACCCACTCCCCTTTACTGATAGGGCAAAGAGCAACTCACATTCAGCTTTGTCACATTCATATTCATGAAAATGACATTGCTCAAGATTTTTTTTGACTGGATGCATGCTCCAACTAGAAATGCAAGCCTGACTCTTGAGACCAGTTTGATCTTTTTGGTAGGTTTGATCTACACTCCACCTACTCTTCTCTGCCTGTGAGGAATGTAGAATTTGTATTACACAGTTCTCTTCTTTTCCCCCCTTCCATCATCCATTCCCCCTGGCATAACAGGCTATTTCATGTAATGCCCTGTAAATACTAACTCTGCTGGGCAAGGCTTAAGGGAAAACATTTCAACATTTGCAGCATAATGAATTAGAGATTGGCAGATAGGCTTGTCTTTTTTTTGAAGTTTCCAGACTAACGTCTATCTGTCTGTATTTTTTTTTTCCTCAAATAAAAGCCTTTTCTAAACCTCTTCAAAAGACGTATCATCACAAGTCCTCCTGCTAGAAGTACTCATTTACCCAGCTCTGATCAGCAGGATTGTGAAGTGAGTGTCTCCCATACAGCTTCTGGCAAGGATTAGGAGGAAATCAAATCAAATCTGAGATTTGCTGTTAATTATGAATGTCTAAAAGGAAGTGTGGAAATTGAAGAAGGCAAGAGATAGTTCTACAGCTTTTAAACAGGACTGTTATAACTGCAAGACTAGAGGCTAAAAGTCAGGTATACTTTAAAGCAACTCACAGAAAAAGTTTCCTATTAACTAATACATTTTATAGCTTACATTTTCAGTTTTTTGAAGAGATGAGAAGAGGAAATAGCTCATTGATGCATCTCAGAAGAAAACCTTTAAAAAGAATGTTAAAATTCAGCACCAAATAGGAGCATTGCTGTATAACCTAAAATATTCCACTTGGGTAGTTTATTTTATTGTCCTGTTAAAAAAATAAAGTTTCTTCTCCCTGCACAGAAGGAATTTAAAGATTCCAAAGACAACTGTAGGAACAATGTTAACTGTGAAATATATTCTTCTTCTATAGTGTGGAAAAATAAATTATTGAAGAACTCCATAAAGTTTCCATGGGATTGCTTATTTGGCTATTGCATTAGGAACATGTGAATATGTATGCTCAATATACACAACAGTGTAGAAAACAGCAAGGTTCAACTCTATCATCTGGCATGTTTAGCACTTTTTCATTGGCACGTGGAATAAAGGGAAATTTTGACTACTAGCAAGGGCTGGACTAAATTGAGTAGTTTGTGACTACCCAAAAGTTTTCTCAGTGTAAGGTCCTGTTCTAGGCAGCAGCTTTGCTGGATCAGTGACCTGTGCTTTCAGGGTAGGTAATGAGCCAGAGGTGGGTGATATATGGAGACTGGTGCAAAGCAATGTTAACCACCTGCCTCCAGGATATCTAGAAACACCCTGCACCAAGGATGTAACAAAGTGATGCTGAAAAATGCTATTTAGAATGAGAACTGTGGTTGGCTCCTTGATATGTATTAATAGGAGATGTAGGAAACAGATGTCTAAACTAGCATTTTAAAGAGCCTTGTGCTTTCAGTCCGAGTAATAGTTTATTTTTCAAAGTGTAGAAAAACACACACAATTGCGCATAACTTTGGACTTATTTTTTTCCCAATTCCTTCCAGAAAAGCATGTATCATAATTAAGTTTTTATATGCAGATACCCTGCAGGACTTTTATTGTTAAAATAATTATGCGATTACACACATTTGTTCATTTATGAAATAAACATATCTATATCTTACTCTAGATGCATATGATCATGATAATTGTTCTGCCCTGAGCTGTTGATACTTTGCAAAGCAGGATCTCAGAACCTAATTTAAATATAACAAGTGTGTCACCTCCTATATATTAAATTTATACTTGACACTGACTTTTAAGTCAGCCTATTTGGCAGCTTTTTCTAATATAGTTGGTAGGTTTCTCACCTACAGAGAGAACTTTTTTTTCCTGAGTAGATCTTATGCAAAGGTCTGCAAGAAAACCTGGAATTTCTGTCAAAACATAAGCCAGGGAATTCTCTGATTCTTGATTCCATCTGGCATTGCAGGCTTTGATTTGAGGCTTGAAATATATTGATTTACAAATAAAGAGAGTTATAGAAATGAAACAATGATTATACACTATGCTGCATCTTTTCTTGGAACACTAAAGATAGCCCAGGGTAATGAATACACGCAGGGTGAATATATTCAGATTAGCAATGCAATAAAAACTGGTATGCAGATACCTTTCAAGTGTAAGAATCAAAGCCAGTATAAGAGAGAGTATGGGTGACAGCATCTGGTCTATGGATCGTCTGTGGAGATCTGGTAATATAGCATATTCTCACAGAAAATGTAAGAAATATATGTGGAGTTGTGACAGATTATCCTTCAAGTAAAAGTATAGTAATTATATAAATTCAACCATGTTTTCACAGTGAGTGCAATTTGTAAAATGTGTGTCAGACTTGGTTTTCTTAGCACAGTTTGTTAGGAGGATGCTGGAAACGTTTTAAACTGAATTAAATTAAAACAATTAGTTAAAAAAATTAGTTACATAGCATCTTAGGTGAAGGGGCCAGCAATCACAATCAATTTTCAATACACCACAAATAAAGAGAGATTTCTCTGCAGTGTGTAGAAAGAATTACTTCTACTATGAAGATTCAGAAAACTTAAGGCATTGATGATTGAAAAAAAATTTAAAACACATTAAGATTCTCCACTATTCTCTCCCCCTTTTTTTTATTTAAAAAAAAACAAACAAAACCAAAACCAAAACAAAAAAAAATAAACCACACACACCAAAAAACAAAACAAAACAACAAAAATACCCCACAGAACCAAGAACCTAGAGCTGAATTTTCCGACATTTAGCTTTACAACTTTCCCAGTTTAACATCTTTTCTATCACATACAAAAGACACAACAGCTGGAATAAAGAAACATTCTGATTGTTGTTACATCTACTAACATTCACCCCTGTTACATTTTGCACACTACATTAAGCAAAAACATAACAGGCAGTTATTACTGAGCCTGCTTTCTATTACACTGAGTCTTTGTTAGGCAGGGCAGAGGAGCAGGAAAAATGAGCAAAGAAACAAACCCCTGAAAACAAAACAGAGTAATTACATTGTACCATGTTAGGAGTGGTGATGAGGTTTTCAGAACCCCAATAAACTTGTTATGAAAGACACATTAAATGTAACATTAAAGCAAACCAAAATAAATGCTCTAAGAAAACCAATAGAAAATGCTGCTATCAAACCAGCAATCTAATCATAAGAATAGAACAACAGAGGGTAGAGATTTCACATGCCAAGATGCACAGTAACTTTATGTTACTGCAGTGGGGTCACAGTGGAGTATAATAAGGCATAAGGTGATGTACTTACATCTCCTATGTGCATTTTATATAACTCCTTGTAGTCATCTGTAATGTATTCACGTTTGTGGTTGTTGTGGTGGTGTGGTTTTTTTCTTCTGTGCCTCACTGGCAGAAGAGGTGGTCAAGGCTCTGCTGAACCACCAGGTCCTCCCTGGAGATGCTCTGGATGTGAAGTCCTCTGTGCCTGGTCAGAGGTACCAGCACAGGCAGCCGTGGGTCATTCGACTTCTGTCTCACAAAGCACACTCTGATAGGGGAATATAACTGCCATTTCTATAAAGCATTTCTTTCCCTACTCCTTTCCCTTTCTCCCCCCCTCCCCCTTCTTTCCCCTCTAGAACCTTTCTCCAAGTCCATGAATAATGTTTAGCAAATTCTGGCTATATTTGACAATGGTCTGGAGGTGGCAGAACTTCTATTTTTGCAAATGAATAAGCTGAAAAACTGAAATTCACTCAGCCTCACATTATTTACAATTATCCAACTGGCTCTCATGATATTTAGTGGGTTACTTTTTTAAGTCGGTGCCAGTCTGGAAAGTTAAGACAGGCTGTTATCTAAGGGCCACTATAGCAACATGAGCTAGCAAAGAGATTCAAAATCCAGTAAAATGACTTTGAAATGTCAGGAGTAAATAAACATATCCTTTCATACAAGAGATAGATGTGAAGATGTTAAATGGCTACTCCCATACAAGCAGATGACTGTACTATCTCATTACTCAACAGACCATACACATCTTTCCTTCATTCTTAACGAAGTAACACGTCTCTCTTAGACATGCTTTCCAAAATGGAGGTTATTATTCACTTCCAGTAATTAAATATTATTGCAGATCTTTTGAAAGCTATACCTTGCATAAAAAAAATAAAAAATGCACTTTTATTTGACATAAGGAAGTAGAAAAGACAGTCAGAAGCCCACTGAAAACACCAGGAATACATGACTACTTTTGGGTTCAGATCAAGCCTTGAAATACTAATAGCTGAAGAAAAACTACTGAAAGTTTTAAAATACACTCTGAGTATAGTTTTTATATATGTTGACATGCCCTATCCATATTCCAAAGGGGAAAAAAAAGAATATTAAAATATAGGAATCATGATTGCTTTCGAAACACACAAGAGATAACAAATCAAATCAGTGGCCCTTATCTCGTCAGACTGTTGATATCTCTAGGAACACAAAGAACTTCTTGGCATCTCTTTGCATGAGAAAACTAATATGAATGTTATTCATACTCCCACAAAGGTGAACAATTATAACATATTCTTTAGCTGTATCTTTCTTGCTGATAAGAGTGTGACTGGGAAGCCAGAGAAACACATTTCTTTCTAGGTAAAAAACAAAATGTCTGGAAAAGACTGTCCTTCATTACAGAAAATGCTGGAAAATATCATATTATCAGGCTATTGTTATTCCAGTTAGCAAAAATATATAGGTAGTTATACAGGTAAAAGGATAAGAAAAATTAGTTCTTGATCTCTTCTGCCATAAATAGGCTTGCTGCTAGAAAAAAAAAAATAGGCTTAATATTTAATCTGGGGAGAGAAAGAATCAGAGATTATATGCATGGCTGTAAACATTGGACCATATGCACTTGAAGTAACTTCAATGGAGAGTTCTCTGAGCAAAAGAACAGAGCACACCTCTCTGAGATTGTTTTGCTTTTGCCTGGCACTGAAATGTATGTAGGAATTTTTTCTGCAGTAGAGATTTTTAAAAAAAAATTATTTAGCTTTCTAGTGCCATTCCTATTAATTTCATGGAGATTAAGTGCACCTTGGCTAAGATTACATTATTTATTTTAGCTAAAATCCAAGCAACAATGTACTGTTAAAATATGAGAACTCATTTTTGTCTTAAATCATTATTTTTCCCAAATTACAAGAACAAATTAAAATTATGTCCCAAATATAGTATATGTAAAGCACATTTTCTTAACCAGCTCATCAAAGCTCTGAATACATGTATTACATAACTCCATAGCAAAGAAAAGAAAGTACTTTTAGGGTTCCTTGAATTCAATGCAGAGATTTTAATATCATGCAGACCTGATGTAGATCATCACAATGAACATGACTGAGTCCAAAGAACATCTTCTGTACCTAACAGAAAAAACACTTAGAGCTTTGGACCCAGGTACCTGAAACTCTACTCTCATTAGCTGACATCAAGCGTGAAATTTACAGTGTTAGCAGAATATTAGTTCCCCATTATTGCCTGACCTTTAATAGACAAACTTCAGAATTTTCTATAAAGAGAGTCTAAAAGCAGTCACAAAAATGGATAGTAATGGGAAGGTTTAAACATCATAGACTCTATGAAAAAGACATGCATGTTGGTTGGGTTTGTTTTCTTTTTTCCTAAATATACTAAATTTTCTAACTCTGCTAAGGAACATGTGTAGATTCCCCAGGTTTCTGAGATAAAGATGGTAATTAATAATGGGACAGGGGGTTAGCTGATCCTATAATTTTTTTCATTTTTTTCCATTCTCTTTCTCTTACACAACCTTTGCCTCCATTGACTTCTGCATGAGGTTTATCAAAGGAACAAAATGACTTCAATTGTATCAGAGAAAATTGATAAATAATGTTGACAAGTGTCACTTTCTGGAAGCAAATACTTCTTCTTTGGGGTCTGTTATATAATAGTCTTCAGTGCTATAAATTCATTATTTACAAGTCAACACAGTTTTTGTTTCCAAGGATAAACTTTCAGATTTGCTTTAACTGTATTGTCAAGGGAAGCTTGAATTACAAACATCAAGTATGGTTTCAATATTTAAAAGATTAGAAAATTCAATTAGACTGAAAATATGGAGTGAATTTCTTGCAGATATTTTCCTTCTGCTCGAAAAAGCATTCTGAATTAAAAATCTCCCTTTGCTCTCAGTCCCCATGAGTGAATAAATTTACACGTTTAAGTAAGCGCACTATACAGGATTTTACTAAAGAGGGGAAAAATGCAAGGGGAGATAAATTGTAGAATTGTGGATGGATGACGAGCAATAGTGTTACCCCTTCTGCCATCTTAGAGTTCTTCTCAAAAAGATTTTCAAAATACAGTTGTCTTTCTGTGAAGATATTCAACCTTTAAGCAGAGTGGGTGATTATGTACGGGAGAGGCAAGAAGAGGGAAGAGCACTGAAGAGAAGACGAGCAATGTGGGAAGAAGGAGCAGATAAGGAAAGGAAGCATGCAGAAAATTAAGCTAAAGAACGCAGAGTGAAATATGAGTCATCGGCTCAAAAAAGACACTGAAAAAGAAAAGAGGAAATTCTTGTACAGCTACTCGTACACAGGGTATAGGGGTAGTGCTACAGAATTTGTAAAAAGGATAGAACTCCTCTTTTCCAAGTTGTTTGAAGAATAAGAATTTTCATTTAATTTCTTTTTTAAATATTGAAAGAAAGGAATAGAAAGACATTTTGTTAGCTTAAGTGGCTATCATGAGAAACTGGCAGATCCTAAGTCATTATTTCATTCAGTCATGTGATTGAGGTAACCTTCACAAAGTCAATCGAGGCATTTAAGTAAGACAATACACAAAGAAAAACACCATGGACATAATTCTGGATTCTTCAGCAAAATTTTACCAAATCTTTGTACTCTATTCCAGGTAGCCAACCTGTGCAGCGCCTTCCTGAAATCTGGACTGGATCTTGCACATTAGGCTAATTTCTTGTGAGAACTGTGAGCATTCCCACACTGACAGGTGTTGACATAGAGTATGACTAACATAGAAACAACGTGGAGTTCCTTGTCAGTAACAAAGTATGTGGTTTTATTTGAAGTCAGTACCTGTTATCATGTCTAGAGAGCCAGCAGCCAGCTCTGAGCACATTTACTGTAGATTCCTTTTAAGAGTGTGTCACATCACTAAATCAAAGTTCCTTAGTGGTTGCCAGATTATTAAACAGAAGGAATTACTAAGTAGCCTCAGAAAAGAAAATAAGCTCAAAAAGAGGTATATGAATAAGACATCATCTGACTTAAATGGAGTGTGGTACTTCTGCAGTTGTTCCATTTACTGTGTCCTGGACAATGTTTTCAGGTTTAGAGTATCCAAGAAAGCCTGAGATATTGTTTTCTTACCCACTGCTGATCATTTGACAAGCAAGGGCTTGCAACACTGACAACAAGGTAAGTTTTTTTCCTAGAATCCAAAAGTGAAGACTGGCTAACTAAACGTGCTACAGGAAACATGTATCCACATGCAAAAATTGAGCTTTCAACAACCAGCGTGCCAAGGGTAGCCTTTCAATGTACTGTCACCAAAAGATAAGCAATTTCAGGTGCAATATCTAAACCTGCTATTTCAATATATTCCCTTAGGGATGACTGATTAGCTTCACATCCTGATTTATCATTCAGTAAGAATGATGCAGTTTATTTCTGAAAACTGCAAAAGAGGTGGTGCTAACACTGACCCAGATCAGGAACCTCAGGAAGATAGAGGACACAAGCAATGAGGAGGAGTGAGGTACAGATGAGTCGGTGAAAGTGCACAATATGCATATGCTCTTGGCTCTTCCTTTTTTTTTTTTAACGTCCTGGGGAGAAAAAACAAAAAAA
>VWZY01001548.1:301085-523301 GCA_013399075.1 Chloroceryle aenea | reverse complement strand
AAAAAAAAAGATGTTTCTCTGCTAATACAGTACCAAAAGAGTATACTATAACATCAATTTATTTTATTCAGTGAGAAAGTAGTCAACATTAAGCAGATTTACAGTTTTGAAAATCGTTTTTTTGTGTGTCTCTGTGGAAATTTCTCTCCTAGATAAAGCTTCACTTCAGCTACACATGGAGGATATAAGGGGACTGCTATATAGGAACCATTCAGTACATGGTTTGCTTTTAGATTTGCACAAGTGAAATCACATAAGATGGCACTACAGCTATAATTTAAATCATCTCTTTTCCTAACTCTCTGAAAACAGCTGCAGTATACTATAGCAGTGGGGAAACACCATCTGACATTTCAAATGTTAGGATATAAATCTAGGGTATCAATTTAGTGGGAATCAGCTTCTGTGGACTGAGCTGAAGAGAGTAGAGTGCAATCAGTGGGCTGGTACATCTTTGTGGAAACCTGGGATGGAGGCTGCAGGGGAAAGTGCTAGAAAAGAAGGTAGAACAGGAATTCACTTTCAAGAGCCTGTTTACAGATCATATGTTTAGTTTAAAAGTTAATTTGGCTTCAGTGTGACTTATTTCCAGTGCACCAGAAGGAACTGGGTGTTCTTGACTTTCATATAACTGTCTTTATAATCAGTGGATTTGGAATAAGATGGTAATTGACCATATTTAATCACAACACTTTCAAAAGCAAACATTATTAGGCAAGTTCTTGTCTTTAAAATTTGTCTTCAAAAGTGTCTTAATGAAGATCAGATATAATTTTTCCAGTTAAAGGAATGTTAGTCTAAATAAACCTGCAAAGAAGGTGATCCAAGAAGCAGGTCCTTTTCAGCTTTACCAGACTTGGGATTTGCAGGAAGATAGCAGGAAGGTTTGCAGGAAGATGGCTCCTGTCACTCAGGGAGTAAGGTTGCAAAGCCAGTGGTTTCAGCCAGGCTCCCTAATCCATGTGACCAGGGATCAGCCAGGACAGGCTTCGCCGTGTGCATGCCCAGGGATGTTAGGCTCAAGTGTACGCCATGAGATAGCGTGTCAGCCTCGTCGCACATGTCAGATCTGTATGTACCCGTAGCCTCGGAAACAGAAAAGGTGAAAGCAGTCCTGGCTTTATCCAGGAGCAAACTGGAACCGAAACTTTCAGAAAATGCTTTTTCAGTCCCATTATGGAATGAATCAATGGTTTTAAACATATCCATGAAACGACTTTTCATTTCCCTGGGTGTATTTTGTTAAGATCTGGGGTATTTCAGAAACAGCCAGTCATATGAGTAGACAGCAGGTAGAATAACTAATTAGGAGGGAAATTAAATTTAAGATACTGAAACTTGCTAGCCCAGAAATGCATCATGCCATCATTTCAGTGAGTAATCTACCACATGTCCATCTGTGGAGTTCAGGTCCTATTTAAGCACATGAAAAGACCTTTCTAAAAGTCTTGGTCATCTGTAGAACCTCTTTATGTCTGACTTCACAGCTGTCTAAATCTTTGCTAAGGCTTTGCTGATGTTAAACTGGGAGAATCTGGAGTGTAATGTGTGGTTCTCACACTGACAAATTTGTCCTGGACTCATTGGAAACAAACTCTACCTGAGGTAGCTCCTCAAACATGTTTTGTTTGTCATTAAGTGCTGGCAGAAGTGTCTTCACCAGAGAAAAACATTCAAAAGCATTTTATAATCAGTTTTGAAATGTTCTTCAATTGTAGTTTTTAAAGGTAAAAAAAAAAATAAAAAAAAAGGTCTTAATACTATTTTGGATTGTGAAGTCCTCTTGCAAAGTAACGATTGGTTCTGCCCTCCTGACAGCAAGCACTCTGTCCCAGGGCTATTACATATGATAAATTACTGTTCAGCTTTGATTTATTTAGAGTACAGATCAAGTCCATCATTATAGTGTATCCAAACACACGTCCATGGCAACTGTTGAATATATGACTCAGCAGACATGTTGAATATATGACTCAGCAGACATGTTATTTCTAGATCTACTCCAAAATGAACCTGGAAAAAACCCACTTCTAGTAGTGATGTCATGTTTTCTATACAAGAGGATAGACACACTTTCCTAAGGCAGTCAGAAACTGATTATATTTACTTTGAAAATGTTGATAGCACCTATATATTTGCATTCAAGTAAATTAGTTTATTAGCAGAAATATTTGCTGAAATAAATTTAATGTGGAAAATTACTTACAGAGTGATCATTTGAAATAGCTAGCTATGAATGTCAACACCAGGAATCTGATTCAAACAGCTATGTTCATCCAGTCATGAACAGAATAATTGTACATGTGGCCAAAAAAAACTAGAACATAAATATTCTCAGTGAATGCCTTGCAAATTTGCTACTAATCAATACATTTCTGCAACACCTGAATTTTAAACTGAGAAAATCAGAAACAGAGCATGAGTAGCTTTGAACACACAAAAGACAATGCACACAGAATGCTAAGAGCTCACCCATTTTCTGAGAAATAATATTTTTCTGGTGTTGCTGTCCATCAATTTAAAGATGCTATATTCTGGATACACAAATTAACACTGCTTTCATTCTGCCCTAATGAATTCCACAGTATTAATATCATATTCTAGATTGCCTAGATAGCACACAGTGATTTTGTACTTACCGAGAAAAGCATCTGAGAGACTGTCTTCAGTTCATAATGGTAAGGCATTTTGGCAATTGGATGAAACACTGCCGGACCCATGAAAGTGGCTCAATGTTATTGGCTGGTGATTATTTTCTTTTCAGAGATTGATTCTTTTTCATTATATTTCTGGCTGAGAGCAGGTGTACAGAATAATAGCCCATGGCAGTGAACAGAAAGATGAAACTCAATAAAAACTGAGGATGAGAAAGAAAATTCATTTTTAGTTTGTGTTAGCTGTTGCTCCTGTAAACACAGCAGTGAGGGTTTGTCACATAAGAGCAGAGAAAGTCAGTGGGTAATGTTCTCTTGTTAACCCTCTCGCTACTTTATGTGATATGGGAAGTATAATGTTTTCTAATATACATGTATGTCTTTGTGTGTGAGGTTGCTTGTCTGAAAAGCAACCCAAGAACAGTATTTTACACCACAGAGTACAGATAATTTTGGCAGAGCAGATTTTCTGAAGGCCTAGATAGGGATTTTAATTCTATTTATACATGTTGACCTTCCTGATCCCAGATTTTATGATTTGATTCCATGTAGGAGGCAAGAAAAAAAAAAAGTTACTGTAAATTTAAAGGCCTCCTAGAATCTGCCCTTCCTTTCTCACAGGTTTTATAACCAAGGAAGAAACTAAAAAAATTAAAAAGAAAAAAAGAGGAAAAAAACCCCTACTCTGTGTATACTGATATTGTACCTGAAATACCCCCTCTTATTATCATGTCAATTGACAATAAATCAATTGTCTAAAAATCTGAGACAGCATTTGGTTTCCTCTCCTAAATGTAATTACAGGATAACCATTTCCATATGAAAGTTATTACAACAAGATTTTTTATTTTTATTTTCTCCTATAGTAGTGTATTCATGTAGCTATGGTGCACCAATATTGTATATTGTGCATGTTACCTTATTAGTAGAATAAGTCACATTTTTTGTATTGTAATTGGAATTATCATACTCCTATTCACATGCTTTCTTATTCTGCCAAGCAGCTCAATATAAGCAAATGTAGCAAAAGTTCATGGTTTTTCCACAAGACAAAAAAAAAATTGCTTTTCTTACTAGTTGTGTTATTTCTTTTTGTACATTCCTTTTCCCACATACTTAAGTAGTAAGCCACCTTGTCTGAACTTTATTATTTCTCACAGAAAGGAATAATACTGTATCTAAATTAGGCATAAACCATATGTGATATTGCCAGAAGATGTTCTTCTGATTAAGGACTTGTTTTCCTATGTTTTACTAAGAATTTTGGCAGGAAGAAATGAGTGAAGAAAAAACTTGGGTTTTTAATTAATACAAAATCATGAGGATTAGTAGGAATCTGTGGTCTGTAGGTCTGTGATTTTACTTTTAACCTCAGTAACCATAACTTCTTTTTAAGGATATGTGTAATGACCCAAACCATACTCAGCAATGCTAGAGATCAACTACAAAATACCACTACAGGAGGGTGCAAAAACAGCAAGCCACTGACACCAGCTACAGGATATAAATAATATAGAGGGGGCAAATAAGTAACATGTATTATGAAAAATTAATTCTCATTTTTCTTTAGCTTCATAAGTAATAAATTTTTTTGACAATCCTTTCAATGTGCTTTCTTTTTTCTACCTATAGTCACATTTAGACACTTCTGACTGTGCAACCAGGCTGAATAATGACATAGAACTATCCAAACATGCTGGAAGCACTATGCTTCATTTTGAGCCTCAATTTGCACCTGAATCATATCATTATATCCAGCGATATCACACAGTGTATGAAACTTTCCATGTTTGATATTGTGAATGTCATTTAGAAATATATCAGAAATATACACATATCACAGAAAGAGGATTGCTCACACGTCCCCTGCTTTAGGTCCCCTCTTCTAGAAAGTTGCAATGTTAGCTTGCAGCAGTGACACCAAAAAGGTCTTAAAGGAAATCCCCAAACTGCAAAAGTTAATTTTTTTTGTATCAATTCATTGACCAGACTGACATGATCATTTTGGTCTCTTCTGTATGGCATTTGCCATGGTGTATTTTCAACTCATTCATTCAACTGGAATTTTG
This sequence comes from Chloroceryle aenea, assembly GCA_013399075.1. NCBI lineage: Eukaryota > Metazoa > Chordata > Aves > Coraciiformes > Cerylidae > Chloroceryle > Chloroceryle aenea. Next base: position 518,578 of record VWZY01001548.1, on the reverse strand, counting down.
GCCTGAAAGCTGTCTCAGCCATCTCCAGTTCACATCTGACAACTCTTATGAGAACAGGTTAATAATTCACAGGAAAAGTTGGGTCAGCCTTTCCTTTGAATAAGTACAAGTAATGTTTAACAAGTCTCTGACAGCTGTGGGAAATGCTTAGCTTTCCTAATAACTTTAAAGACCGAATATTATTTTTTTAAGCAGTCCTTTAGAGGAAGTCAATCCAAGACTACTTCCCTTGGTGTTTTCTCATACAAGTGGCATGGTATTTTCAGAACTATCAAACGAAGTTTAAAGGGAAAGGCTTTTTATAACTCTGATAACTGCATGTTTCATGATAATAAGACAACAGTGTTTCATTCAAGGACAGAAGGGTAAAAGATCTCAAGAGGCTACAGAAAACATGGAACAGCTTTCCTTCCTCCAATACGTTTGGCAATTCAGATGCTACAGTTATGGACATGCTTTCCATGTCTATAAACTAGTAGGTTTATAGGGAAATCAGGGAGGAGCTACACAGCCCTTCTCTCTACTCTCCTTAGCACTGAAAAATACAGTAACCAGTTTTTATAAAAACTATGTTTTTATAAAAATTTTTGTACAGTCTTAATACCAGCATAGCTCTATTAGTTCTCCCTCCTGTAATTTTATATTAAATTCACATAGCTACACCGGCAAGTGAGAGAAGTTTGCATTCCTTTTAAACAGAAGGAAGATGAGCAAATCTAATAATAATAAAAAAAGTTATGTAGCAATACACAATATATATCCTAGAAACTCTGCGAATAATAGGAAAAAACTCTTGACACTTCATACTCTTTAGCATCATGCAATAGTCACTAAAGCTCTACTCTACACACTTTTCCTATTGGCCATAGTAGGAATAATGCTACAGGGTTGGTGAATCTGGATAGAATGAAGTCTTTGGTAAGTGCATTATCTTTTTACAGGTCAATTTTTTGTTTCTTATAGCAGTTACTCAAAGCTTTGTTCATAATAGAAATTGAACTTGCTGCAGTGAACAGAACAGGTAAAATGTACTATGTTATACATTTCTGAAATAATTTCATGATGTATATATGACCATCGTGGGAAATAGATTCATTTAAAGATAGAAGCTATAAATACAGAGAAGTAAATTAAAAAAAAACCAACCAAACAACCACATTTGAGAGATGTTTCAGTTGTCTTCCACAAGCAATTTTTAAAATTTACCATTGCCAAACTGCAGTCTGAAATGATTCCTTGACTCTTAGTCAGTTGTAATTTTACTGTCATGATTTGAGAACCTGTTGGAAATACACAGCAGTAGTGTCTGGATTTTCCTTTTACTAACCTCCTCCAAAAGAATTACTAACTCTTTGAGTGAATAATTAGACACATTTTGAAGCTCTGAGGAGCTCTGCATGCTCTTTTCCTACTTCTTGAAAATGAAAGCTACAATCAGAGCACTTAAGCAACTTGAGTGCCAGAGTCTTCCTTGGACATAAAGTCTAAACATACTGCAGCAATACCCTGCTAATCCGCTTGTAAGTTCACATTAGCTTCTTACTGTTACTTTCTAAGAAGTGAAAGTCACGGCACAGGCTCCATAAAAATCAGATTTATGCAAGTTTAATAAGCCTCACTGCAAGTTATTTCTTAGATTTTCATGGTCTGCTTATCTTTGAAAGCATATAGGAAAGAAAACAAAAACTCTCAAATCTTGCATTCTTGCAGCAGCACAGAAAACAAAGGCAAAACAGTAATTTCCTCTACTGTGCTGTAGAAAGAAGTCAACATTTTGCTCAGTGAGATGTTGTGAAAGCTTACATGGTGGGAAACACTTCTTTGTCATATAGAAGCTTGGTGTTGTATTAAAAGATAAGCTTTTAATTAAATTGGACTTCATGGGAAGCTTCTAAAGACTATCTCTCTATCCTGCTGATGGGGCCATCAATTTTGGCACTGACAGCAAGTGGGCCTATAGCTCAGAGCCTTGAAGTATTTTCCATTTCCCCAGTATTCATTTAACAATCAAAACATGAACTCAGTTTTGTTGTACTTGAACCTATCTCCCCATTCCTGAATAAGAGCACACAATTCACATCAAAAATTAGCAAAGCTGTACAGCTAAAGCCAGCACTTGGAGAGTATGCAAGTCAGAAGGGCAGAATTAGACAATGCTGTTGTTTCGTATCATCAGTTTTTTACCTTATTTGTTGTTTAGTTAGTGAAAGGAAAATGGAAATGTGAAAATTATGTCCAAGTGTCAAGGAGTTACAGTAGCCCTGGCTACTTGACTGTTACTGAAAAAGGACCATAAAGATCATGCTAAGACAGTAGAAAAGCTTGACATTGCATTGGAAGCTGCATTATTTGCAAATATTTGGAAGCCTTGAGACTGGAAATCAATGCCTAGTATGGTACAGATTTAAACCTGTGAGAAAACAGATATCAGATACCCAAACAGAAAAAAAGCTCCAGTGAACCATTCAGAGTGCAGTTTGCAGCTCTCTTTTTTTGTGTTTCTAGTTGATGTGTTTTCTTTGAGTAACTATCCTGCAGCATTCGAGCATCTCAAGTTTACATCTATCACTTAAAATATTTTGTCAATGTGCTTGCTTTATTGATATAAAACTATAGGAAATTACATTAAGTGTAGTTAGGAACCATAATAATGCTCCTCTAATGTGCAGTATGAGCTGTTTTTCCTTCTGAAAACCTACACACTTCCTTTGTTTCCCTTTGCTGGTTATTGCTATTTGCTGCTTCTTGTTTTATTTTGGATTAAAATTTCTTTAGAGAACAGACATCACTGTCTGTGTTTGTTTTTACTCTAACAAAACCAGCACAACAATATAAACAGCTATGTAAATGTGAAGAGTGAAAGGTTTTTTTGTGCTTATTTTTTCTTAGTTCTAAAAGAAATTATTGACTTTCTAAATAGCTAACTCTGATATTTGGCAGGCTCAAGAACACATTACTTTCAAGGTGCAAAGAGACTGTACTCCACAAAGGAGCCTATAGCTCCCTGCTGTGTCATACAAAAGTGGCTGCTTACTACAAATTCATAATGACTGCCCTCATGGAAGCTACAGAGGGAGACCTGTGCCTTATTCCCAGCAGTGGAAAAAACCTCAGGAGATTAAATTGTAAATATTTTACTTTTCTGTGATGCATAGAAACCTTTGATGGGTAAATGCCCTAGTAAGATCAAAGTATGCACAAGCCATTATTTGATAATTCTGGATTCATTTTATATTGTCTGCTGCATGTATACTACCTCTTTCCATGACTGGTGCACAGAAAACATAACATCTCTGGGTTTATATGCTGTGCTCTAATGCCACTATGGCCTTACTCAATTTGCTCCTTAAATAATCTTCGTAAGACTTGACTGTTGTTCCCCCATTAGAAAAATTGATATTGTCATACAAATTAGGGTATGACTCACTGTGAACAGTGACAGTCTATTGACCGTGTAGGTTGCCAGGCATTCTTAGATAATAGATGGTTTAGATCTCCTCTCACTCCTTTGACTTTAGAGAACACGGTTGTCATGACACAAGTTGATTTCATAGCAAATGATCTGAAAAGAAAACCAGAGGAAAGAAATCACATTGCCAATGTTTTACAGGAAGCATTCTTAGGGTAGTGCTAAGGTCTCCCAAGTCCAGGCCAATGGCTTAATCTCTCATTCATTCCTCATCATTAGAAGGGGACTTAGAAAAGAAACATGGTAAACAAAATACAGCAGTCTTCCGAAATGGAAAAAAAATAGATTCGGAGCTAATAAATATAACTTTACCTTCAACCTTTTGCAAAGAGCCATCCCCAAAACATATTATTCTTTTTGAAGGTAATGAGATCACGGAATATTAAATCTTTGGTGGTTTTCTTACCTGAAATATTTACAGGTTTTAAGTGCTGCATGTATGAAGACTCCAAATGATGCTTGTGTACAGCATCTTTACTAGCACTTACTGTACAAATCAGATGCCATTTTCCTCACTTATAAACTGTCCTGAATTCAAAACTGATCAGTTGTTTTGGGGAAGAACAACCCAAGAACAATGTAAACTATGGAAAATAGAATGATGATGCCATTGCACTGTCTCCAGGCAACTGTCACATAGGATATGTTTGTAGATGTTATAACAGCTTTGTCACTTTCCAGTGAGTGTATTATAATGGCATCAGTACCACAAACGCACTGAAAATAGAGCCAAATGCAATTTTTATGGAAGTTACTTCTCTGAAGGTGGAAAGAGGTTCATGGATTTAGTCTTTTATTTCTTAATGTCTGGTGAATGTGAGAAAACTATTTTGAAAAATTAAACTTAAAAGAATCAACAGTGTTTGGATTTTGGCATAAAATCAAGAGATTGATATTAGAGAAGCATGTTCATAAAACTATGGACCTTTATTTAATTTTTCATATATCTTTAAGAGCAAATAATGTTCCTGGGAAATTCTGAAGAATAACAAACTCAGCCTTACTAGCAGGTTTTTATTTGATTTTAAAAAGAGATAAAGATTCAGGTTTTAGCAACACATAAGTGCTCAAGTGCTCAATATTTTACGATTCAAAAAAATGGCTTAGGCACTTGTTTTAGAATCTCTCTAGACCAGGTAGGCAATCTTTATGCTACAAGAAGGAACATAAATAGGCTCTGCTAATAATTAAAAACCTGACAACAGTTTATTAGAACACAAGGCATACTCAGTAGTGTAGTTTTAATTTATCTGTCTTTTCTTCTGAAACATAAAATGGTAAAAAGAAAACATATTTTTATTGCACTGCTAAGAACACCTATTGTCTTATAAGCCAATAATTTACTATTTCATTTCTATTAAGTTTTAAGCAAATAAGATTTAAGAAACTACTTATTTATTTTAAAGAAAAATTATTTGTTCACTTGTAATAAGTGTTCATGAATAATTTAGAAGCACGTGATAAGTGCACTCACTTCAGGACTTTTTAAAATGGTAGTCTATGAATATTCTCATAATGGAATCACATCCATTACAGATATTTCTCTGGGTGTCCCCTGACTAGAGTTTAAAATACAATCACTGTCAGGGGCCTTCTAAAATATAGAATATAGAAATTGATTCAGTGAAAATGCAGGCCTGAGTCAGCAGGTATATACCATGTGCTGAGTTCCATCCCTTTTTTCCAGTTCTAGGACTGCAAGAAAAACCTAAGTACAGTATTTGCTTTCTAATAAAATAATTTGATTTCATCTTACTCATATGTCTATAACAATTGCTATATTTTTAATAACCTGTATATCACAACCATTCTTCTATTAAAACAATAGAAAGTGGTTTCTAAATACATTTAGGGCTTTAACTTTTATGTTGTTCTTCTTGATTTCCAAACATAATTTTATTTCACAGTACATTACTTTCTATTACACACTTTTGTTCTTTGTCATTAATACCCTTTCATTATTTCAATAAAGGAAAGTAAATGTGGTGTTGGCTGTTTGGCTCCATGCTTCAGTAATCTCACCACGCGTCAGGCAGCTGTAGGACAAACAAATAAATGACTGCAAGACACCATTGTTTTAATTATATTTATTGATTCAAGAATGTTTAAAGCCCTGTTTTTTCTTGAACAATAATGTATTTGTGTCTATAAATTGATTAATGGCTTGCCATCTTTATCATGCAATAACCAAATCTGCAGTTGATTAAGTAATGTGTTTCTTGTACAAATTAGCTAAATTATACATGCCAAACACATCACATTCCCTATTTAGCAGAAGAAGCTGCTTGCCAGGAAATCTTTTTATCATTAGCTCTTCTCAAGTGTGATACAGCTGTTAATAAAAGAGCAGGACACTTCAAAGAGGCAACACTGCAAAATGGAGCTGAGCATCCTACATGAACATTGCGTTGTGATATATTTGGTGCCCTACAGATGTTGTGTGGCATATATCACATCACACCACACTAGTTAGTGGAGAAATTTATATTTCCTTTAATTTTTACTGAGTACATCATCTCTCAACACAATTTAAAATAATGAAAATTTGATTTACAGTGTATTAAAAATATATGCATGCTCAGAACCAGCTTGTAATTATTTTTTTCACTTCCTCTGACTAATTTCAGCTCATAAGAGTAACTTCTCACCAGCATGAGCAGAAGATATGAAAAAAAAACAAGCAACAAACTAACCAACCAACAAAATCTTGATACCAAGGCAGCTCATTTTAAGAGCCCAAGAAAACTTTCTCTGCCCTCAAGGAAGCAGAGCACACCATGCTGCCAAGCACGTGCAGGATTCCTTCCTGTTTTGCAAGGGAATTCTGCTTTTCAGTTGTCTCAGCTTCAACTCAATGACTTCTGTAGGTAGTAAACTGTCTGCCATTACCATGTCTCACCTCTTGGAAAAACAGAGGTAATTGTTTCTTTCTTGATCATGAGGAAATGAACAAAGTCATTACAGAGGCCACCTGAGGACAGAGAGTGGATGATGAGGTTTCTGAAGTAATCATCTTCTTCAAGGCAGCACTTTCAAAATCCAAATTTCCAGGCTGTTGATGACACTTTGTAGTTTTAAAAGCAACCTTTTGGCAGTCTTGAGTAAGCTCTGGTGGGACTACAATTGAAACTTTAAAACTTATGTCTCCAAACAATAGGCTTCTCTCTATAAATCAGTGGATTCCCCATTTTGTTGTGCAATGATTTCATCCATAACTGGTTACCGAATGTATTTACAGATCTTTGTTGTTCCAGGGAAAATACTTTGAATCATTTTCCTTCAAGATGTAAGAATATTTCTTATTTAATATACCCTCCACATGTTTGTTAGATGACATCACTGTGCATCACAGAAGTGGCTGTGGCTGGAGGGCACTTGGCTGATTGCACTGGTATACCTCAAAGGAGCTCAAAGAGCATGCTAAATTTCATAATGGGATTTTGCATCAGGCATTGCTCAGAGATACAAAAACATCCACAGAGGTTTTTTTAATTATAAAATATTTCTTACGGTTCCACTAGAAATCTGGCCAGGAAAAGCGACAATAAACATTAACTGTTCACAAAATAAAAGGTGCACTGGATATTTGAGGAAACAAACATGAAAAATATTTTTACTGACTGACAAAATGGTACAGAAGGTACAAACAGAAAAGGACAATAGCACTGAGGAAGAGAGCAGACTGGTCAAAGCCTAGCAAAAAAATACCCATTGTTTGATGCACTTAAAGGAACAGCTCAAAGGTGGCTTTGAAAGTGTAACTCAGCCTAGTAATAGGGCTAAGTATTATATGCTAATCAGCAATAAGTTGCTCCAGCTTGGCAGCTTATAATATATTAGTTTTTTACCTGAGAGACCTGAAGCAGACAATTATTTCTGCAGAATGCAAGAAGTGAAAAAATTGGTATCTAAAATGTACCAAAGAACATAGGGTAACTTAAACCAGTTTTCACTGCATATGTCATGCTGTCCATAGGTCAGACACTTCATACTCATTGACACAGACAGTAGGATTTGGGGGAATCTATCTTGAAATATGTAGAATTATGTCATCCAGAATGTGCAGCTACGCTGAATTCAGCCACACTTCACATTCCTTTAATTTCACCTACATCATTAACCAGCTCTAATGCTAAGGTACCAGTAACAGTGGAAGTGAAAATATTCAGTAAATTATAGGCTGTTTCAGTGGTACTGAAATCACTTTCGATCACAGTAAACAAACCAAACATCAAAATAGTTTTTATAAGGATGTTCTAGAAAATGTGAATGAAAAGGGAAATTAAGAGTAGGTACTAAGAATGTAAATAATAAAATCCCACCCCTGAAAATAAAAGACCTGTTCACAAGCAGGATCAGATTGATTAGCAGTCATACAACAGAGGGAGAAAATGCTGGCTGAGGAAAGCCTGGGAGTACAATATTTTTTTATAAGGTCGTTAGTGAGGCTGCATCTCTCACTCTGATGTGAGCTGTGATACACGAGGACTCTGCTGTGCAAGGCAGCGGGTTAAAATAAACTATGTGTTCAGTAAACACTTCCACCTTAGCCTTTACTGTCATTCATATGAGTAGGACAGCAGGTTACAATTTGTAGTTGTTGTGGGGTGTTGTGTTTGTGTTACAAGAGGGTCTCCCAAATAACACTTTCATTGGTGTACAGAAAGAAAACTTTATGCAGTTCTCATCCACAGTGTGTAGTTCTGATGATGCCACAGAGAGAACTTGGTGCTTACTCTTGCAGCTGCACAGTGCCAAATGCACTACAGTTCATTCTTACAAGCTAGAAGGTTTTATAATTTTTAGAAAGTTAAAGTGAATTTTAACTTAAATAACCGCAGCCTTCTTTTAAACACTGAAGGGACCTGTCTAATCAAGTCAGACAAATATCACAGTATGTTAACGTGTAATTCTTTGAGCAGCTCCTTCTTGTGATGACAAATAAAGCCAGAGTTTGGACAATTACTGATACATAAAGTCTAGGGAGAGCTTTTAAGAGAGTATAGATGTTTCTTTGAAAAATAATTGTTTAAAAATCTTGATTTTTTAACACTTGAAAGATGAGTCTGTATCCAAGACATTGCTGCTTCTGCAAGTGCTGCCTATCACTGAAACAATAATTTCTGAGTTTTAGAGAAACTCTGTTTTCCAAAATCAATTCAAGATGAGGTTTAATATATAGGATTTCCAGGTTTGCCTCTCAGAAGCTGTCTGAAATCTCTCTGTGTCTGCTCTTTGAGCCAAATAATGTTCACCTGGGTGCACAAAGCAATAGTTAAGCAATTAGTGAATGCTGTTACTCCAGCAAGGGGCAATACTCAATGAATGATAGGAGAAGAGATAAAGGACAAAATCAGTCTCTGTGTGTCTAAGGTCATTGTATTCCCACTACCCCTTAGATGTTTTATAATACAACATGAAAAGGAAATAATACCCACTAATGATACTTAATTGGCTATTCAGTACATACATTAAGTTCCTTTTCTCATTTTCCAGCTGAATTTTCAGTGAATATTTCTAATGATTGAATCACATAGAAACTGCTTCCTTTTCATTTCTTACTATTAAGCTTCTGGACTTTGATGTATTTTGTCTTAGAAACTGCCTTATTGGGATTCAGTGGTAGCTGTTTTTTTGGTCATTTTTCTTTTTGGTTGTTTTGTGTTTGGTTGGTTTGGTTTTGTTGTTTATTTTAAAGTTTTTCATAACAATTTGCAAATTTTTAAAATTCTTTTGTTTTTTTGCATGATTTGTATACAACTAATTCTTTGAGTGCAAACAGCTAGGTCTTACAGCAGTGTTCCCTCACATTTGTTTTAAGAAGTGATATTTCATATTTAATCAAATATTTCCTAACTTCCTCTCTAGAAATATTCCAGGTAAGTGCTTCCCTCACATACATACATCCCTCACAACCACAATTCTACCTGCCTTTGTAGAGAACACTGCAGAGTTTTGGCAGCAGTCATGGGCTGATTCTGGCCAGCACCTAAGCACCTATGCCACCGCTGACTCTCCTCAACTCACCACCCCAATGAGACACGGGAGAGAATGGGAAGAGCAGAAACCCATAAGTTAAAAGACAGGTTAGTAAGTGACGAAAATGGGAAAAGTGATGCAAAGGCAATTAATTAGTTACCACCTCCATATCACCTCCTATAAGCAGACAGAAGCCCAGCCCATTCCTGAGAACCAGCAACCCCTTCCAGTTGCACTGCTGAGCATGATGTTATCTGGTATGGGATGCCCCTTGGATCAATTCATGGTAGCTGTCTCAGCAGCATCCTATCCCATTCCTTGCCCAACACAGCCTACACACTGGAGGGGACAAAGTGAGACAGAAAGAAGTCCTTAATGCTGTGCAAACACTGTCTGGCACAGCAATGCATCTGAAGAACATGGCCTATTGTGTTTTTTGTCCCTGCAACTATTGCACCTACTTTATGCTCTGTTTTAAATACTGCAATGCATTCTAAAAGGCGCTTATTTTTTTTTCTCCCTACAGGACCACTACAAACTCAAAAATATGAATGTATACATCAACACAGCAGGAAACCAGCTCTTAAAAAATTACAAGCCAATGTTCAATTGCTAACTATAGGTTTTACACTGCACTCCAAAGAGCAATTACTAGATTTCTCCCATCCAGTCCAGAGGAAAAAAACAACTAAGCCACTAAACTTTCCAGAGCTCCTGAACATTTGTTTCCAAGAGGAAGAACATTAGATCAAAACAAAGTTAGCAGCAACCGTATATTTTTTGCATTACATAGTGTGACATAGAGAATATTAAAATCCTTTCTGCCTTTGAACCAGCTGAAGCTAGTACACTTTGTTTTTAATTAGACATACCATAACATTCTGCTTCTGGTAGTGTTAAATAATCTTTACCATAACCTACTCCTGACTGTAAACTGAATACAAATATGTTCCCTGCCAGGCACTAAAACAGCATGGATGTTTCATAGTATTTTTCAAGGAGATACACAAAGTCCTTTACGCAAAGATAAACAGAGAAAAGCAGATAACATTGAACTTTGAATTCCCACTGCACCCTGAGATGGCAGTGACTGCCTAAGGGACCCCCATGGGAGGTTAGCTCTCAGGATATGGTCTCTAGACCAGTATGAGGCTGTCAAAGTGTCAGACAAATCTGACTTGCACTGGATGGCAAAAGCCTGCCTAACCTGTAGACCTGGTCAGAGTCCTGGTCATAATAGCATTCTTTTACATTTCATTTCGTTTTGCCAGATGAAGTCTATAGTTTGGAAGACAGATGGTGTTTACCACTTCCCCCCCACCCCAGCTTCCAGGAATACTTTATGTTCATACTACACTTTACTTACCCAGTTTGAAAGGCAGATGCCAGATAAATGTCATATTTACTTTGCCAGGTGATCGGTGGAATCATATAGAAACATTTAAATTAAATAGCTTGGCAAATGTAGGCAGCATCTCCCAGTTTTGCTTAGCCAGTTTAAAACCTACAGCAGTGGTAGTATCCAGCAGTCTCATGATGTCCTGTCTTTAGTAAAAAGAAAGGAAAATTATGAGAGTAAGTTAATATTATACCCCGGTCTGCTCTTCCTATTTCTTCTCATTCTTCCTTTGAATGGGACAGCTTTGTTCTGACTGATTCTTTTGGAGATTTTAGTGTTTCTACACCTTCTTTTAAAAAAGAGCGAATTCAACCCAACAATAAAACAGACACAGAAGAAAAGGTTGAATCACAAGGCACATAGATTTAATTTAGATTTTAATTTAGATAAGATACTGATTATTTTCTCAGACACAGGGCTTCATGATCCTCAATCTGGAGCAAAACACAAGAACAATTATGGAAGTCCTAAACAAACAAATTCCACTGATTTCCAGAGAGGTCTTACTAACTTCTCAGTGTTGTTATTGTCTCTTTCATGGCAGTGTTGTTAAAAACAACCCTGCTGACAAGGAAATGTGCTATGAATGAACAGAAGGATCTCTGCTTTGTCACACATAAAAGCTGCCCTCCAGGCACTCCTAATTATAGACGGCCATAGTGCAGAAACCAGACAGCTTCTCAGTAATGACAACAAAAGCATGAAACACTCGTCATATCTTGCACTTCCTCAGAGGTTGTACCATAGTTTTTGTTTGGAGCATGCTGCCCATTAGTTAAACTCTTGGGATAGTTCACAGATTCTAGTCATTAATTCTCACAGTAACCAAAATCTCATCTTGTCCATCTTATTGTGAGAGGAAAAAAAATGGCTCTACAGCTGGACCTCTAAGGGATGTTGACAGCAGAGTTTCCCAAGTTCCTGAAGCCTCTAGAAATAGTCCCCAACATGTAGCCAGTGGAGAATGTGAATAGGTAAGTCCTCCTCCTCCCCAGATGCACCAGTGGCCTTAGAGCACCTTTGCACAGCGCTATTCATCTGAGGAGCCACAGAAACAGCACGAGTACTTCAATACAGGTACAGGTATGTCACATCCGTCAGTAAGATAAGAAACTTAGGAAACCACAACAACCTGTAAAAAGCTCAAGCATTGTACTGATAATGCCAATATCCTTTCCCAACGCCAGCTGCCCCAAACCCTGGAAAAGACTTTTATACTCCCAGAAATTTGGTTATGATTTCAGTAACCTCCAGTAACTGTGTGTTGGGTACCCACTATCTTAACAGTACTTTGTTAGTCCCTCCTGTAGCCTCCCCAAACAGTGGACCGAAATTCTCCACCTGCTCTGGAGTCCTTTTAAACCATTGTGCTCCATGAAGAGGTTTAAAGAAACCATGACAGGAATAACTAGAAACAAGTACACACTGCTTTTAAGAGGAAGGCAAAGAAACCTCCTCAAATAACCCAGGTCACNACGCCAAAGAAAAAAAAAAAAAAAAAGATAACAGAAATCAAAATTACCTCTTGGACTCCACTGTAAACAATGTATTGAAGAAAGAGGGAATTAGAAGACAGACAACCAAGCAATCCTCACCCATGTAGCCCATAATAATGTTTCACATTGCATCAAGACTGAATGTGTCCTTTATACCTCCAAAGAGGCTTTGCTGCTTTTGAAACTATTGCCTTAGATGAGACAATGAACTAAAACCCACTTCCAACAGCTGAGCAAAGTAAATATTTTTATAAATTGCTTACAGAGATTTCAAGACATTCATTGTCTGAGATTGATTCTTTTTTTTCCAGACTGACTCACAACATACATGATTTTTTTAATGTTTATGTGCTGCAGACAAAGCATTTCTGCATCAACAACACTGCAGTAACCATAGGTGAATGAATATTGTCATTGAACAACTGATACATAATGTATTTTTAAGGCTGAGCTTGGCTTCTTCATTACCCAACCACAGTATCATCATTTAAAAATCTACACCATATCATGAGAGATTAAAAGTATTTTTAAATTGATTCTAACAATCTCAGCCTCATTATGTAATATCCTGCTTCTTAGCAATTCCATGAAACCACCTGGAAAACAGGAAATGGGAAAAACCAGAGCTCACCGAAAACTGCTTCTGAGTTCAGTAGAGACACAAACATAGGTGACAAAGTACAAAACTGAGTGAAAGGAATTTGAATTTTTGATTTGGAATAATTTAGCTAATGTGTTGCTCTACTGCTGGTGCACTTACAAGAGCAGCATGGCATTAGCACAGTTGTAGGAAGAGATGAAATCTTTCTCACCTCTACAAATCACCTCAGTAAAAGACAGAAGTTTAGCACAAACATTTCTTAAACCTGAAGTAGAAGCTGTAGCTTAGACAAATTAAATTAACATCTGAATTCAAATTTATTAATCTCAACTGCTACTTTAATTATTTATCAAATAAGGTATTAAAATTTGTTTTATGACATTCACTGTAAAATATTAACAAAACTGTCATTTATGAGTGACAACAATTACTAAAGTTATATAAAACTACAAAGAAAAAAGCAGACAGCCATTTAACTGCATGATTATATTAATATAATTTTTTGACAGTCAATATTGGAATACACAGAATAGACATCATTTTTTCCAAACATGAAGAAGAAAGATACTAGGGGGGGATTATTTTTTGAATGACTGACGTCTGTAAAATGCAAACGGATACAAAAAGTCAATTGAAATGACAGCTGTTTATGCAGGATCTGAGTCACTTTCTTTTAGCTCTATTTAACCACTGATAGCTGACATTTCAAGTTAAGCAGTCAATAGACAGGATTTCCCCCTGTTCTTTGGGGAAATACCCTTTCACATTTACACAAACATGAAGCCTTCTGTACATTAATCATTTCACTGCTGTGAGTAGTGGCCTGTACATGAATAGGTTGGGGCTCTGGCTCTCACTTACCCTTTCCCAAATACACAGAAGGCACTGTAAACAATGCCCAAAATTGAGTGGTTTTAAACTTAAGTCTTGGTAAATGTTCTGAACCGTTGTATTAAAGATAGATGAATAAATAGATCAAGATTATGGCTTTTTTTTTTCCTAGGAATAGACATACAAATAGTCACACATTTAAATATATAATTAATAAATAAGAACTTTGTCAACACTTACTTGAATTTGGGCTCCAGTTAATAGCTTATGTTATTTGCAAAGCACAAAAGTACACAGAAAAATGTATAGCACTTATAATGAAGTTGAGTGTTTCACATTAGGACTTGAAGAAGGAGAAGGAAATATTCCCATATTTCAATATATATATGTATTAAAATACCACATGCATATAATGAATTACTATGGTAGTGACAAGGCAGAAAACAGTATGAGAAGAAAGCTTCTGCTCTGCTGTATTTGACTTTTATGGTACTGTATATCTCACCATTGCTGATGTATGGATTGACACCTACAGACAAAGAAATATCATTGTCATGAGTTCTTAAAGTCTTATCCCGAAAATATGAACCTAAATCTAAAATATTATGTAGATCACAATGTAACTCTTTCCAACTAAAAGTGCTAAATCCCACTTAGACATTTTATCTTCTAGACTAATCATACCACTTCATATGAAGCCATGGGAACGCTCCTCACTGATATAACCTCTTACTGCAGTGTTGGAGGCACATAGTTCATTGTAAAGGTCAGTGTTGTGGTGTTCTGAGCTCTTTCAGCTCCTGTTGAGTTCAGAGGGATTTGAAGTACCCTCAAGGAATGAATGATCAAGTATCATAGCCCACTTCTCACTGGACCCGAGATGTAAAGCTGAGATCCTGCCTCTTGGTGCCTGGATCTGAATTTTATTTTTTGTTTACAACACCTAATTTTAATGCTTCACACAGTGACTACCATAGAGAAAGATTTAACCATGACATTTGGATCAGATCAGAAACTGGCCAGAAGTTCGGCAGCAGGGCAGAGTTGGTATGTCAGTCTGAGGCCATCTACCCTTTCAGGTGTTTGGGACTGTAGAAACAATTCTTGCTAAGGGAAGCAAAAAAGGGCAAGATGTACAAAACAGCCTGACCTGCAAAAATCATACTTGAGTAGAATAAAAATGAATCAATGGTGGGGCTTGCAGTGCCAAACTGAAAATGCAGTTTCACCTGCACATATAGCACCCTGTGCAAGGCTTCCAGAGGTGACATCTAAAGCAGACCAATGCCAGAGAAACTGCAACCATCTAAAAAGAAAGTGGGAATGGTAAGTGTCATCTTAGGCATCCTGCAGTCAATGTTCTGGAGTTACACATCTCATTCACAGGCTTTGCAGACTCCCACTCATCCACGGGAAGCCTGGGCACACAGGCGAGGTTGTGAATACCACTCATGATGAGTGTCCTTCTCTGAGGCACTCCTTACTCTTAGGAGTTTCCCCTCATTTTAATAAAATAATTTCATATTAGCATATACAGAAGTGGGGGGAAACAACAGCAAACAAGTAAACAAAAAAAAAACAAACCACAAACCAACAGCTTGGTTCTGCCCCTAGTTTCTGCCCTTGGGAAATATTGCTTTGAGTTAACAAATCTTTATTCTTTTTCCTAAGCTAAAGACTTAATAGTGTATATGTTCAGAAAAGGTGACTGAAAGAAAAAAATGAAAGATCAGCAATCCTATTCACTGTTCACTTTACACCATTCTCAGCTGAAGAAAGTTATTATCACCCTGGTAATATGTGAGATTAGTGCTAGGAAACATTTTAAGGTTGTAACCTCAATTCAACTAGACTGAAGTTTTTTAAAGCAAAGATCATATTTTCAAAGAATTTGTGGAAGCAAGTCCATTCTATAAAGTGAAAATGAATCCTCACATTTCTATTAAGTTAGAGGTAAAATGCATCACATTTCTCTCTGGTTTTAACTTTCTGTTGTAAGTAAGTAAATATCTTATGCCTGTGGTTTTATATAAAGCAATGTTTGCTTATAAAGGGTAGGTGTTTACCTTATCCTACTTATGCAGTAAAGTAGAAAAAAATTGCCCTGAAGATGTCTCTGAAGCTCCTCATGATGTCTAGCCTGGGGTTTTGCAATCTGTTCTCCTGTTTAATATTTCAGTAAATATCACTTTGTTTCACCTAAAGCAAGACAAATTCCAGTCTCCACTGCAACTGATGGTTGCCAGGGGGCACATACAAAACATCAGGTGTGAGAGTGCTAAATCACGAGCCTATGGAATTAATGTCAACATCTAACTTCTTAGCAGCTGGAATATGCTGCAGTAAGGCTCCATACACAGTCTCCTCTCTGAAAGGTTCAGTCTGTTAATGGGATGATATGCTACTGAAGTACTTCTAGATCAAGCATATACAGCTATTACCACGTCATCTTCCCCATTAGTCTCCTCTATTTCATGCACAGCATTTTGTAATGCATTTATACAGCGCACAAACCCCTCTGACCACCTACACATTTCTGAGACAGAACACTAGAAAGTACTGTCATAAATATTACCCTAATTTAACACCACCAAAAGCTGTGACAAACTGTAAGAGCTTTATTGATTTCAGTGCTAATCTACACAAGCACAGGGTCTAGAATATTGACTTCCGTGATGACCAAGTATTTCTAATTTCTCCCAGGAGCACTCTAATTTCTAGGACCTGCTCTGTTGGAACTGATCTTCTTAATTCTGATCAATGCTCTGTGATATTTTTAGTTCCCAACTTACTGCTTCAATATCCCCTGCCATGTGCGTGCGAATGATAACTTCAGACTGATTTCTAGGAATAGTTGTATGTATATATATCTTGGAAACTTACTTTCTAAAAACAGTTCCAACAAACAAAATTTGATCAATGTGTGTTCACAAAAGCTGCATTCTATAACTGGGACAATCTCTCAAATACAAGACAAAATTCTCATATTTTTAATTTAAACAACATTGAAAGATCAGCTATGACATTTTCTTTTATTTTACTATTACAAAGTATATTGTCAGCCAGAGACTTCTGATGAGATTTGTATCAGACTATCCAAATCTTGAAGGAAGAGCTTGGAACCAGAGTTTTCCTCCAGAGAAATTTTTAATTGACCTCTCACTCTTTAACAATTTTCTAATTACCATTTATATAGAAATATAGTCAAGAGGACAGACTCAGCTTGTATCTGGAAGCTTCATTAATATTCACAAGACTTTTTTCCTCAGTCTGTTGATAGCCTGGGATCTTTAAATCTAGCTTATTCTACTCTAAGTTGTTCAAAGTCAGTCAAAGCTTTCATTCCAGAAAAGTAGGAACTTCTTCCACTGGTTGTACTCAAAACCTCATTACAGGAAAAAGGGAACATACCACAAACATGGAGCCAAGAATTAATGACAGTGTAAATTGTTATATGAGAAAACATCTGTCACTTTTGCCTGGTGTCATGCTCACCCTCCTAGATCCAAGGTTGATGCTGCCAGCCTTCCTCCAGAAGGCCATGGGCGAGAGGGTTGCAGCAAAACTCTCCAGATGAACAGAGTGGTGTGGTGGGTCCCCGTCTCCTCATTGACAGCTTTTCCTGGGCTTAGCTGTGTGTTTCCTCCTTCCAGTGCCTAGGTGAGGTCTGAAATCTGCAGTAGCACCTTTCCAGCCCCTGGATACCCTGCAAGCTGCTGCTGCCCAAGAGGCAGCCCACAGGGATCGGCCCACACACACACACACAGAGCACTGCTGGAGCCAGCTCCTGCAGAAGCAGACACAGTCTCATCTTTGTTTAATACAAAACCTCTAGCCTTTTGATAGCAATGGCAACAAATCTTGTTTTCTGGGTGATGCTATTCTACAAAAGTCTCCTTTTTCACTTTATTGGTCCACATTCTGTACTCTTTCTTGCAAACTAATTGTGCTGTATCTGCTCTGTATTCCTTTCACAATTACCAGTGACATTACCACCCCAAATCCAACCATCTACCTAGGTCTTCATGGACTACTGAAAACACAAACCAAATAACTATGGGTCTTCAGAAGTTCTTGAGTAATTGGACAATAACTTTCTTTTATGTACCGAAGCAGGAGAAGGGGGGTGGGAAGGTGTGCTCATTCAGAGGGATAGCATGGATGAGCTGTTAGGGACCTGTGTGGACTGGACAAGTGACAGTGGAGCTATTTATTCCTCTGCCAGACTTAGTTCTCTTCATTTCCACTGTACTGCAAGTGTATATGTTTACCCTGGGATGAATAAATTATCTGACTCACAGTATATTACAACTGAAAGGGGAGTATCTAATTGCTGGAAAGCAGATGGCCTTTCCCTTTTGAGTAAGCCTGACAAGAACAAAAACAATATTACTGGCCTGCAGCCATATTCCCATAGGCTGCAATCTTGTCAGATTCCATCAGCCAGGAAAATTTGGATATGATGACTGGTCAGTAATGGAATTTATCAAGAAAAAAAAAAACCCACACTTTTTTTTTCTACTAGTTTAGCCACATCTGCATACCACAGAAGGAAAGAAAAATGTGCATCCTAACAGTCTTTCTTGCTTATGCTACCAGTTTATCCACAGCTGTGTTGACTGCTAAATCATACTTCTTTTTATTGCAAATATTTTAATTCTATTACTTTTATTGATAAGTAATTCATTGATAATACAAGAAAGCAACTGAGTCTGTTAATGAGAAACTAGTCTAAAGTTAGTGACAAAATATGCAAAGTCTTCTACTAGGTTCCTCATGGTTGTATTGATATTGAACTTCTTTGAAAACCAGGATCTCCAAACAAAATAGCTCTAGAATATGCTAGCCTTTTTATAGGTGTGTCAAATCTTGGTAATGACTTTGCATAGTGTATCAAATGGCCAAATATTACAGAGGTGAATGATGGCAAATCAAATAATGGTGCCTTTTTAAGCACTGTACTTTGCAGTCCAGCAAGCGCTACACCCACATTTTAAGCAACCTCAGGGAGCTAAGTAAGCAACTCAGGCAGTACAAAATCCATCATCCTTGCTTTCATAAATGTATTATCCTGGGCCTCTTTTCCCTCACCTTGCACGGTGGGAGCATTGCCAGATGCCCCACTGAATACTCAAATTAGGTTAGTTCACTGCTCCTCTACAGGCAGTGAACCCTTTCCAGACAAAACATCAACACCAATACTGTAGTCAAGTCTTTGAGGAAAAAGTGATGCAATTCCGAGGAAGAATCAAGCTTTAAGAGCTGGGTTTTGATCAGTTTTAAGCAAGGAGCCTGTCATGGGTTTTAGGTTAAAAAGACTCCAGATGCTCAGGTTTAAGTTGGCAATTTGATGTGGTGCACAGTATTATTTCTACCATTTAAGATGAGTATTTGACACTGAACAACCATTTACATCACCAACATACAAGCACCCAGTCAATGCTAGCTTTATGAAAACTCAAGGCGCATTTTATCTCCTCTATAAATTCTGTGTGTGCAAGATCTATCACAGCCTTGCCCACAAGGAGGTACCACTACATTCAAACACATCTAGCAACGTGATTACAAACAGGCAGGTTATCAGTCTGGCATTCCATCTCCAGACTTCAGGTTTGGGCTCTAACTCATCATGGACTCCGACAGAGGTTTCTAATAAGCTGTTTATACTGATCACAAACAAATTATTTGGGAGAAAAATGATAGCCTGTAAATTCAAGCTAGTGTTTAGAAAAATAACTGACATACCAGAAAATCAAGTTTTACTTTGAGTAAGGATTAGTTACATTTGCTAATATCGTGGTTGCAAATCATCATAGCATTTCAATCATTCACGCTCGTGTAATAGCTACTGCAGAGTAAAAAGTTCATTGAGTTCTAAGAATTGCAAGATGGTATTATAAAAATGTATTTATTTAAATAAAAGCAATGCACCCACTTCAGTGGAATATCTAAACTCTTTTATTGATTTCCTATGAGTAATCAGGTTAGCAAAATTTGTTTTATGATAAATTTGACAGAAAGAAATCACATCAAGTGAATAAGGCATCTATATATATATATGAAAATTACTAGCTATAAAAGTAATCAATCTTTAGTCCTTTGTGGATTTAAGAGTCATCCTACTTGGGAAAGGTAATAGTGCAACGACAGCTTTGCAGAGTGAAAATGTAACAAATGTTCCCGAGATTCTTGAACTTTAACTGAAGGGGTTTTTAATTACATAGTGGTTTGTTGTTTGTTTTGGAGTGTTTGGGGTTTTTTAAATAGTTATTGTGCAGGAATTATTGCCTGAGGACCATCATACCTTTACCCAATGCTTCCTCAGTTTTGCTACCTATTCAGGGAGGGAGGGACCTCATCAGTGTGTACAAATACCCGTATGTGTAAAAGACAGATCCAGGCTTATTTCAGTGGTGCCAGAGACAGGATTAGAGGCACTGGGCACAAACTGAAACATAAAATGCTCCTTCTGAACATAAGAAAGTATTTTTCTGCTGTGAGGTTTTGGAGTGTCCTTCCTGAATATCCAAAGATATTCAGGGCCTTGGAAAACCTGTTCTGGGTGGCCCTACTTGAGCAGGGAGGGACCAAATAACCTCCAGATGTCCTCTCCAACCTGATCTGTTCTGTCATTCATTGTTAATTACTTTAAAGCAACTGCACTGCTTAAAAACACACAGAGGAAGAGAAGAAGTTACCTCTGCTCTGGGTCTAAATGTGCACTATGAGGTGAACTTTTAAAGTACTACTCTTTGCATCTGAGAATTAGCTGCATTACACAGAACCATAGGCCAACTCATACTAACATATTGGCCTTTGCATGGCACATAGGAGGTAGGTAGCTAATTTGTGCCAGGTGAGCATTTGGCACAAAGCTGCTTTTGGTTAAATCCTTTCTGAATTGGGCACCAACATTTTTTGGTGTAAATCTCAGTTGAGCTCTAGAGTGCTTCTGAAGCAACACAGTTTTCCCCATCTCTGTATCACTTTGCCAATATGAGATTCATATGTAAATGGTATAATAAATCTACATCTAATAGCCTTGCAATTACAGAAGGAAGAAATATTCTTCTAACACTGAATTATTATTATTATGCTTTCTAGGCATATGTAAACTATTCACTAATGAAAGTCAGTGCCTTCTAGTATGTGATGAAGAGCTGCTGCACACACAATTCTTTTAGAAAAATTAATTAAAGAAGAATATATGACTACTGATTTGTCTAAGAATAAGACTAAACCTCTACAGTTAACTGGACTTCTCCAGGACACAGAAAAATATGCTTCCAAGCCTTCAATCTAGCAAATTAAGACAATCCACTGAAGTCCACTATAATAATCAATGCTCAGTAGAAGGAGATTTTAGCATCAAAGGTTCAAGCAGCAGAAAATGAACATAATGTTGCCCCAAAGGTTTTAATAACATCTATGGAACAAAGTAATAATTTGAATTTAGAAGCATATTAGAAAGGCTGGTTTCTCAGTCTTCGAAACTGAAAGCATGATAAGACATGTTTCCTTCAGCAAAAACTTAGTAACAAAAAATAAAGTTATCTCCATTATAAGTTTCAGTAGTGAGCCATGACAATGAGACGTTCAGGGAAATATTCCTAGGTCAAGGCTGTACATTACTTTCTGAGGACAAAGCATAATGCTGAAATCCTGTGCATCAGTTGGTCATTCAGATTAAAGCATTTAAGACGTGAACTCTGATCCAGTTCCACACTTTTCAAAAGATGACTATTGACCCTATTTCACCACACCAACCTATTTCATCACCAACACTAGCCATTCCATTTAGTCAGTTTGAAAATAAGGTAAGGACTTTCAATGATACAGCATTTTTAAGGAGATGCTAATACCAGACACAGAAATATTAATTTTAATAAATGAATTAAAGCATTAGAGGAAAATAACTAATTCATTTGTTGAAATATATCTTTTGGGCAAAATGTTGACTGCTGTCTAAAATGAGAGATGAATTACCTAAATCCATATCTAGAGTATCCTAATCTAGCAGCTTTTGGTTGTACCCATGCCTAATTTCATTGAGCACTTCAGGTACCCATTGCCTCAGAAAATCTTGTCACATTTTTTCTGCTTAATTTCCTTTTTTTTTTTTTATAAGTTTTAAAACCATCTTTGAATATTATAAAACATGGAACATGCAAAGAAGGAATAGTACATTTTTACACATTCAACAATTACTTTAATTCATATTCCTAGTACCTGCACAAACTAAACAAAGAGGCCAAAATCTCTAAAATTAGTTTAGTAATTTAAAATATGAAGTATTAAACAGGGTGGTTTTGCAGATAAAATGATTTAAAAAACAAAAAGCAGTAAAGTTACTTGTAAGTCTATTACACTGATTTAACAGAAGAATTTTAATCAATTAAGAAGGTGAAAAAGAAAATTCTTTACCAGGGCCACTGCCAGTGGATTAAGTAAGTCTCTGAGGCAGTTGAGAGGACACTTCCCTAGGTCCAAGCCAGAAGAGGCCAGCTATGAGCAAGGAGGCATTAAAAGAGTGGGGACAGCTGTCACTTATTAATGGAAATCAGCTCCAGCAGCTGGACCAAATCACTTCCAGCTCAGCTTGGTTAAGAGGATGTCAACAAGAATGGCTGCAAGGAGACAGCTTTTCAGATTTCACATGAAGTCTTATTTTTGTCATCTCCCCACCCTTTTAAAAAAATTTTTATGTTAAAGTGATGAAAACAAAAACTTAATGAGATGCAGTTTCGATAAGCACTTAAACCCCACGGAAATCAGTGGTAATAACCACCTAAGTCTTTCTCTGCCTTGGCATTTTGTTTGAACAAAAGGCAGAAGTGCCTTTCAATATCTGGTCCTAAATTAATAAATACAATGTTCTGCTGTTTTAACTGGATGCCACTGTACTTCATTTAAAGCTACTCCCTTTCTTTCTTTCTCTCTTTTGAGGAGCTTCTGGATTCCCCAAACACAGAGAACACAAAAGTCCTTCTGAGCCTCACAGAGCTTAAATCCACCCTGAAACTCCACATAACCTGTAAGCATAGCAATCAAGGAAGAATGACTCAATGGTTAAGGAGTCTGGGAAAAATAAACGAGAGGAACTCTCAATGTATGCATTTGTGTCCTTACAGTGGAATACTTCACCTCACGAGAAGACAGTTATTCTGGAAACAGAAACAACTCATTTTCATCTTATTCTTGAGCAAATCACTTTATGCTCTGTCAGAATAGGCACACTGTGGTGATGGGACAAAGAATGGCCACAGAGCTATCTGCTGCCCCTCTCCTGCTTTGTGTGGCAGACTCACAGGAGTCTGCCATATATCTCTAGATATCTCTACTAGATTGCTCTGTACATTATAAGTTTTTGCTGTCCATGTCCCTTGTAAGCTTACAAATTTTCCTGAACCAGCCATAAAATTTCATATCATCTACGAACGCTGCTAGATTCAGACTCCCTAATCACATCATGCTTAAGGTTATTTGGAATAAAGGTCTTGTTTCACGGTCACATTACTTTTAATTAAGTGAAACCATAGGTAGATACTTAGAAGTAAATTACTTGCCAATTCAGTCAACAATGAATTGAAAAAAAAAAAAAAATCCCAAATTTCTTAACAAAATTATGTAACCCCTTAACGACTGGGATATGGTTTTTGATACTAGAATATGGTTTGGGTTGTCTTTTGATATACACTAAACCAGGATATGCCTAAATATGTGTCCTGGAGTCTTGGGTATTTGTTCTTAGATTACTTTGCAAGCAGCCCTGTATATTTCATGCAAATGAGTTTGCACCAACATTTATCCTTTCCAGCCTTAAACAAAACATCAGGACTCATGAGAACAGAAACAAAAACTTTGCAAATGTTAAAGGAATAAAGCATCTGGCAGAGAGTTTTAACATGCTCAAGAAGAACATATCCCACTGGACATCACCATTTTGATGTTAGAAAAAAACCTAATTCTTCTTCTAAGACATTTCATAGATTATAGTCACACTGATGTTTTTAGCAGAAAAAACCTAAGACCTGGTCCAACATAGAGTTAAATATCATATAATTTAATAAGAGGTGAAACCATGCCAACCCAGATTATACTGTCTATATCCATTTACAGACAACTTCCTCCAAGTAGAGATCATCCTCCTTCACAAGAGCAGAAATCAAATTCCCTTCATCTGTTAATTCATATTATTTATACTCCTCAAAACTCTAACTTGGGGTCTCTGTGATCCACACCAATGATTGGTACAGATACTAGAGAATGTGGAAGGCAATCACTCAGGTTCCACAGAACATTCCTTGAAAAGACAACATTTGCATAGATTTACATGTTGGTGCAATTGGCCCTTCTCTTGGACCAGATTTTTGGACAAGAGTATTTTCAGCTGAAAAATTTGGAGGGGAAAAAAAAAAAAAGTTTACACCTCTTATTTAGAGGCAGATAAAAGATGATGTAAAATTGTATGTAAAATTAATTTCTAATCAAGTCACAGGCAGAAGAACTGCAGATTCTCAAAAGATGAACATTAACTGCTAGAATAGGCAGGATAAAATTTAGGTATTCAGCTCTACACCCTTTAAGCGATCATACAGTTATAGTAACCAGCCCTGACAAAGTCCTGGCAATCTACTACCTAGAATGAGGAATGACCAAGGAATCTGGGTCAACATATTAGTGCAGAACAAAAGAGCATAGACATGGGATGGGAATGAAGATGAGAATCAAGTATCTACTTGTGATAAAGAGAGTCAACCCAATGACCACAGGAGCACTGCAAACCATAAAAATCAATTAGACTGACATCTGCAACAATTCTCCAACCCTTTATAGACATAAATTGAAGTTTCCTAAAATACTAATATGAAAGAACTAGAAGTAAAAGGAGAGGCAGATAGATTTTATTTTTGTTTAGATTATCACTAATAATCATCTCTGTAGTGGTTGATTATTTTCTGTCTATTTCATAAATACTATAAACATCACTGTCAGAACAAAAGAAGTTCAGCCAAAATCACACAAGGAGAAAACTCTGACTTGCCTCTCTCAAGGGTGTGCATTATACCCTAGGTGACAGCAGTGTGTAGAACATCCTCCAGTGGTGGACACGTATGGGTGTCTTGCAGCACTGCACCACAGAAACCCATCCACAGGGCACAGCCATGCACTCCTGAATCCAAGTGACACCTCCATAATCCCTGGAGGAGAGATTTATTTGAGAGTTACACATCTGAAGCAAGCAGCACTATACTGCCATTAGCAGGCAAGCTCCTGACATCATCTGAAATGTGAAAGATAGGTAGATGCATCCTTTGTATTCTATCTGACTAAGATAAAGAAATACTGTTAATGCAGCCACCGCAAACACTTGAAACTTGGTTGTCATTCTCAGATCTTGGAGAACTACCATTATTACTGTGATAACTGGTTGGACTTCAGTAACTGTGGCCTGATTTTGCCTACAGTTTTCCAGACTGTAAAAGAAATGACCAAAACTGTGCAAATTACTTCATGCACATCACCAGAGCTGCAATTACTGTTCCTGGGTGGTACGGGTACAGGGAGGTTGTAAGAGGCAAGTTTAAGTGATAGTACAGAACTCAGTGACGAAAAAGGAGATAGTTACAAGAAGGGCAGGACACAATTTTTCTTGGTAAGCTCTGATTTTAATTAATTCACATGAAGAAGAAATATTAATTATTAATTACTAACAGGGCAGTTGTCATATCATGGTCTCCATATATCTTCCTCAGAAATTGTGTCCCAGATGATTCTTCAAATGTGGTTCAGGGACTAAGTAACACTTCTGGAAATCTATTTGGAGAAATTTAATTTTAAGTTGCTTTAGCATTGCTAATTCTATCCATTTGCATATGACAAAGGACACCAAAGCTTCACTTCATAACACTGGGTAGAACAGGTATTTGAAGGCCATCCAGGAACTAGAACCGTGCAGTAAGGGCTCAGTAATCAGCACACAATCGGGGGTTCAGACATCATTGCTTTTTAATTAGTGAGAGAACAGGTTTATGAATAGATATTCCTGGGAAGCAGGAGAAATGGCAGGAACCCATAGAACAAACCTGTTCATCTATAAATTAGTGTGAACAAATAATTTCTTTCAGGCTCTGTGTCAAGCTGTTTCTCTTCCTTTTCTGTATACATTGAAACTATAGGTATGTATATTGGGGGAGGAAATGAAAAAATATAAAGCAAGTATATTTTGCATGCATAATTTATAACAAGGTCCTAATTCTGCAAACATTTATGTGTGTATGTAATGCACACCACTGGACTTGGACTAGAACTGGTTAAAATATTTGAATGCATTTTAAATACGATTTGGGATGAAGAGTACTGGGAAACATAACTGAAAGCAACTACTTCAAAGGGAAAACCAGGAATTTTTCATAATATTTTAACAAAAAGTGTTACCTAACAAAACAGTTATTGATTTTTACATTTCCCGATTGTAATTACATGTGTGATCACTCATTCTGTAATTACAGTAAATTTTGAGTCTTACCATATTTTAGAAGGGATTCAGAATTATCCCTAAGTCTTTGTGCTCCAGAACTTCTAGAGGGAGTAATTGATATAACCAAAATTCTTATCATTTTACAAGGTTTTCAAGATAAGAATCAAAAATTGAAGTCACTGGGAAAAGAGACCAATGTGATAAAACAAGAAGGTACAAAACTGAAAAGCTGTATTTTCCTCTTGCAACACAAAGCCTTTTTTATAGTGCTGAGAGTTTCACTGATGACAATTTCTTTCTTAATTCTGACATGAATAACTTGCACATTGTGAAAAAAAATGGTCAATGGATTAAAGAACTATTTTGTGATTGTACTAAATGTGCTGCAATTGAAAATATTTAATAAATTCATCAAATCACTAGTTCTGCTTGAACATTTATGATAAATAGTAATTTCTCATTTCAGGTAAAATGCAACTAAATATTTCAGACAGTTGTGTTTTAGAGCTCTGAGGTTGTGAGGAGTAAAGAGCTTGGTTTGAGAATGATATTTTAATGCTCAGCTGAAATTTCCCTAATGAACAAAGGCGGCGGCTCATTTCACACCAAGTCTCTGGTGATAGCTCAGCTGAAACTACTGGTGCTGACTCTTCTGACTAGAGAAAAACAGGATCATTCCCAGAGGCCAAATCTGCCTAGAACTAGCACAGAGGGTTGGCATTTGGCACCTGCACTTATTGTGAAGTGTCAGAACTGTACAGCACATGCTGATAGTGGCCATCTGCTACATATATCAATATCCCAGTGAAGGTCGGTGTTGGGGACAGCCCTGGTTTTCAGCCCTGTGATTGGAGTGGCAGAAATAGACTCGTCTTCTGGGTCTCTTCAGAGCATGAGTGGGTTTTATGCTGTAAAATTGGATGTAATCTCTGTTCGTTTTCTCTTCTCTGTGTGTGGAAACATCTTGGAAGATGCTGCTCTGTTTGCATTAAAAAGGAAAAACAGCATTTTGAGTATGCACTGAAAATAGAAGTTTTCTGTACTGTTAAACTGCTATTTAGTGTTTGCTTGGTATTGGTCATACTGCTGTGGCTTGAAAAGGTCTTCAGATAAACAGCCTGTCATTTGTTTTTTCCAGTTCTGCTATTTTGACCCCTTGTAATTATTAGTCATATTTTACCAATCAGGTCCTTCACAGACCTTTATGTATAACAGCTTTGAATGCTGTGATGAGGATGAACCACGTCTACATTTTATATCTGCTTTATAATTTCCATGATTCTACCCTTTCAGTAAAAATATTAATTGCTTAAATTTATTCTCTTAAATACCCAAAGAGATGAAAGAAAATGTTTCCTTTTATTATTTAAAAGTATTTTTACTTCACCCTACATTTTATGACTTTATATTTAAATCTAATCTATAAAGAAATATAAAGTATTACCAGTTATTGTGGATTATGGAGTGAAAAAAATTAAAAATAAAAAGTCCCTCATGTGAAGCAGATCAGTGAAAATTAAATATATTTCTGTCAAATGAAATACATAAATAAATCACACATCACCAAGAAAGCTAGAGATCTTTGGGACCCTGTGACAGAGTTACCCCAATGAGATACAGGTTTATCTTTATGACTCTTTATGACTATACAGTTAAAAATCAAGATTTCAGGTTCTTTACATTAACTCCCCTACCTATTTCTTTCTCCTGATTCTCTTAATAAGGTTGAATGGCTATGACTGGATTCAAATTTAGGGATTACCACCTGCAGACTTCATATTCACAGGAGCAGAAAGATAAAAAAAAGATTTCAGTATTTAGGGGGCTCATAAGTAGCATCCTCTGTAGAGCAGCAGACCAAGGCATGCCTTTACCTTGAATAACAAAAATCACATCATCTCTAAAGACTTTTCTTCTGAGTTTTCTCCTTACAAAAATGAAAAAAATGCATCTTAAATTTTGAAATACTTACAAAGTAATGATAATCCCATGGCATATTATCAAGTAGTCATCAGACGTGTTCCCACAGTCTTGGCACTGGATCAAAATGGATTTCTAACAGAGTCTTCAATTTAACAGGTCAGATAATTTAGTAGAATGCTTCATGGCTTCCAGTATCCTTGAAGGAACTTTCGACTTTCATTAATTACTGAATGGAAAAGACTGGTTCTTAAACAGGCTCTTTTGCATTAACAAAAATATTCATTAATTTCCATAGCAAGTGAATTTCAAAAGTTCCATTTTTAAGGAATGAAATTTTAAATTCCCATGTGTATTTGCCACTGATGTTCTTGAGGGGATTGAACCAGGAGGGAACTTGAAAAAAGGATACCACTGATTTGCATTATCAATCTAACTGAACAACATAGAATGCATACTGAATTTTAAGTGCCACATACATTTTAATCTAGAAATTAAAATAACCCAGTAGGGCTGAAGTTATTCCAGAAGAGATTCTAGAGAATACTAGATAATAATTCTTTCCCATAAAGCAGGAATGTTTCTATCTTGTTTACAACCAGAGAACATTATTTTTTATTTAGGCAGAGGTACTATTTCTATTATGATCTTAAAATTTCCTATCCCTACAAAATTAAGAGGAAAAGCACTTTGATCTAAAGTTGGTGTCTTACCATTGACAGTTGTTATTCATAGTTACCTAGGGTAGAATATGAGGACAAGACAAGCGCAATACAGGCACCAAATATTCTCCTATTCCCTGAAAAACTACAGTGCAGGGAACTCCCCCAAGATCTTGAAAGTACTTCTATTGTTTTTAATGACCCTCAGCTGGGTTTTTCCCTTCATGAAATTATCAGGTTGGTTTCAAACCTGTGTTGGCTCTTAATGTTCACAGCATTCTGAGCAAAAATTTCAACAGCTTAATTGCTCATTACATGAAGGATTAGGTTCTTGTATTGAACATGTTCTCTGATAGTTTCCTTTGATGAATCCTAGTCATATCTCCTACAGCTATGCGAATATTCACATAAATTAAGACTTAACAAGCCATATTTCTCTCTAATATTTTAGTGAAGGTGCTGCTTTCTCAACTAGGAGAAAACAGAAAAGTATCTATCTGCCTTATCTAACAGAGAAACAGCTTGGAAATTAAACAAAAAGAAGGCTGACATCTCACTAGAGTTTCAAGTTTTGAAACACTTTTACTATCAGTACTAAATAGTATGTGAATACACATAGAATATAAATAAAATTCATCACCATTTGTTTGTCACTATGACAACATCCTTACACAAACTACACACAGAGTGCAGCTACTTTGTCCTATGTGCCCCTAAGTGCACAGGAAGATTCAAGAACTTTTGGTTTCATAAAAGCTAAAACATGCCTTTGAAAATAATGTTTTATTGGAAAAATAGTATGTCACAAAAATTAGGAGGAAAATACTGACAAGATCTCCAGAGGAACTTGTGATGCATTTTTATTTTTCTGTGAAGAAGATAAATGCTTTTTCAATGAAATACTGGGGATAAAACATCAGAATAAATACCAACAAAAAGCTTACTGCTACAGGTAGATATAGCAAAGCATATTCAAGACATCTTAATGCTCTCTTCTCCAAACATGATCATGGCTTTCATAGCAATCGCTGTTTGAATAGTGATTTTGATATTCATTGCTTAAGTATATGTAATTTCCATCTTGTTTTGAACTAATTCCTCACCCATCACATTATATCAATTTGCTCATGCTTCTGCTGGAAATTGTATTTAGACCTTTGTCTATCTAGAACTATTGAACATAAGCTTTCCAAGATTTCTCCCCTGCATTGCCTCCAAGCACTTTTGTTTTTTTGCAGTAACTCTATCCTAAACATCACCTGCATCTGTCTAACTCAGTTCCTTCTGTAAAAGGCAGCAATCAAAATCAGACACATCACAAAGGTAATTGCAGGAGTTTGGCCAAAATTCTGTCTGGTGAGTGAGGAAAGGATTTTAGATTTATTTTTTTTTCCTCCAATTCTACAACTGTATCCACTCATGTATGCTCTGTTCCTCACACACATTGTTCCCCCTCCAACCCTTCTAATTCTAGTGTAACTATTTTCAAGTACATTCAGTGCCATTTTCACCTAAATTTAAACTTTTCAAATCTTAAGAAAAAGTTAAAATCTGTCCTTCTTTAGTCTCATCTGCATGATCTCCTATTCAATACCACATACCTGAATTAATTTTCCTTCATTTAGTCTTTAGGTAAATAATTTCTTTCTCTCAAACAAAAGTTCTAAAAAGTGAATATTTGCAAGCAAAGGTTTCCTACACAATAATACATAGATAGATATAGATGGGAAATTGTTCTCTCTTCTTTTTCTTCTTTCTGTATTTGTATTATGTATTCTTGTATTGTATTATTGTATATCTTTTGTATTCTGTATTCTGTATTCTTCTTTCTGTATATTTTAAGAACCATTTCAAGAAAACTCTCCACTAATTTTTTCCTCCATTTTTCTTATTTTCACTTTCAGCAACTTGAAAAGAAGATAACACTGATAAAAGCCTATCTTTCACTTTAAATCTACTCAAACTCTGTTCTTTCAAATATATACATTGTCTTGATCCTTTACTTCCCAAATAAGTTAAAAAAAGGCATGCTTTGCTGTCTTTTACTCTTCATTATAATTTCAGATTTGGGTGAAACAGATTGCAGACAATTGGATTGGGCTAAACAGATGTTTAAATTGGACACATATGCCAAAAATGTTTAAGGTATGCCTTGTTAAAGTTATACATATGCCTAAGAGATTTCATGGATCATGCTTTAATGACAGTTTCTTTCACTCTCAGTGAAGTCCGTAATAACACTTAATGATAAGGTCAACAGACACTGCTAATATCCACTGCCCCACTTTATTTTTTCATCTTTTCCCCTTTTTTTGGAATGACCTGCTATACAACGTCTCTCTTATTCTCTTCAAGAGTGCAGATATAATTACATATGCATACAAACAATTACAAACCCATACTACCCTTCTGCCTCATTAGTTGGAAATCTGAGGGGGAAATGCCACCACTAATATGGCTTAAAACTCACTTGGTCTGATTTTTGTCAAGTTTTAATCCTATTACATCAAGTGATTATTAATTAACACTGTATATAGCAATAACTCTTGCTTAAATAAACATAATGCGGCTCTGTGTGACCCTCCAAAACACATCAACTCTTCTAAAGCATGTTCTCTGTTATTATATGTGTTATTATCTTTAACAAGAAAAATTAAACCACTCATCATAATTTATTCTATACTACCAGCATGCTGTCAATCATCATGAAATAAGTGGTTTTCATATAAAGCAATTGTGGCAATATTTCCTTTAAATATAGTTTATTATTTACATAACTATTATCCCTCCAGACTGTTACTCTAATCAATATTCAAGACTGTACATGTGAAGAAAGCTTGGCCCAAACAGCCTACATTATGAACAGTTAAATGTTACCATTAATCATCTTTAGCAGATTAGGCTGCAGTTGTAAGAGTGTAAAGTGAATTATCCAAGGACTAAGATTTCAGACTTGGTCAGGGCTTCAGCATCCTTCAAAAAACTTTTTTTTTTCCCCCCAGAAATTATTCATTCACTTCAAATTCATTGTCATCTCAAACCAAAGTTGGTCTCTGGGGCAACTCATGGCCCAGATGCAGCAGTTAACAGAAGACAGACACTATTTCTTTGGGATTTGGAAGTGGAAAAGTGCACAGTACAGAGTATATTTTCTTTTGTACATTGTTTTCTCACAAAAATTCAACAGGTTTTTACAAATGACAACATGATAACATAGCCAGTTTTGAATTTGCAAGCATTGCATTCACCTTTCTTTTCACTCTAACACCATTTAAATTGTTGCACATTCTCCCCATATGCAAAATCAGAACGAACTGCCATCAAGTCCATTCATGAATGCATCTTGGCCTTATTTTCTTCATGATATTGAAGACCCAAGATTTGTGTCATCACATCACCCAAAAAATAATGGTAAAATGCTGGGGAAATAAAGAGAAAAACACTTTTTCATATGCATAGACACATATATGGATACATGTAGATTGTTTTATCATTTTTCCTACTTTTTTTTTTTTTAATACTGATTCTGTGCTAAGAACAAGAAAATACAGTTACAAGTCTATGATGAAAAACTTTCACATTTTGATTAGAGGCTGTGATTAATATATTCAGGTTCAGCTTTCCTCAGGCCTAATATACATTAACCATGTTCTCTGCATTTCATTGTTCTGATGCGAAAATAGAGGGTGACTAACAAATAGCTCTGGGTGTGTATATAAGAATCAGATGGAAATCTATATGCTTTAGTGATTGCAAAATGTATTTATATTAACAATTAACTATATTAACTACCAACATGCAGGGAGACTCAGATTAGGAGCTAAAGAATTTGAATATTGTTTTAAAATATAATGTAAATGACTACACAGAATAAATAACTGGATGATTTTTTTTTTTTTTTTTCAATTCATTCAAATCACTTGAAATTTACATTTCAAATGCTGGCTCTGGTGTACGGTACCTGAAAGTTAGTACAGATTTGTGGTGCAAATGTAAAATGTCTTTTTTGTTTGAATTTTAACTGCATTTTTTGATGCTACATGTCACAGGGTGGGAAACTACAGGCTCATGAACAGGCTGCAAATGGCAAATCTTTTACTTCATAATGCTGCATGAAAATGTCACTGCAGTTTTGCTTGCTAATTGGAAAATGACTATGTAAAGAAAAAAATCAAATGAGAGCAATATGTTTTTCCTTCCTTGGTAGCCTTGTGCTTTTCCATGCACCGCTGCTGCAGAGCCCACTGCTGGGTTCAAGCATGTGTTTGGGCTACACACCCATCTGAAACCATCTGAGCCCACGTCCAGCCTGCCAGTTCTCAGTGTTCATGGTTAATTCTGCCTATTGGTAGAAAGCGAAACTGCTCATAAGCTCTCCCTTCACAGAGTAGATGATGGAGATGTTGTCACATCCTAAAATTGATTATGATCTAAATCTTCTTACTGAGCTGATTTATTTCAGTAAAACAGAGAAGTTGTGGGGAAAGGAGTACCTATTATTTGTCACCGTTCTCTTTACATAAAGGCTTCAAAGTTAAAGCATTACTAAATTGTGTTATCACCATGGATTTGTAATGTGAATTGGATAATGGCATAAATCTAAGATTATATAACCAACCATCTTTACATGCAAGTCATTAGAAAGGACTTGTATCACATTTTCATCTAGGGACAGAATTTATTATGCTTATGTGATCTGTTCCAAAAACATCTCTGTGGCTTTAGGCTGGTAAAAGCCTGGATAGTTGGATCTTTACTTCAGTCTCAGAACCTGATTCACAGCATTCATGAGACAGCTATCCCTGACCATTATTAATTAGGTATCCCTGGTTTTGGAGTGGTTCCAGTTTGGAAGTCCTTCTTCTAAAGAGCATTAATGAGGTTCCAGTTATCATGCTGTGGGACAAATATGAGTAATGGAGTCACACACAGGCTCCAGCTCTGCAGAATTTAACAGAATGTTTTACCCCAACAAAATCTTTCGACCCTATAAGGGGCAGACAGGAAGGCTTAAGTGTTTAAGGTAAAAATCTTCATCCTATCAGCTGTATGCACAATTCAGAGAATAACAAAACCTAATATTAGAAGACAGTTGAATATCTCTGTCAATATGTAGGTACTGTATAGATTTTGAGGCATACTGATAGAGGTTTTTGTGTCGATAATTCTTCAAGTTTCCTAAATTATAGCCAGGTTAATGATTCCTCATGTGTCCTGTTTCTTCAATGGCTCAATTATTTATTTTTTTTTAAACTAGATACAAAAACCTTTATCTTCCCAAAATCTATTATTTAATACACTTATCTGTGAAACAAGTGGTATTTAGTAACGATCCTCAGAGCCAGTACATTGTTCTGAGTCTGTATCTCTGCAGTTTTGCATGGTTATTCAAGCACTGATCTTCCTCACATTTACAATACCCCTTTTCTAGCAGCCCCTGCAATGTTATATTTGGTTAGAGAAAATTGCTTCCAATAAACAGTCACATTCTCAGGGACATCAGGGTGGAAGTTTGAAAAGAAGGACCAAACAGAGGCTGTACATATTTACTTTACTACAAAATCAGACCAGTATTTTTACTAAGATTTTTTTATTAAAAATTTTCAGAACTTCAAAACTTACATTGTTCAGTCTGTGGGTTTCCACCATGCCCTCAGTCTTATTTTATTCTTGTAAATTTAAGCAACATTCAGGTTGGGATAACTTGCAAATATTCAACTGTTAAATTTTTGTTTCTCTTGGATCTAGTAGGATGAAATCACTCTACAAGATTTAATATGGTAGATTTAACATATTATTCAGTAGTAATTGCAAAATTAATAACAAAAATATAAGATAATCTATTTTCTTAGTCTTATGCACCAGGTGGGTAACAGCACTGGGGACAACAAAGATCTCAAAATCCCAGGGCCAATTTATCTGAGCAACTAATCTTTCCTTATCTGCTGTGCAGCCTGACAGTGCTGTCTCTCCAGCTGCCATAACCAAAGTTTTGAAAGGTGTCAGAAGGATTCTTGGACAAACTGGCCTGGGAAGATAATCTGCTGATAGGTTCCAGACTCAGATATGTTTGTTTTGGTTTTGTTTTTGTTTTGTAACATTAGCAGGTCTGGAGAGAAACCACTTGCTTCAAAAATGGGAAAACACTGTTCTGGTGTTGCAGTGTTTATTTCATATGGCAGCTTATCATTTTGTCCACAGCTTTTCAGAAATATCTGTGTGTCTGATGCATTAAAAAATAAATTATTAAACTTTTCTGATATCGAAATAATGTGCCATTATTACAAAAAAGTCTAATGAACCAAGAAATCATTTTATGGCATTTAAATACAACATGTAGATATTTAAATCCCAGCTAAGCAACAAAAAGCTGACTGCTGAGGGATTAAATCTGGACCTGTCTAACAGCTCTGATACATGCTAGAGCATCCAGTGAAAATGCTGGCAATACTGATCCCAGTCTACTGGTATTTTGTACTGGTATATGTTGTTGTAAGTCCAGAAACCAGCAAAGGTTTCATTACCCAAAGCGAAGGAAGATATGTCTACAGAGTGGTCAATTTTGGTTAATGCTTCAATTATCATCATTTTGATAGAAAGTTGTAGAGGTGATGCTTTTAAGAAAGGCATCCGATACTCAAAGCACTTTGATACCTCTTAAAATCCACGTCTTGCTGCACTCTGATGATGAGGATAATGAACAGTCTTAAACCATGTCAAAACAACCGCACTTTTAGTCTTCACACAGAGAGAGCAGGGGCGGTGGGAGTCAATTTTAATTTTCTAAATGATGGAATCAAATTTGTAAAAGAGCGCTAAGCAAGAGTAATTTCTTTATATCTGTACAGCCTTCAGGAGTGTGCTTTTAGAAAAAAAAAAGTTGAGAAAGTTTTTCTTATGTATTCATTATAAAGCACAAAATTTCAGTCAGAAATGTGCACAATTCTAGCACCAGTTACCTTATTTTCACCTTTCCTGCCCTGGAGGCTGTATCTCAAACACCTTAAAGCTTCTGTCAGCAAAAGCAGGAGAGGTCAGAAGAAACTGCTCTCTGGTAGGAAAGGCATTCTTGGCAGCAGGGCTCATCAATATTAGGTAAAAGAATGACAGGCTACAGGAAAATGGGAGGAGAAGTTGTTGGATTCAGAATTCTCTAATACGTTTTATATTCTATACAGTTGAGTCATTGGCTAGGTACATTTTCAGTAGTTTTTTCAAGTACCACAGAGATTTTTTTTTTTCTAACTCTTTACTATTAAACAAACTGAAATATTTTTCTTTATTAAGAAAACCATTTTGTTGAATATGTTTAGGCTTAGACTGCACACACAGACACAAGGTGTAAATAGACCTATCCGCACGCAGAGACCTTTTATGTCACTTGTGAGATAACTTCAAAACCAAGGTAGCACAGGGATTCTTTTCCTGTGAAACAATACAAAAGTTATCCAGTTTCTTCAACAGAGAACACAAGAAGGCATATGCTTACTCAATTTAGATTGTAAATTTGATTTTACAGCAGCATTAGTTCATTCTTCATAGATTACTGTAATTTATAGCCACTCAGCCTCACCAATACACTTACTGTATTTTTGTCTGTTACTAACACTAACAATACTCACAAAAGTAATGGGGGTCCGCTGTATTTAAGTCAACAACATAAGAATAACCTTGAAAAGGTAGAAAAGCAAGATGCATAGTTCCTCTAACATTAGGTCTGATGCTCAGCCAAGAAACTCTGTGGCCTGACAACAGTACCTCACAGAGTGCAAGACCGAAGCCTTATTCTCTCATAAGTAAAACAGGGATGCTAATTCTCTTGGGCTCTGCTACATTCTTAGAAGGAAAACATCTCAGGACTAATAAGCATCCTGACTTTAGCATTTACATTAGCAAATGGCAGTTTGCCTTTTGTGTTAAGTAATGATAAATCTACATCGAGTTCAGTATTCATGCAGTGTAGAACCACGATTTAAGACAACACATAAAAGTGAGGACTGCGTTGTGATATCTATCTGTAAAATTTTACAATACCATAAGTATGTTATTAAAAGTTTAATAACTGCTTTTTGTGTTTGTTTTCACTCCCTTAATAACCAAGGCAATTGTGTCTATGGGATTTTCTTCTGAATACTTACAGGAATGTCTACCAAAAGTGTGAATTAGTGAACCAGAATTTATTAAGGTTTTCAAGGAACACACAACATTTGCTTATGCATCTGTATGCATCTTGCTCTGTTTATATAGTACTTAAAAGGTCTAAGACTCTGTAGATTCATCCCTTGGTATTCATATGGCAAAGTGCAGCTTCTATTTGCACCTGAATAAATGTGAGACAGTTAGCTGATTATTTCTGACAGTCGGGAAAGTGAGAAGCAAACATACTGACAGAAATCCATGTGCAACACTAAGAAATGAAGAGGAGCCAAAGGTAACCTGCCTGACTCGCTTACAAAGAGATAGCCAGACAAGGTACTTTTACCAAATGATAAGCAAAGGATACTAAATTAAAATGTTACTATCAACCGACCACATGATCAAATGTGTCAAATAAAGTGAACACTAGTAGCAAATAAAAATTACCTCAGGAAGCAGTAGTTCTAAAGTAGGTGTGCAATTGCTTCACGAAGTGACAGTGAAAGATAACACTTAATACAGGGTGTCTGGTAGTACAAGAAGAATGGCATTTTATTCTAATTCTACTTCTATAAAGTGATAAAAATAAAGTATCCTCTGCTTCTGTGTGCATATTCCTCTGTATACAGTAGCTTGTTTAAAAGGACTCTGAGTCTATAAATGCAAAGTTTACTTTCTCATCAAAGTTGTATGCTTTATATTTATGAAAAACGCTTCTTCTCACTGCAGTATTACCAGCTAGGGCAATTTTGAAACACTGAGAAAATGGAGCTAAAAAGCAGAATCTCTGCTTGGACTTAGGAAAAACAATGAGAAAAACAAAACAAAACAAAAAGTGAAACTCATGCTGTGTTTGTTTCTATCTCTGATAGCTTATAATGCATTTTAACCACAGGCATCTTCCCATCATGTATTAATTATAGTCTATGGATAAAATCATTATCATTATGTAATGAAAAATGTGAGTAAATTACTTTTAATTTCATGTGCAGTAAAAATTCAACAAAAGCCATGAAATTTTTATACTGGCATTTCTCACTATCAGAT
The DNA here is from genome assembly GCA_013399075.1 of Chloroceryle aenea. Lineage (NCBI taxonomy): Eukaryota > Metazoa > Chordata > Aves > Coraciiformes > Cerylidae > Chloroceryle > Chloroceryle aenea. The sequence continues at coordinate 480,557 of VWZY01001548.1, read as the reverse complement.
TTGCTCCTACCTGCTGTGGACATTACTTGGCATTTCTTTTTCCTCCATGACAAACAAACAGAGATTTACAGAAAGGTCTCTTGGAATAGACATGCATCACTCTTGTGTATATTGAAGAATACCATGTCAGCTCTTCACATATGATCTCTCACTGCCTCTGCTGTCCTTTCTTTTGTAAAAGCCTCAGAATTTCTATTTGTGCTCAATTGCTCTACTTGAGTGGATAAAACAGCTTGGCAAGTAAGGCTCAGGTAAGCATTTCTAGAGCTTTTGCTAAATAAAACTCCCTTTCTTCAGCAAGTCTGCAAAAAGACCATTGAGTGCAATTCTTCCTGCCAATATATTCTATGTACGTATTGATACACTTATGTATGATTTAAAAAAAATAACCTTGCTTAGAAAAATGCCTTGAGTTTACGTATTTAAGAACTATTAAAGGCTCCCTGATTGGAAAAGGCTCAATACATTTAACATGAGACTGAAAACTCAACTTGTGATGTTCTGAAGACCTCCCAGCAGTTGCAAGAGTGAAGTGAATTCCAGAACAAATATTGATCAAACATCACAATTATGTGACATCTTTCTGAAAGGTACTGTATTTGATTCCCACCAAAAAATGAGACTGTGTGAAACTGGCAGCACCAAAGTGAGATGCAGGGAGGACATCTCTAACAGTAAGGACATATTCCGAGGGGAGGCTGGAAGGCACTTCTGTTGGTCTGTACATGCCAGGAGCATAGATATGTAGTGACACACAAGAAAAGAAGGAAAGAATACAGGAAGGACTTGCAGTAGATGGGACTAGAGAATTCAGAGCATCCTGAATTTGTGTGCTCCTCTAAACTAGAAAGGAGGAGGTATTTGCTTCAGTGAATGATTAGTATTGCCATGCTTTAGTGATTCAAGGGGTACTACATAACATATTGCCTGAGGATGTCAGCTGACCATGAAACAGAAGCTTGAACAATATACTTCTATAAAAAGTTAATCTTCTGAATTACATACTTTCTTTTCTTTAACATGGTAAAAGTATATCCTTTTATTGCATATCTTGACATATTCATTCATGCCTGTTCATGGGTACATTATACAATATACACAGGCAAGTATCCACAAGAGAAACAAATATTCCTCAACAATTCCAAGAGAAATTTTGAATATACATTACTGGACAAAAAAATCCCAGAGAATTCCTCTCCTATACACCAGCCTAGTTACCTCTCCTACAATTACTTCACTGCAAAAGGAGATATTAACTAATAAAATAATTAATTTCCTTAAAAAAGATTAAATTGCTACTGCATTAACACAGACATAGGGACAAACTCTCAACCGAAAACAGAGCTCCTTTGGCATCAGTCATGTATGATGCAAGACTCCTACCTAGCAGAAAAAATTGCTAAGTTGTTTTTTGGCCCTGTTGGAATGCAGGGAAGATTTGCCATTAACTTCTTTTGGGCCAGCATGCCCTTTGAAAGATTTTAAAGATCTTCTGTCATGCAGAAAGCCCACAGTGACATGACACAGCATTATCCAGTACATCTCACATCTCCACTGTCTCTGTATTCAGGCACTACAGTACAGAAGGTACTTGGGAAAGTGTGACAGAAAAAAATGACAGAAGAAGATCTGACTCAAAGCATGGAAAACAAACCAACCATGAGAACTACTCTTCTTTTTCATAACTTTTCAGAATAAAATTAAAGATGAAACAATTGCCTTGCTCTGCTGCAGATAGTTCGATAAAATATTGTTTTAAGAGACCCTAATCACATGACTGCAGTCATTATAACATAAATTGATTCCAAAGAGATTTAATTAATTTAATGTATCTGCCTGTAATTATCATTCTGCATTTATTATGTAGGATTTTTATTAGCTTAATGGTTTTATAAATTTATCAGATAGTCACTGAAGAAAATTTCAGTTACTCATAAAGAATCTGAATAAATCTTCTAAGCAGTTTTATTATAACGATTTGCTATTTTGGTTCTTAGTAGTCATGAGAAATTTCTGCTTCTTCATTGAGAAAAAGCTCTATACAATATCCACTACAGTCAATAGACAGATTCAGCCGATTGCATTGCACTGTAAATTGTGTTCAGAATATCTTTATAGTGCAACAGTTCTTCAGTGTTCAGATGTGATTCACAAGGATTGCTTCCATTTTATCTGCTTTTTAAATAAACACGTTGTTTTAACAATTAGTTTTAGAATAACCACTCATGTCTTTGACAAACCTTTATATTTTGATTTTCTCAGTACTCTAAAACATGCCTCCATTTCTTTCTAGTTCTATGTTTGTATAGCACAAGCCTGCAAATTCCATCACTGATGGCCTTTGACATTTTAAAATTTGGATTGGTTTCCAATCAAAATAAAAATACACAAAATTACTCTGTAAAGGTAATTTATGCATTTTAAAACTTCGATTAAAAAAAAAAATCAGAAATATAGGACAAGCGATAATAGGGCTATGGGCAATGGTTTTAAACTGAGAGAGGGTAGATTTAGAGAAGATATTTGGAAGAATTGCTTCACAGAAAAGATGGTGAGGCACTGGAACAGGTTGCCCAGAGAAGCCATGGATGTCCCACCCCTGGAAGTGCTCAAGGCCAGGTTGTTTGGGGCTTTGGTCAGCCAGGTACTATGGAATATGCCCCTGCCCATGGCAGGGTGGTTGTCACTAGACAACATCTTTAATGTCCCTTCCTACCTAAACAATTCTATGATTCTAAGAAGTTTATAGCAAAATGTTAGTTTCAAATTGATAGAGTAGCACTCACACTATATAAATTTGAAATATATTTTGATCTGTTCAATTGAACTTAGGTGAGCTTAGTCAAATGACATGTCATGGGAAGAGTTACTTTCTAAAATTATGTCCTTTTAGACATCAAACTTATTGTTGTCCCCCCAAACCCTATGTGTGATTTTGCCAAAAAGTCTTTTCCACTATCTGCAGGATTGTCCCACATTCTTCTGACACCAAAATAAGACAAATAAGAGCTAGGGAGTATTCAAGCTTTTGAACTTCAGAGGAGACACTGACAAGTGTTCTCTCTCTGTTTGGTTTTTTTTTGCATTCCCAGTCTACAGAAAAGCAGCCTGTCTTTCTGTGGATTAACCTTGCCAGTTCATCACCAGCTTAGCTTTCCTGCTGTAGCACAGAAAGGTAAACAGAAGTTTTCAGCATTAGTAGAGCTCCACCGCACTTTGTGTTCAGTACGCACACTATTTTGTCTCAAAGTTCTCTTAAATTTACTGTTTAAAAATGGCTTAAAATGGGCTTTTGTAAAATGGTGTTACGAGGTATTTCTTCCTCTTAAGCATGGTTAAAGTTTTAAGTACACTTAACGAATTAAATGGTTTAGATTTCTATAAAGGCACAATTTAAAGCATTAGCGACTTTTAGACACCATTTTTAAGGGTACTTCTGATGTAAAAATTGATTTATTTACATGCAGATGAACTCCACAGCAATCTCATCCTTTACAGGTTGCAGTTGTTATAGCCAAGATTAATTAATTAGAAATACTGAAGTTAGGATTAACTTTTGGACTTGATTCAGAAATCATTGGCAAGCTAGTGTCTCTGGCAAAGAATAATTTTTATTTTTAAAAGTTAGCTTTATACTTTCAAAAAACCAAATAGCTTGGTAGATGAAAGGAATCATATTGCAAAACTTAAACTAAAGTAAGGTCCTCTAGACTGTTCCACTTGAGAGTTTTCTTTATTTAAAGTTAAACAGTTTTCATAAAGCCATTATTTTCCAGAAGAATGCAAACAGTGATGGGATCAAGTTCCATCTTGGAGTGAAACTGCCTGATAAAATCATGGCATTGATAAAGAAAGAGAAAGAAAAAGAGGAATTTTGAGGAAGAAACAAATGAACAGGGGAAAAAAATTGCTTATTTGCAACAAGTAAAGCAATCTAGTCAAGTTGCTATCAAGGTGTAATATAAAACACTACAATAAAAGATATACTTTTAATCTCTAAAATATAGTTTAGGATTCAATGTATCCAGGAAAACTGTGAAAGGTATTATAGTAAGAAACTGCTGTGATAATTAAAGTACTTTTATTATTAAACAGATGAAAAATGGAACACAACAGAAATGGCTAAGTATCCCTAAAAGAAAAATGAGGAAATTTAACAAAAAATTATTTTTGGAAGGCGAGTAGTTTTATTTTAAAGCCTTGTCTTTTGTATTAGATTGAAGTTAGATAAGTCTTAAGACTTCTCACTTTTGCCTTGGCCAATCACATAATAATATTTATGAAAAGTCAAAGCTTTCACTCATGGAAAGTCAATAACCTTTTTCAAATCAATGTAATTTTTGAAATTAGAAACTCATTAAGGATTTTCACTCTTTTCCATTCTTAGTGTCTTCAGAGTAAGATAGTAAACTGCAAGCACCAAAGGATGAGTAATAAAACATGCAATTCATAAATTGAATTATCTCATTTACATACTTATGGGCATACACATAGTAAAATTTAAAATACATTATTATGTACCAATTTAAATTATTTCACATTTATTTTATCATTTCTAAAATGAGGACACTTGAAAAAATATTGTGGAAATTCATATAAATACTATATAAATACCCTAAAACCCCTTCTATTAAAACAGTCAACCCCACACATGCCTCAGTTGATATTCCTCTCCCCTGGTTTGAAAAAATTCAATTCTACAACTTAATGCATCATGGAAGTATTTGCATTTTACATGTTAAAAAAAAAAAATGAAACATCTTGTTACACAGAATATGATAGAGCTTTAACAATTCTGAATATCAAGAAAACAAAAGAAAACTGTAAATTAAGGCCTAAAGATGACTTTATACCTAACCTGATTTACCTGAAATGCAAACAATATGACAGGAAGGATTCTGCCTCTCTGTCCTCCTTAGGTATGCTAATCTGAGTTGGACTACATTTTTAATTAGGTTAATAATATGAAATAAGAATCTGATCTTGGTAGGTGCAGTAGATACTCCACTGAATTACCCATTTCAACTGTGACCTTGAGTTGAAAAACATTTTTAAAAATCACATGAAATTAATTCTCTCTCTATCTATATAAATATCTGAAAATCTGTTTTTCTCTAACAGCAAACAAAATGTTAACCACTCTATAAGCCTTCAGATAAAAATTGCAACTTCATTTGTTTTAAGCTGAAAAATACTGACCTCTTTGCTCATAATAACTAAGCAGTTATTCACCCCTTGAACAAACACTGATGGTCTGGGTTGTTAATGAGGTTTTTATTTTATTTTCCCCACCCCCCTCAGGAAGGGTCTTGCATCTCCTTTTCTAACAGCACTGACTTCAAAACCCCTGGCTGTGCCTCTCCTTTGTATGTTGCCCTGCCTGTGTGCCTTTTCTGCCCTCCTTTGCCACTGCCCCCAGGTAGGGCCAGATGTAGCCTGGCATGAACATAATTACCATACTTGGAGTCCAAGAAAGTGGTTATTAACTCCAGAAAGATTAGGACTCTTAATCCTTAGGACATTTCCATTTGTCTGGTGTTGCTGTAGCTAAATCATGCAGAAGGTCTCTGGCTATTTCTTCATTCTGGATTTTTATTCCTGGCATGCCCTTAAATATTCCCCCTACAGTAACTTTACCCTACGTATACTAACATAGCACTAATTTCTTTCTACAGTTTTACTATTGCACAATATTTCAGTTAAAGGGATTTGGCTTGTATCCTCTGGCAAGGAGAACTGCTGATTTTATGAAATATTATCCATCAACTTAGATAAATTTGTTCATTTTGCAAAGCTCTTTTTGCAAAAGAGTTAAAGTAGCGGCATTTATGGTCTGTCCTAAATCATTTTTTCAGTACACTAATACGTGGCTTACTGGTTTTGAGCAGTCTTATGGAAATTATCATTAACTGTGGTTTTGTTTGCTTTTTATAGTCATTGATGCTCAGCCCCCAAAGTTGGTAAAAATCCCAGGAAACCAGTCCATCATTCATTTTTGTATATACATATGCATTAATTATAATTGTATACTAACTCAGGAAGCCAGGAATTGCCAACAGTAAAAAAAATTATACTCACTGTCAAAAGAAAAGGAAGAATTCAATTATGCCAGGCAGAAAGAGGTTTCGTTTGCAAACCCTTCCCTTCTGGGAATTTTTAGGCATGGCATTTAAACTTGACTGCATCTACCAGTCTCAACACACAGATTTAATTTTTTATTTTTTATTTTTTTTAAGATGTCGCACTGTAAAGGTACTTAAAACTGCCCAAACTATTCAGTTATGGTATTTCCTAGTAAGGGGAAAAAACCCCAGGCTGGATACCTCTCACTGTTTTTTCTCTAAGGGTCAGTGGGAAAAAACTGAGATGACAGCAAGTGTGAACATTCCTTTGCCAATGCCCACGAGAGGACGAAGGCCAAGTTTGAATTCTCTTTGGTTTGGATCACTCTAGCTAATATGAAATAAAATTTACTTCCAACTTTAATAAAAACGTGATTAGACCTTGTATTTCTACACATGATAAAGCATGACTAGACCTGATATTCCTACACATAATTAAATTACACCTTATTTTATGTGTAATCAATTAACGTAGTCAATAACACCTGAAATATTTGGATTTTATTGAACCTAGAAATACTACTGAAGCAACATCTCATGTAAAATGATCACATCTTCAAGATTTAGGATTAAGTACTTAAATCTATATGACAGAATGAAAAAATGGGTATAATGTCCTTACACAAATACAATATGAACTCTCATGTATAATAACGACCAAAACCTGCTTTTTCACAGCCCACATTATATCTAGACTTGTACTGACTAATCAGTTTTGGTCTGATAGGCACTTACTGTGATCCTTCAAATTCAACAATAAGGTTAAGAGGGCTAGTAGGATTGAGAAATGACTGCTGTCATACATATTAAGTGCAGAATCAATTTTTAAATGAAAAATAATTACTATGTGAATCACCCCTTCTAAGGAAGCACTTTACTCTCAGGTTTTCTTACACTAATCTTGTAGTCACCAGCCATCCTATAAACAGTATGTTTTACACTCACATATGTGACATCTGACAGAACTCAATGTATCTTGCCAGCATGCATCCTCAGAAAAATTTAATTTTTTAATAAATCATCGCTTACCAAATAACTCCAGGGAAGCATCAGGAAAAAAAAGAGGTTTGATTATTTTTCTCTCTGCTAACATTTTCAAACTCTTGATGGCTTCTGGATAATAACTCAAGGCACTCTTAAGAACTTTAGTTTTTGAGTTGATCTCGTCTTCCTTCACAACAACATTCTGAAACTACAATAGATTATTTCCTGGTGAACCAAACCAAACAACTTACCTAGTTGGAGACCTGGATGCATTCCTGTGTGACTTGCTCTAGGTGGTCCTTCTCTGGCAGGGGAGTTGGACTAGATGATCTTTCGAGGTCCCTTGCAACCCTTAACACTCTGTCATTCTGTGAACTTTTGTCCATCTTAAGAAAATCCAAAGCACTACATGCACAAAGAAAAAGAAAAAGGGGGGGGGGGGGGTTGTGATACAGATTTAAAAACAGAAAATGCCATAAAAAATGAGCACATTTGAAACATGATTCATTGAAACATGATGAATACATTCTCTATGAGGCCACAAAAAGCAAGTACAAACTACTGTACACTGCCTCTCAAGGAAGTCACCTCCAGACTGTCAAAACTACTCTTAAAACCCCTGGATATCAGTTTTTCAGAATACTTTTTACCAATTTATCTTCCATTAGTGTTTCATGGTGTCCATCAACCCTTCTTTAAACTATTAGATCTCAATATTACTTGTTGTGGATGTTTGGTGCACAAATATAAATAGATTATAAGAGATATATGGCACAATATTTTTATTGCATTCAGACACGAGGCTTAAGTATGAGGTAGCTTGTCTATAATTTCATAACATACAGATAAATAAGACCAGCACGTAATATACCTATTTTGAGTCTCACATGGGTATATGTGGCATAAAAATGAAATGAAGAGTAAATGTATTTATTTTTTCTGGTGTCTTACTACATAATTTATTAGGCTTATGCTGCTCATTATATTTTATACTCTATTATTTTTCTCTGTGAAGTCTCTTACAATATCAAATGAGGAAAATTTATATTTAAATTAATAATATTGGAGTGAAACATTAATATTCAAATCAAATATGGTGCTATTGTGGGGCTTCAGGGGGAAAAAAAATCCTTTTATGCTGAACACAATGAAGGAGTGATAGGCATTTTTCTTATCTCATTCATTAGTCATTCTGGACAGTTCAGACAAGCTGTTACCTACAATAACAGAGAGCATTTTAATGGTCAAGATTAATTGAAACTATACTATATACTGAACAGCAGCAAACTATTTATTTATATATTTATTGATTCTGACAAAATACATATTTGCATTTTTTCTAAAGGCATAAGTAGTATTCATACAGCTCTAGCCAGGAGTCTGACATAAAGACATGATAAGCAACATATTCTGGCTCTGTGAGAGGATAACCAGCTAGGTGAAAATGTGCACTTGTCTAATAAATTTGTAATATATTTTAGAAATTTATAAACAGATAGGAAAGAGAAGTCTTATGACTGGTTTTGCAAATCTTCCTTCCTGTTTCAGTTTCAGCTCAAATCTCCATCTCTTTATCATGTTCCTTATGAATTTAAGACCACCACCTATTCATTCATTCAGAGAAATCTCTCAATTTCCTTCACTGATAGTATCAGAGTCAAGCACGGGTACTATAGCAATCCTACACATAATTTTGCAACCTCTGAGAAGCCACATCCAAGCTTCTACACTTGCACAGCAGAGAGGAACATCACAAAAAAAAAAAAATCTCAGTTTTAGCAATTATCAACTTGCTTACCCCTTTTGATTTTTCTGAATCTATACTTTTCCTTCACAAAATAACAGCAAAAAGCAGTCAGAAAATATTTATCCATTATAGTTTTTCTATCTTGCACAATTTTCTGTGTTGCAGTGTTTAAACCATACATAAATATAAAATATTTATTCAATGAATGTATGTGTTAATCCAAACCAATCATTTAAAAAAGAAAAAAACCTTCATGACTAGAAAAAGTTAAGTACAAAAGTACAAAAAACATATCCCTTTCAAATATACATAAAAAGTAATTTTATAGTAGAACAAAAAAAAAAAAAAAAAGCAAACCTGAATGTTCTAAATATTCCTCTCAGTTATTGTGATAATATGAAATCTTAGCACTATTAATAACCTCCTATTTGTAAGCCAGCAGCAGTTCACTTGATGAGAAATTAAACATAAGATTTAGATTGGTGGCAACATAAGCATCAGGAGGGAATGAAATGGCTTGTAAAACTCTGTCTGTATCTCATTCCTTCCACATCTGTTCTACCTTCGTCTCCACCCTTTCCTGCTAGATCCCATTCAAGCTGTGCTTTATGCCAGAGCTATTTGATCTCCCAAATCTCATGCTGCCTCCTGACTTGCTGGAGACGGGAGCTATGTTTCAATGCTCAGGGTCTGAAGAAACAAACAGACGTGTGGAAACCGTTCCCTTGGCCACTGTGTGTTAACCAGCAATCTGAGCCATCAGATATTCTGTTTGTGAGAAGGCAGCTTTGTGAATGTTTCATAATTAGCTCCTTTGCCTCAGAGCAATCATTCCCTTGTGACTTAAAAGCTTGAGCTGTGAACTCTGTTCTTTAAGACGAAGTCCCTTTTTATCACAGTTACAAACGCACTTGATATTGTAATTAAAACCTCGGAGAAAATGTTCCTACAACTTTTGAGCGTGCACTGATTTCCTTTAGCACTGATGTCCCTTTAGCTTGGCTCGCCTCTGTGAAGGCAGGTGTGTGTACACACAATTGTACATACTAATGACAAGTAGAAGGGGATGGCTCTGAAAATTAGAGCCTTCATAGGTGTTTGGATTCATGCTCAGAAAAAACGGAAGATAACAAACCTCACCCATCTGTTGGGTATGACCACTGTAAGACTCCACATTTTTCTCAGTGCCAGCTGGGACCTTTGTTACTAACAGGGGTTGTGGGGAAGGGACAGACACACCTTCTCCAGGCAAAAGTCCCTGGGCCAATGCCCTCTTGCTTCTTGGGAAGACACTTAATGTGATCCAAGACTTGAAGGCAAGTGATTTTTTCTTAGAATAAAAATTGCATAAGTGCTCAAGTATTAAATCACAACTGTTGTGTATCGAAGGACACTGCTGTAATTTGTTGGACAGAAAGACCTTTTTAAGTTTCTCAAGTAGCCTTGGGTAGTTTGTTAAGTTGGTAGGAAGTATCTAGTATATCTATGATGCACTTGATCTTTCTTCTAAAATGAAAGCAAAGTTAGATTCTGCCGAGAGCCCCTTGAGGCAGATTTTATTATGTAGAGTGGGTATGACTTTTACAATCATCTTCAGATCATGAGGCCACAGTTTGTCAGATGAAATCCTCAAAGGGATGGCATTTCTAGAGATTTAGGATGTTTTACCCAATTCATGTATATTTCTAGTGGAACACAAAGCCTCCTATTTTAACCTCCATTTTCTGCCTTTTTTTTTTTTTAATTTAATTTGCAGATTTCCCATATTCAGTGTTTCTTCCCAGATCCAAAGTCTGACTATGAAGGCATAAGCACAATTCTAATAATAAATATTTCTGGCATTTATGTTTTATGAGTAGCAGCTGTAATTATATTACTCTCACTGTAAATAACTTAAGCACTGATGCTTTTATGATGGAAATGAATTTAGAAGACTGAATATTTATGAATTAGTATCTTTCCTCTAAGAGAATATGACAGCATTGAAAACATGCAATTACCAGAAATATCTATAGTGATTAAAATGGTAATTAATGACAGCCACTCTCATTAGCATAAAATAAAGCAAATTACAGATAAACCTATGTTTTAAAAAAAATTATACAGCATCTCTTGCCTTCTACAGTTTGAAGGACTGAAGTGCTTACAGACTGCTAGTCGGTTTGTTAACAACAGGTGGTGCAAAATACCTAGAACAGCACCAAATCTTTCCCTGTCTTTCACACAGGAGCAGGTAGCTATTTCCAGAGGTAAACAAAAAAAACTCTTAATACATCATTGAAGCTTAAAATCAAAATTAATTTCAAGTAGAAAGCAGATCGGTTTGCCTTCTTCATAGACACATTTGGGAGGTTTATGTCCTAAATCTGCTGACACTAGCATGGGGAGACAGAATCAATGCCTTATTGTGCCTTGAATTGGGAACTGAATAATCATAATAAAAATTACACAGCTTCCTGAAAACAGAGACACATAAATCACATATCTAGACATCTATAGCAAGTGTCCTGTCTTTGCTCAGGATATTCAATATTGTGAACAGCAAAGCCTTTCCTAAAGGATAGAGACTTATACAAGAACTCAGTAATAAGTAACTGGTATTAAACACTCTGGAAGAAACCTTGAGAAAACTCTTAACCTTTTTAATTCAGATTTTTAAAAATATATTTGTTGGTGTACTTTCAAAACATTGTCCGAATCACTTTTCCTAATGTTTTCAATGTAATGGGTTCCAGGGTGGCAATAAAAGCTGTGAGACTCAAGAAAGACAGTTGCAGTCAAAACATCCATTCAAATTTAATCACAGATTTTCTTAGAATATAGAAAGCTTCATTTTTAGTTTGGAACAAGCATGGTTGTCTTGTTCCATTACTCCAGTTTCTCCTCAGTTGTTGGGTGAATGAAAGCTGCTGAATTGTGGATCATTTTGGTATTCAATTCTTAAAGCTAGAAAATATTAAGTATCTTGTGCATAACTTGAAATTCTTTTCCACTCTCTCCATTGTCTTCCAACAAAAAGGATGGTGGGCAGTCCCACGCTTGACTTTTGGAAAGTCACAGAAAAGTATCAACAAAGAAACCAGGATAAGTCAGACTGTCTGTCAACAGTCTGTTGCCAGAATTTTCTTTGGAGAAATCAAATACCAACAGTGTGATTCTTTTTCTGCAGAGCAAAGCATTTACATTCAGTCATAGAACAGAATCATAGAATCATTTAGGTTGGAAAAGACCCTAAAGATCATTGAGTCTGACCATTAAACTAATACTGACAAGCCCATCACTGAATCATGTCACCAAGCACCACAGCTACACATCTTCCAAATACCTCCAGGGATGGTGACACCACCACTTCCCTGGGCAGTCTCTTCCAAAGCATGGGGTTTCTCTTCATGCTCTTAAGTAACACTTGGATGTTGCTGTTCACGCTTCCCCCAAAAGACTACTGTATATTAAACCCAGTTTCTAATGTCCATCTGTTGTCACAGCTAGAGATAATTAAGAGACATGTAAAACTAGAGAGTTAAATATTTGAGCTTTGCAATCTGTTTATCTCATTAAGTTCTTGAAAAAAATGACGGGATTCAGTGCCTTTTAAGTTGTGTAAGTTTTTGTGATACAATTCAAATGAGTAAATACCCTCTCAACACCATCTTACTCTTGGGCATAAGGAATCAAAGAGTTAGTATGACAAATTCTTGGATGATGTGAGGCTGAGTTTTGTGAAACCAACAAGAGAGAAATTCATCCTCCCAAAACAGAATCCACAGTCTTGATTGGAATGCTTAGTCTCTGTCCACAGCCCTGGGCAAGATGTAGAAACCTCAGAATAGCATACAGAAAAAGCAACCTGTTAAGAGGAGTAATCACTACAAGGTAAGAGTTTTGTCAAAGGTGAGCCCTAAAACACTGTATTACCTACAAACCAGCCCTGGATTTGAGATAAAAACTCTGGATTTTAATTTCTTCCCTTTTTCTGCTTAAGCAAGTACCCAGACCATCAGGTGGCTGGTTCAAAGGCTGAAAAGAACTGGCAACATCATCCTCCAGGGCTCCCAGTTTGTATCTGTGGGCACAAGATGAAATTAACTGGGAAAAAAAAAGGTAACATTCTCCTTTATACAAGGCTTTATAAACAATAAATCTAAAACATTCATAGGGACCTGAAGCATTCATCTTTCTATTTCCATTTCAGCTTTAGGTGAACACCAAATAATCACACCATCTGCAAGACACACCAAACAAGAGAGTCAAGTGCACCTGTGTGACGCCCAGGAACAAGCATTATTCCCAGTTGGTATCAGCCTGTCAGGTATGTCAGATCTACCAAGTGCATCGACAAACATAAAGTCAAAGACCTATTCAAAACATGCAAACAAAAACCCCACAAATTCTCATGTGCTATGTTCTGTGTCTACATGCAAACATTACAAACTGCTATAAAGATTCAAAATCCTCATTCTACAGTTTTGCAGTCTTCATCTAGGAACTTATTCTCCACCCAAACCCAAAACTTAAATAGGCTGCTTGACAAAATGATAGCAATATCATTTTAAAAAATATATCAGGGAAATGACCTAAATTACATTTTGTACCAGGTTCAAAAGGCTTGACTTAAGATTTCATTTTGGATACAAGTACTTAAAACAATTTACAGAGAAAATTCATTTTGATAAGGGAAATTACTGTCTAAATTTTTTTGCTTGCTGCATTGCTTCTTTTTTCAAACTAGTATTAAATCACAGGTGGATAATAAATTTCCTACAAGTTGAAAAGTTATGAAATATTTTCAGATAACTGTAATGGAAGGCATTTGGGGGATTACGCTACAAGGAACTCATTAAGTATCTGAAGTTTTCTGATAGTCAAGCTCTCAAATACCTTTGTAATTCACTTAAGTCTGGACTTTTGTTTATATAAAAATGTAATCTGCTTCTTCTTGGAAGACATTTTTCTTTATAAACTGGCATAAAATGAATGTTATATTTCATTTTTGCTAGCTTTTCAATATGATTGATGGAGACCTTTATTGCGTTAATTTTACAACATGAATTCATATTCAAATACTCTTGTAATAAGAAAGATGAACAGCACTAAATGTATGACAGTGAAGATCTGAACTGCCCCCTTTCTCCCCCCACATTTTCTCATTTCATCAAGAATGAGTCCATAGAAATTACTAGTACTTTAGGTTTCTAAATATCTCATCTAGGGAAATAGTTACAAGGTAACTGAAACTAGAACCAGCAATGGGAAAAAACAGTCCGAGAAAAATTCAATAACTAGTTTAAAAAAATCTTGAAGCACCTATAACAAATTTCCATTCCCTTTAAAGAAATAAATATTGACTCCGTATTCACAATATTGTAAAACCCAGTGAACACGCTTTACCTACTCTGTTGAACAGGTTGTGCTGTATTATACAGGTCTCAGTCTAATATTGGTGTTTCCAATTTACAGGCATGAGGCTTGTGCACAGCCATGCAAGTCCTAGCTAAACAGCAGATAGGCAGAGACATCTTACAGCTGAGCCAAGGGCACTTACACAGGTACTTAAAACTTTCACAAGTATAACATGGATTAAAATTGTGCTGACCCAGTCCCCCTCATCACTCTCAACCACAGTCTGTCCTTTCAAGAGCAACTTCAACCTACTAGACCAGCATGAGCTGTATCTCATTTAAACATGGGGAAATGCTGTTGCAGGGAGGCACAGAGCTACAGTGTGTTGAAACAGCACTTGGAGGAGCTAGCCAGCATTTGACAACTTATAACTGTGGTACAATTAGTACATGTGCAATTAGTACAACTGAAGAAACATATTCTCAGTGGACAAATGTCCAATTGAGCTGGGCTTTAGTCCACCAGATGAGGAACTGAACTGATGTGTTTGATAGGCAGCAAAAACCTGGCAAGTAGGCTGGGTGAAACGCATTTGTCCCTAATGAGTAGTGTCTTGAAACATCCTACTTTTGGACCTGTTGCTACTCTTCTTATGCATCTGGTAAAATATCAGAGTGTTTCCTATATCTAGCTTCAGCTAAAGTTAAGCTACAGGTTTGATGGCCCCTGAACATGGAGAAGGCAGCTGTGACAGTTTTGTGTAAACAGCATGCAAAGAAACTCTCTTTTCCAGGAACCCCAAAGAAACATCCTGTCAGTGTCATTAGCGAATGGGTCTGTGTCGAGAGCTGTCTCTATTCAGAGTCTACGATAGATAGATCAAGAGTTTTATCGTGTTCCCTTCCTTGCTTGCGCCACTGCTGTGTCAAATATTGCATTATCCCACCCAGGAACTCAACAGGGTGAGTTGCAGAAAGGAGTTCCCATACAAGGATATAGCAGGAGGACCTCAAAAATCTGTAGCTAAGCATATCGTGTAGGAGGAAATTCTTCAGAGTGAGAAGGAACCAATGTAACTGAGCCAAGTATAGTAGGACTAATAGAGTAATTACAAATCAGATCTTAATATGACATAACTGAAAATCCACTTCTGACTTTTTTCATCTTGAACTGCTCAAGTTATTTAAAGTTGAAAAGTAATGTCCAATAGAATAAATGAGTCTGAACTTCTTCAGCTTTCAAGCAACAGCTTTTTTTTCAGCTCTCATTCCTATTCTGCTGAATCTTCACCTTCCTCCCTCTCCCATTTCATATTTCCACATAAAATTACCCATTTAGAAATATTCAGTACAACTTCTTCCTTGCCACTTACACTCCTCAAAAATTTGCTCTTATCAAGAAGGGTGGGATGACCATCCAACCAAAATACAGCATATTAAAAAGGTCAAAGTACTACAGCAAAATAGCATAAATCACAAGATATAATGGGCATTAAAATTCTGACACCTCTTTGTCATGACCAAAATTGTAACTAGAGTGAGAAATTATATGGAATTAGCTTCTTACTGATATGCTCTGAAGGCTGTAATTTCATGGTGCCTGGATGTCATTTTCAGAACCTTCTGCCTCTTTGCAGTCTCGTAGGCATGCATTCAGCTATCAGCTAGGGCACTTGAAATAAAAGTAAGAGAAAAAGAGAATACATAAATGTTTTACTTGGAGCAAGAAGTCATGCCAGTTTTCAAAATTACAGTAATCTTTTAGTATTGTTTCTGCTGAAGTGAGAAATCTTCCAGAGATGCCTGATCTCTTCCTGTGGGATATGCAGTATGGAGTCTCATTTGAGATTCAATAATGAAAGAACATTGTGCTTTAGAAAAAAAGTAGATCTCAATGTTATGGGTTGATTTGCTTCACATGGATTCCTTTCTGTTTAGCCCAAGAGAGCAAATAGGACAGAGCAGAGTCAATCCAACTTATCAAATCCACAGGCATGATGTGAAGGACTCCTAAATCCTTTAGCTGACAATATGAGAGATGTAACAGTAAGTCTCCCTGTTAAGGTGATGCTGCTTTTGAGGATCATCAATTTAATTAAAGCACAAAATGAGGATTACTCTGCTGGCAACTTGTTGATTTTGGTGATCTCTCTTTACATGGTTTATGAGTTTCAGTTTGTTTGGGTTTCTTTCTATACTCTGTGATTGTCTTTCACTTCATTCACCTCTTGCTGCTTGTGCTCAGGAGGGAATGGACAGATATCAACATGACTATCCCTGAATAAGTGTATAGTTTAAGGCTCCGACACCTTCACTTGGTGAGAACAAAAGGATGGAGTTGAGTCTTAGATGAAATTCCCTTCCTCTAACCTCTCAGAAAGCAGCTGGGGCTTGAAGAAGTTAAATATCTCCAGAAGCATAACAAAGAGATCAGGTGTTAACACTGGAGCTTAAAACCCACAAAGCCTGAAAGACTTACAAGCACAAAGAAAGCTGGTGTAGGAGAGAGGAACAGAAAGGCTAGGAGGCAGAATACATGAGTTTAGCCATCCCACCCTGCTCGCACAACAGTGGGGCTGCTGCATGAGAGCTGGCTCCCCTACAAATGGCCAGCAGCACAGGCGGAGGAGGTCGGGTACCTCTTCACTAGTAGACGTAATCTCTGTTATTGTTACAACAATAAGGCCTGTAATGGAAGAGAGAAGGCACTTTACCAGTGCAAAAAGCAGAGGGAGAGGAAAGTAAGAGAACAGGGAGGAAGCAAACATTATAGATTTGGTTGTAGCAATAGTGAGAAGAGTTTCATTATCTGTGCTGCAATGGATGTGAGATACAGGGCTATCAATTCACTGCAGGGCAAAGACTTTGGATATTCAGTTACATTAGAAAGTACAGAAAGAGAGTACAGAAACAACTTCAGTTTAGGATTAGTGCTGAAATAGCTGGGCAAGAAAATCCCTGTATTATATAGTAGTTTGTTGTAAAATTAGACTTAATATCAGTGAATATAAAAGGTTAAAATGCTGAATGGAAACCTTTAGTTTAGATCATATAAATTATTCAGCCTATAAAAGAAATAACTTTCAGTTTAAGAGAAAACTAAAGTTAGTCAAAACTGACTCATTTTGAGCACAGACAGAAAGGTTTTACTTCTGTGATGCATGTTAAAAGATCAGTTACCTCTACGTTTTCTTAAGAGATGTGTTTTTCCACATCAGGATTTCCTGAGCTTTGGTAACTCTTAAGCACCTAAATCTAAAAGTCTAATCCTCCTGGAGGGAAATCATACCAGACAGCTTTAAAGGCACTGTATGGCTTTGTCTTCATTCCATAGATGGATGTACCACACTGCAAAGTAAAGTGACACAGCCCTGGGATTCATGCAGGTAATGCAGAGGCGTGTCACCATCCTGCCTCTGCCTTAGCCCACTCAGTCTCTGGAAAAGTTACAGCCTATATAAAGAAAAAAAAAAAAAAGAATATCCACAAACCACCAAAACAAACTAAACAACTCAGAAACCCCATTAACTCAGCATTACTGATTTTAAAACTCCAAAGAAATATGGCCATTTGAGTAGTTGTTGAAGACTATTCACTTAAATTATTAATTTGAAGACATTTGCTTCACACATTGTCAGTAAAAGTAACATGCTACAGGAATATTGCCAAAACAGAGGGGTATTTTCTTTCTTTTTTTTTTTTTTCCTGTTATCCATCTGGGACTATTTTCCAGCAGTACAGTTTATAGGAGGTCACATTATATTACACAATTTCCCCGAATTGTTACACTCACTCAGACTACAAGTCACTTGTTTCATTTATTATAATAATTGCTTTGATCTAAAGTAGCTCTTAGGAGTAAGCCCACTATTGAACGTAATACTGTTTTGAAGAGAACCTATAGGCTATATACTAAAAAACACATGGAAGTGGTAAACCACAATCATTAAAAAAGAAAAAAAAATGAAGTAAAGTTTATCTTTTCAATCCAGCATCCCAAAGGTATGATTATCTCCTGATAACCATATCTCCCTCTTCTGCCTTATTGCTAATTAAATTAATTAATTAAGGAAGTCTTTCCCCGAGTGGACTTGATTTAATATGCTGTATGTAATTAGCAGCTCTTGGAAATGGAGATGAGATGATTTCTCCCTTTTTTCATGGTACAGAGTGCACTCTCAAACTTCGCAGAGACAGCAAGTGCTTGGGATTCCTCTTCTGCACAGCAGCACCCAAGCTGCCGCAATCACACGTGATGGGCACGGACTCCCTCACCACAAGATGCACCTTTATGCTTTTCTCCACAGTGATTTCTCCTCATCAGTACTAGAAAGTGGGTACATATTTTTCAAAAGGTAGGACATGATTTTAAAAATAAGTAAATGCCATGACAGGAAAGAGCCAAATCATTTTTGCTTGAAACTTTGTAGTGTTTGTGGTAAAAGGTACTCCCTCCTCACCCACCCCCCCTTGCCAGACATTTTGGATACAGACCTATTTTAAAATGCTCAGATTTACACCTTCTTTCTATGTGATTAACTGAGATGAACTATTTGAAAAAGAAAAAAATAATATTGACTGAGTAAAGAAATTACATACAATTATAAACTAAAAAATGTCTCCTTGATCAAACACTTCTTACAAACACTGAGGAGCACATTTTCTTAGGGAAAGTATCCAGTGCTTACTATTCCCAAATAACTACTTTCAACTCATTTTTATCATTAAGCCTGTAGGTTATACTGTGTTATATATGTTGGTCAGGCTATATGCAGTCAAAGAACAGAATAAATGCCTTACATATTTTAAAAACACAAATTAAAGGTGAGCAAAGTCTTTGTGTGAGTCACATGAAAACAGTATTTGTTTATGTCCACCTTGTCCATGGAATGTTTCATTTTAATAAGAGATCAAGATTCATTGAAAAAGTAATGATTTTCAAATGCAGAAACATTTTAGACCTGTTTATAAAATGAAATGTTATTCATTATTAAACTTCTGTATTGTATCTACTAAAAATGTTACAGATAAATATTAAATAGACAAGAAAAACAGAGAGTAATTACATAAAATTCTTAGCTGCTTTAAAAGTCCACATGAAGGTCTTGTATTAAAAGTTATTCCATGGAGATGTTTTGGGGTTTTTTTCTGGTGTGGGTTGTTTGGTTGGGGGTTTTTTTTGTTTTGTTTGGTTTATTTGGTGGTTTGGGGTTTTTTTACCCACATAGTTTAACAAAGCAAATGCTGAAACAAAATATAATGAAAAGACAGTTGCTAGAACCATGGGAAGAAAAGTAGAAGCATAATGCATACACTAAAACATTAGTGTCTAATAGCATTTCTTCACAGAAGGAAGAAAAGGGAAAAAAGAGTCAATATGATTAAGGACAATGAGATTTTTAGTGATCCAAGCACATTTGTGTGAGCTGACCTGAACAGTCTTCCAAATTTAAATGAATAAGAAATTCCTATTAAGAGTAAATTCAATTACTATAGGGATGATACTGCAGAAATGGAGATCCATACAGGGATTAAACACAGACAAATCCCTCCCAGAGTTAAGTGATCTGAAAAAATTTGTGAAAATAACTTTTAGTATAAATGACAAGTAGGGAATTTGAATGTTTCATTATTTCTATAGATATGTAGATGATAGAATCATCTGCTAATATCACAGAAACATACAAATGTTGTCAAATAATAATTAGAATAGCTTTGAACTTGTTACTGTATCATTATAGCAATAATTCTTTTTATAAAGTAGTTTATCTTCGACAGACATACACACACCACACATACTTAGATACGGTACACAGAAAAAGGCAATGCCCAGGCAGCTTGGCGTGCCACCACTGCTTTGTCATCTACTTCTAAATTCTTCTGACTGTGAACATCTTCCTCAGATTTATTCGAGGATGCCTAACACCCCAGTACCTGCCAGCAGCTGCCAGTGTTAAAACTTAAGTGCCAGAGGTCTGCTGCTTCTTTTAGTCAAACACGTTTCATTTTGCCTCCAGAAGACTGGGATGGGGAAATCTTGATGCTAAAACACAGATAGATTATCCATGCCTAAAAAAAAGGAACTTTAAAAAAGCCTAAAGTTTTAAAGGAACTATCAAGGTGAAAAGGATTTTTTAAATGTCATTTTAAAAAAGTAATTTCATGCTTTTGATAGGCTACTGACTGCCCAAAGATACAAAATCCTCTACTTCACAGTATAAATGCAGTGCAAATAAGTGCTAGAAAAGGATACTGATGTTGCCCAACAATATAACTTTTTGTTTGTCTTTAATAAGCCTTTGTTGTGTTTGGACAAAGCATTTCCCTTTGAATTTTTCACGGAAAAACAGCCTAAGGGAAGAAGTAACTTTCTCCCTCATAATTCACTGGTGTTGGACTAACAACTCCAGCTTCAGCACCTGCTCCCTTTCATTCAGTGTGCATACCTGAAGCATGGTGTCCTATTCAAAGTTTTTCCCAGTGAAATCCTTACTGATGTTACATACTGCTTTTTATAAAATGTTTAGTATTGTCAGAATATCCTTTACACTTATGTTTTATAAATCAGAAAGATTCTGAACTCTTCTGAAGCTCTCCTGTAGCTCAAAAGAAATGAGGAAAATTATCAGTATTCATTGTTGCAGTGTTTGTGTTTCTCTGCAAAAATTCAACTTTTTGATTAAATATTTGGAAAGGAGAAATACTTGCTCCTTCAAGCAACAATAAATATTTGTGCACAAGAACCCTGGGGAAAAAGAAGACGGCACTCATATACATTAGAGTATTTGAAATATCATTGTGATGTGCATTAGAGAACTTTCTGAAAAAAATGTCACTGAAGCATTTTCCTCCTACATTATGGATTAATGTCATACAGATATGGGAAAATAAAACCAATTTCTGAATTTTAAAGTAGAAAACAAAGTAAAAACAAGAAGTCAGGCAGAGCTGAGAGTGGGAGGGTGGGTTGACTGTCAAGCAGTTGTGGTTTGCAGACACTTACCTAACTATGGAGAGCACAGAAATCCTCTTTAAAAGGAATAATCTCTAAGATTTCTTTTTAGCAGCTCAGTACTTATATACCATACATTGGGCAATAGAACACTTCACCTTTTTTCCTCAAAAGGTCCAGAGGCCTGGTAACTAAGATGCACTGCTAGGCATCTGCTGTGACTGAAAAGTCATCACTTCAGAAGGTCATTTGTGGAGGTCACTGAAGCATTACATCAACAACGACAAGTATCCTTGGATAGACTGAAAATACTATCCCAACAAAAATTCCTGATGTGTTTTCTAAGGACTTTTGGTACAGATGCCATCACCTTAATCACTCTTTTTCCTATATGAGGCTCAAAAAGAAATCCCATTCTCTAATGAGTATTATTCAACCTCTCTTTGGTTGGAGTGAGCCGAGCAGGTCCTCCCTGCCCAACCTGCCTGCCCATTCCCCCCCCAGCCCCCAGGCCCTCTCCTGTTGATCACAGCAGGTGCAGGGGGCTCTGGCCACAGCTCCCAGGGACACCCAACACCCCAAGGCTACAGCATCCACTACATCTGCCACCAGGGGGGACTGCAGATTGAGGTAACAGTCCTTAAAATCCATTTAGAAAAAAAATAAAAAATAAAACACCCTACTAGCACACACAAAGCTAATCTCTGTCCAGACTGAAGATCAGGATTTCAAAGCCAGTCAAGGAAAGCAGTTGGTAAATAGCTCAGACATTTCCCAAGCTCAAAAACACTTACCAGGGATTGTGTTTATTTATTTTTAAATGCGTTAAATACAAAAGAGAGGAGCTACAGGACCCAGTGTTACAGCAAGAGGATTTGGATAATCTCACTTCGGGATCAGCAGCTTAGGTCTGACCAGGGTCAATCCGATCACACATTATCATCTCTGCTGGCTGATCAGAAACCCACCCAAAAGTTTGTGTTCTCAGTGTAGCAGTTTGACACATGTTAGCAACACTGGAATAATTTGGCAGTATCAATGAAAACAGCAAGAACTAAACCAGTAGTAATACTGTTAATCAAGCCTCAAAAATTCCCTTGGGGCTACTAAAATCTTCCTGCAGTATTTTCTCATGTTTTCAGTGCCTGCCCTCAACTCCTTGTATGAAGTCTTCCATCAACCATTCCAATTTTAGCATCTCCTATGGACATGAAATTCAGAAGAAACATCTGAAACATCAGCATACCAAGGATCAAAAGAACATATCTGATAATTAAAATATCAGGGTTTTCCTCTGTAAGAAGTGGCCTCAGGGAACAGCAGTCAGTAGTAGTAAGACTAAGCATATGTAGTCTGTTTTCTTAGATTCTATCAATAACTTTATAAATAAATTATATGTATATACACATTTGTGTATGCATATGCAGTCACACTTAGGAAAAACACCTATTCATCAAAATATATGAAGTTCAGTGGTCAGCCATCACAAACAGTAATTCCATGGGTCATATCTTGCACACTGAGTAACACTGGGTCCTATGAACCCCAGTATGTTGACATGTAATTAGCATTGCTGATTTTACATTCATTCAAAGGAAATGAGCAGCAGGGAATGAATATGACAGCAAGTAATACTATATGCACATTTCTGCAATCTGCATTTTTCCTCCAGCTCCTAATTTCTAACAACATGGAGATGTTGATCTTACAATAGGCTTTGTGAAGACGAATCACTGAAGTGAAATTGCAGAAACCACCTTTCAGAAATGTGTGTGACTGCATCTCCAACTGAGCTGAGGCTACAGGGACCCCAGATTAGATCCATTACAGAACCATTCATTAATTAATTAGGTGGATTTAAATTTAGTTAAATTAGCAATTTTTTTCCCCTGGTACAGCACTTTGTTGATTATTTCTGTATATGTAAAATAAGGGTGCTTACATAAGTACTGTGAGGGATACAGTGGAAATTACTAGAGAAGTGATATGTTTCTCTCTCTAGCATTACCAAAGAATAAGGAAATAAATGGTGTGGTTCTTTGGCTTTCCCTATGGCTACATTTTTAAGCTAAACAGGTAAAAATGAACTAGTTAATTAGTATTCATCTTTGCATACAGTTTCCTCTACAGAAGTATTTTCCTTATAGCTTAGGTGAAAAAACCTATCCCTTTTGCAAGGACAAGTGTTAGATTGCTAAAGGAAATTAAATGACATTCCAAGAAACTCTTGGGGCAGGAGGAAAGTACCTGTTTGCCAGGTACCAAGCATAAAGGTTATCCAAACCTTGAGTCTGTAGTGAAGTGCATCACTAAGGCAGCTGAGATGAAAGGAAGACTCGCAGAGAGCAGAAAGGCAAGTTGAAGGGAGGAATTAAGGAGAAAACAGAATGCTGTAGCCAAATTGCTTGTGCATAACTCTATGTATGCATATATTTTACCTCCCTTAACTATTTGTTTGACTTACTAAGCATGTGAACTCAAACGCAGCTGAAGAAACTACTAGAATTTTCATTTTTTCTTTTTCTTCAGTTTAAATTGGTTCATTATGGTCACGGAGCTTTTTCTAAAAATCCAACTTATCTCTATGACACATTGATTATTCCTCATGAATAAAATAATGATTCCAGCTTTCCAGCTTTTTCAGAGCAGAAGTCTTTAGAGGAGCTAATTTCATACTGTTGATGTCCTTCGTGTTCTCTCAAAAAATTCAGAAACAAAACAAACCAAAAGACTACCTTCTGTTATAAGAAGCAACAACCCTTCTGGAGACTGAAAGCCCTGTTCCCTCTCGGAACTACAGAAGACTGACTGAAGATTAAGAAGGCTCTAAGATTTTGAGAAGTGATTTTCCTCAATACTGTCAGCCTAGTAAAATGCAAAGAAAAATAAAGACATCTTAGGACATTAAGGCACTGCTATATTTTATGAATTATAAAAACAAATAAATGTACAATATCATTCTCTTCTGGTAATCATGAAAACTTCCCAAGTAGATAAGAATGTTTATCAACATGTATATATTTATGCATATATAATATATTTTTATTAAAATAAATTTAATATTTGCAGTGTGGGACTACAGCATCTCTGCAATGATCACCAACATCAAGATGAGGGATCTCATCTTGCTTTCAAGTGGGCAGGTGGTTTAAAAGATGTAAAAAGTCATCACACAGATGGAAATTTCCAAGCTTTGTAAGACAGTAGAAGATGGTAAATCGTGCTCATAACAGCAAGCTGTCTATGTCACGGAGCATTATTGATTGCTGGCCAGTACACTGCAAGAGAGAACAGTCAGTATTAACTCACCAGGGCCATTGCCCAGTAAAGCCACTGGCAAGAGCCATGCTGATTTCCAGTAGTGCTGGGCTGAGTCCACCAAGCATTAGATTTCCCAACTCCTGCTTTAAAAAACGGCCAAATTATCAGTCGCTGTAAATCAGCTTGACTTCACTGAAGTCAAGAAGCTCTGTTGACTGAAAAGGAGTAAGTGACATTTACATTATTTCCTTTAAGGGCTTCTGTGGGGAATGACAGTTAATAATTTTTGGTCTTTTGCTCTGCACTCCAGATGACAGGAGAGACACCACAAGTTGTTCTTTTTATCCAGCCATTATCAAAGGTGTAAGCAAAATTATATCAAGACTGCTCATGAACCTTCCCACTCTTCAGCTGTGTTCCCTGCACTTCATAATGTCAAATTTGGGGTCTGCATTACTACAGGATCCCATGAAATAATAGAATTAAATGAATGAGACTTTTTTATCTGACAACTCTGCCCTCCATTTGCTGCACATATTTACTGGTATTTGTATCCAGCCACCCATTCCTCATGGACTTCTCTGAAATTTATTTGGCCACCTATAGACATGAAGAGTTTGTAAGACTATATGCTCTGTCTTTCCTGAAATAATATTTGCAAAATGACTCTTTCTTGGAAGTCTATATTCCCTGCATTCTTTAATTAATCAGTTTGATGGAAATTTTTGCCTGATTTTTGAATGGTGTTCAAGTTTTTGTAGTAAAGATGTTCATGCTTCATGCTTACAGCATTTGAAATCAGCTCAGTGCATGCTATTTAGTCTACAGGAAATATCATCTGGACTTAGTGAACTATTTTCTCATTGATCCACTTTTCATTCAAGACTGATAATGACACAGACATATAATTTCAAATTAATTTGTTTAACAGTGCTCATATCGCAAATATCAATGTGTAGAGTGAGGCTTTTGCAATTCTGCATGGAGCTATTATTTAAAGATAAAAACCATTTAAAATAATTTCAATGTAGTGCCAGAGAGGAAAAATAGGCTAAGACTGAATATTAATTTTACATTCCTGGCCTCCTATTGTCAGCTGGGCATACTTTGCTATCTCTTTACCTCACCAAATACCTGCCTTTCTTGAATGTAATTCATATCCTGTTCCAGGAAAGAGGGAATGGAAACTCATCCTCCTTTCCCTTTCTGCCTCTCCTTGTCATACACAATCATTGTCCTAAATTCAAATACACATAAGTCTCTTTATATGTTACATGATCCACTGCCTACTTTTCTCTTAAATCAATATCGAAATAAGTGTAAGGAACTGGGGGAAAAAAAAAAAGTTACATTTTTATGGAGACAGTTGTGAGTAATATATGTCATAACTGTTTATCTAAAGTTTAGTTTTACTATATGTATTCACACACACACATGTATGGATATACACAGAGAGAAAAAGCAAGCATGTGCCCATTGGTACCAACTTTATCCTCTATTTGCTTTCTTTTTGGTCTTTCTGCATTTTTCCTCAGGCTAATATGTCTGACACGCTAGATGTTAAACAGATAAGTTATTGATTGAATAGCTTTCTATCAAATAAAACATTCAAGAGAAAGAATATGCAAAAAATCCAAGTAACACTTCTTTTAATTTTTTTTAAGTCTCAGTCAGGCACCCTTCACTACTACGTGTGTTTATAACTTAGTCTCAGTAGACAACTATTATCATTTGATAATTGTTTGATTCCCCTCACAGTCACAGAAAACAAGCTGAAGATCTCAGTCCAAAAGCACAGTTCAGACTGAGAGGTACCTACACCACAGCTCAAGTTTTTCCCAATGGTTTCCTTGAAGAGTCAAAATAAAGTCGCTTCCCACCCCAGGCAGCAGTTCTCCAGATGCCTCTCGAGGTATGATTTAAAAATGGGTAGCAAATAAAAGCACAATAGATTTCTGAAAAGTGGTAATAAGCAATTCTGCCTGTTCCTTGCACTGTAGCTACTCTAAAGATGAATAAAGGTCTTTGGTATCAAAATCTGTCAGTCCATCTCCTGTAACGTCAAGACTGCAGTCTCAGAACCACGCTATGCTGAGCCAGATGCTTGGAAAAACAGACTTCACAGAACACATCTATAAGTCTAAGACACATCTGTTTTCACCAACTTCGAGGCCATGTTTCACCAGACACGAATCACAAGCTGTCTACTTAATGATACATTTTTTCTGCAGATGATAGTGTCCATCTGCACAGAGCATAGCTGACATTGCTGAAGATATTTAACACGTGATTATAGAACCCAGAGCTGCTGGGGCAGCCCTGGCCAGCAGAGTTGCTCAGTGCTGTGCTTGGCTCTCACAAGGCTTCTCTGGACATTTACAGGAACACATGACAGAAAACAACCACAAAGAAGCAACAGGTTGGGTGAAAACAGTGCAATCCGAAAGCTCATTTTGACCTTAATTGGTCTTCCAATCTGTTAGGTACATTGTAATACAGCCCCAGATCACATGTGCTTCCTTGATACATGTTGTATTTTGCATACTGCAGGAATATCCTGGGAATCCGCTGAGTAACGAGAGGCTCGGTAGGAAAACTATTTATGAAACCACTGAAATTAATGTCTTTCTGTTCTTCTGTTACAAAATGCTCAGCCACGTATCTCCTTTTCAAATATTAGAGAGAAAGGTCAAATTCCAAAGTGAAAAATTAGCACTTTTCTATCATACAAAGCTGGATAACAAAGTTAAAACTAAACCAATGGATTCTCACTTTGGATGTGTATTTATTTTACTATCTTTTCTCTCATTGTCTTTTATACATGTTGTAACAGGTTTTCCCCAAAACAAAGATGTCTTTTATATGACTGAAAAATCATCAGCAAAAGCACAGGTGGGCTCTTACAAACAAAATCATGCACAGGTTTATTTTTTTTCCTTTTTTTTTTTCTTTCTACATAACTACTTCTTGAAACTTTATATCTAAGAAAAAGATCGTGTTTTCTCAATCTGTTATATCTGCTTTTATTTGCTACCATTAAAGTTATTACCCATGTGTCATTTTACTCTTGGAAACACTACTGAAATAAAAGCAAACTGTTCCATGTTCCTGATTATCGGAGCAGCCGGTGTGTGCTGCAGTAGATTAGTATTGAATATAAAAATAGTAGCACCACCTATTGGCAAAATGCATAAACTGATCTGTCAGATTTCACACGAGTATTCATGCTGCTCTTGGGTGTTACAGTTGCAAGCTATTATTTTCAGCTTTAGTTATTCAGAATTAACATATTGGTTAATGTGGCTTTTTATTTCTTTTAGAGTACATCTAAAATGGAATGGAAAAGGACTTGGGTTTTAAACTGGAAAAGCACCCCAAAAGGTTTATTTTTAATAATGAAAAAGAAAATAATGCTAATAATGAGAAAGAAAATAATGCTAATCATGGTGGGTTAGATTGCCACAGCAAAGAACTCTTTGCCTGCTTAGTCTGCGTGTTGACCTTCAGTTCTGCATTCCTGGTAGGTTGAGCATTTTCTCCTGCAGTGCTAAAATTTTTAAAAAAACTTTTTTTTCCCCTAAGAGTAAAGCTTCCCTGTGCTCAGGAGTGTATTTGTTTTCACTTTGTTTCAAAGGAACCTTGTGCTTTTCAAGTGTGCTAATCATCACCAATAGTATGTGTTTGGTACATAAAATTGTACCAAATTGTATACTACCCATCATACCTCTGGGTTGAAGACCTCTGACTGGAAGGAGAACACTTATTCTCCATGTTTGCAATCTCAGGATTCATGCTTTCATGGCTTCATTTTCATGCAAAGTGGTTGCATCTGCCATCAACACACATACCTGCAGTCTTTGCCTGTGATATCACTAGAAACCATGTCAGCAAAGCAGAATCTTGCTGGTCTTCTCTGAGAAGTCTCTTATCTGAACTTGACTAAGCACAGTGATTAAGGCTGCACATTTACCACCTTCTTAAATCTAAGGTTTAAGGGTTTTTTAGCAGCTCATATTTCTTCATAGCATTTTCTATATGAAAGACTGTTTTTATTCAGTGGAAGGAATAATTCAATTTATTTCTTAATCTACAAGAATGCATTGGCCAAAGTAATTTACGTAGACTTCCTTGGCTGCATTACACTGTTTTAGTAATGCAAACAAAGCCAGCAACAACTGCAGCTACAGGCTTGTAAATACTTGCCTAACAAAACAGTCCCACCACAGCTAATGAATCTTGGTGAAGTTGACACTGCTTTCCGAGTCAGAGCTACAAATGTGCCATTTTTATTAGATAAATGAAAACCAGCCAAACATACTGACAATGCTGCAGCATTTTCTAGGGGCCCCTGAAGACATGTCACATGCTATATATCATCTGGGACTGAACCAGAGCATTGTGGTGCTCTGTCATGCAATGTATGTGTTTGATGGTATTCACCATAGCTATCTCCATGTAACATTAAAACAACATGAAAATCTGTTAAGGATTTAAACATCTCTAGGGGGGAGACACAGTTGTGATTTCCTGCAGCAGAGGGCTGCCAGGAAGTGGGACATGAAGAGGATGGCCTCACCAGCTGGGCTCCTCTCACCAGTACATCAGAACCTCCCATGAGCTACCCTGCAGTGGGTGGAAGGTACTAAGTCTGGATAAACTGAACAGAAAGGGATGAATGTCTTCAAGCTCACAGAAATGACTTGGTGCAAGAGCCAAGAACAGAGTCAATCTATCTTGACTCCTCATCATTTGTTTTAATCCCTAACCACAGCATTTCATGTATCTGTGATCATTATGCCTGCATCCATAGCTCATGAGCACTTAGTGTCTCCAAAATTGGGCTCCATTGTGGGCTTAATTCCTCTGGCAATTACGTCAGTTTTAAAAGTGTCACAACTGTCATCACTGGAATTACTCTTAACTTGCCACTTTGTCACTAAGAATAAAAAAAAAAAAAAGATTTCTGTAACTTCTAGGGAGTTATATATTTTGGGGACTACAAGTTTATTCAACTTCTAACTAATAAACAACAGCAGATTGTGGATCCAAAAAAGTTATAGCTGGGGACAAGTGATTAATCTGTAGAGAGAAAAATTACCATGACATGTCTCATACTGATTATTTTTGTGTGAGTTTCAGGTATCTGAACACTTTTTAAATCATTACTAAGTAATTCAAAATAAGTAGATGTCACATAAAAAAGTCACCACAGTGCACTTTTAGGGGACATGGGGAAACTATTCGTAGGCTATACCCTCGGTATGCACTTCAAACCATGCACTTATGTAGTGAATTAGGTACATTGCTTGTACTTGAGTAGCATATGACTTTAGGGTACATATTGTAGTGAATTAAATACTCCAGAATGCAAAAGCATGTGGGTACTAATACATTACATCCTCTACACCTACATTTTTATGTGATTGTTGAAATGAAACAGAAACCTTTCACCAAATAAACAAAAAAAATTGGAGGCATGCCTTCCTGAAATAAAGAGGAAGCCCTTGATCTGCAAACCTTTGGAGCTGTACAGGTTTCATATTTAAATAATACCTCAAGAGATAAATTACTGTAATCATCCTACCTTTATCATTTCATTGTTTCACTTGGCAGCTTAAAGAACTGGCTGGATATTTTTTTTCCCAATAATGTTTGCAGTGACTTTTACTCACATTTTTTCGTTATATTACTGGCTTCAAGGCTATATAATTTTCTTCACTCTACATAGTATTATTCACATACCTGTTTTCTCATTAAACAGTATTAGTACCAACTTCCAAAACTGTTTCCAAGTAAGCTGAAACCACACTTAAAGTATTTACTGTATATACAAAGAACAAAAGAATGACTAATACACATTATAAATATATATTTACCTTTTTTTTTTTTTAAATGTGAAAATCACCATTGTGACAGAGAGAAATAAAATAGAAGATAACTTATAGAGGATGAATCTGGCACATTTCTCCTTAGGACAAATAATGTTTGGAGCAAAGGCAGCATTTTAAAATGCTAGGAAGCTTGCTCTGAGGAAGACTGGTAGCCTTGATACACAGAGGATTCTCTTTTTGCTGATTTGCTTGTTCAGGCCAAGCAGGGCACAGAATCAAAGCACAGAAATGGACAAAGAGTGTAATTTAAGCAATTAAGTAATAAAAATTTCTAAACCATGTTAGACTGAAGAAGTTTACACCTTAGATGCAGCAAGCAGAAGATTCACACAACTCATTCCCACTTTCTGTACAGATTCACAGCAGCAGAAAGCTCCATGCAGGGAGGGACACCTGGCACCAGCACTACATAGTGCCAGACTGAGCGGACAGGGGTGGTTTGGACCATACCCTGTGCAGGGGAAGGGCAGAGTGCACCACTGCTCCTTTGCACTCTGCTCCTGCTGCTAGCCTAAGGCACAGTTACCTTCTGTGACCTGTCCACCTCCAAGTCCCTCTCTGGAAGTTCATGAGATGATGATTACGTCCTAGCTACTGTTTCAGACAGCCAATTGCCTCCTTACTTATCAACATCAACAGATTAATATCTAAGAGAGACAGGCCACTGGCTTTGTTCTGCCACCATGGAACACTGGCAGCTCACCCTGATGGCAACACCAGCCTTCTCCAAATACGACCAACAATCTTCACAGAACTGCAGTGACACAGGTTAACTTTAAAAAGAGACAACCAGAGCTCCAGACCTTCTCCAGAGAGGAATCTGCTGCCCAGAGGGTCAGGGATGCTTTGGAAACTGCTTGTGAATTGCAGACACTTACTTATTCTAAGTGTTGTGACACTTTCCCTGCATCATATTGATGTGTATGATGAAGAAAATGAGTATCACTCCAACTTTTTAATAAAAGACTGCTGAATCCCCTCTTATCAGCTGTAATGATGTTCCATGGCCTCGTGAGCAGTATCAACTTATATTTTCCTTTTTTTCAGTCTATAAAACATGAAAAATAAAGACTTAAAGAAAACAGAATGGATGTCTGAGTGTCCAATATGCAGAGGTGAAAGGTGATTTCAAATACAGCTTAGGAAGAGTTCTTTTTCTTCCTTGAAACAAACTGTATTCAATTAAAATTACCAAAGCCTTGTATCAAAATACCTTGACTTTTAGTCAAAGTAAGATTTTAGGAATAGCATCATTTCTAACAAAATTCTGTCCCACTGTCTGCGCTCTCTGCTGAAAGTAGTTTGGATTTTTAAGCTGTATTTCTATGTGGCCAGAGTGGTGCTTAAGTTATTTTGGACTTTCCCTTCATTTTCATCATCCCTGTTCTGTCCCTTACATTTCATTGTAGGGGATGGCCTGTGTTCTACTCTCATTTCTCAGGAATTCTGCACAAATTGATACAACTGGTAGCCATTATACATATATTCCCCTTAATTGACAATCATAGAGAGCTCACAGGAAAGTAATAATATCCAGTTTTCTCTTGTCTAGTTAAGGCCTTTGCTTCTGAACTTGAAAAGCAGCTCCACAAGGCAGGTAAGGTCAAGAAGAAAACTGATACAATTATTCCATAATTCTTCAAATACCAAGTACTATCAGTATATATAAAATCAAACTGACCAAAAGACTTTAACAGTATGGGATCTTGTATGGTGTATGACTTCAAGAGAGTATGGCTAGCATTAATTTATTTAGGGCAAGGGAAAGAATCACAAAATATACCCATTGCTTTCTTATGTAAGCTTCCATACTGTGAAAAATCTAGCACATAGGCACTACTTCTCTTGGCTGCCTTTTAGATCCCATTACTTTTATTTAACTAGTCCAACAAACTTTCAGGCTGAAACTTTCTAGTAATTGGGGGTTTTTCAAGGTGAGAGGTGGAGAGAAACAGGTTAAATTAAAGCAATTCAGGTAGCTCATTCTGAAAATTAGACAGGGGTGAAATCAGCATAGAAGAATGGATAATACTAAGCAGGTTGATGTCATTTAAATATGTCACAAATTTGAAGTGTTAAAGAAAATTTGAATGATACATTCAGAGTGAGGGGATTTCAGAGCAAGGAATACCTTCTGCTGCTTCAAATACAGGCAAACTGAGAAATCTGCTTTTAAAAAACTCTGTTTAGCTACAATAAGCAGAAGTCCAACAGTTAAATTCTCTGAAGTGTTTGCCTGCAAAGAGCACATATACAGCCCCTCAATGCAAACAGAAAAGGGCACCTGCCACTCGTGAGAGCAGTGCAGTCCCCATTCATAGGGAGCAGCTTTTTCTCCCACGTTCTCCTCTGATGACACCATGCACCACTGTCCACAGGCAAGGAGACTTTCACTTCTCTGACTTCTCCCCAAGACTTAGAAGCAGAAGGAAAAGAGTTGCAGGAAAAAAGGGCTATGACCAGTAGGGGGAAGAGATGTGGGATGGTAGATTAGGGCAGAGGGAAGAAAGAAAATACATTTGAGATGGTAGAGAAGGGCAGGAGGGGCATGCTCACTGCAGGGCTCGAGCACCTGTGAAAGTTTCATGATTACCAGCTTTGTTCAATAAAGCCCTGAAAGCAGCAACCCAAATTTCCCAAGTGAAGAGTCACTGATTAAAAAAAAAAAAAATCTTCCCATTTAAAATACCCTAGAGGCTACAGGTCTTCATGGAAGGCTTGAATAGCAGTCTTTTCTCAACAGTCTTTTCTTGCCTCATCTCTAAGGGTTATGGTGGTCAGGGTCCACAGTGAATGTATAGGGAAAAAGGGGGAAAAAAGGAAAGGGAGGGATGCAAAAATGGCAGAGGGGGGTAAAATTTGAAGCATTCTCTTCCCTAAGAGTTAGGTTTCCTTTAAGAGAGCTAGTTTCTGACATGTTTTAGCTGCAGTGCACACTTAGGGAATATTTTTTCTAGTTGTGTTCCTTCAGTACCAACCCATTCACATCAATGAACCTTCTAATACAAAATCAGCCCCACAGGGGAGAGTTGCCTTAACATTTGTGACTCTTCAGTACTTTATCTTGCATTCTCAGATGTATTTTTTACTAAGCACCAAGTCCCTGTTAGACTACAATTTAATCTACAAAAGATATTATAATATGATATCAAGGCAACATTAAACTCAAGATGGGGATACAGAATAGACAGCTCAAAACAAAACAGGATCCACCAGGCAGCATGGAGTTCACAATTTGTTCACAGCCATATCTTCAATCTGCCACTTCATGTATCACAACTCCCACCACACTCTATTTTGAGAGCTGAGGTGGGATTAAATGAACACACGGATCATGAATCAGTTTTTTACATATGGGTGGATTTCACCTGCAGTGCCTCAAATTTTGTTGTATATTTTCATATAAATAGAGAATGACCCTGCTTCTTCATATTTTTGCCTCCTTTATGTTAAAAGTTTAATGTAGATGTTAACATAGAGGAAATATAAATAATGCTAGAGAAAATTATCATAAATGGAAATAAAAAATATACTGCCTGTATTGGAAGATAGCAAGAATAAGTGAAAATTAAGTTTGACTGCAAAGAGCCTGCAAGTTCTAAATGATAAGCTCTCTTTTCTATGGCTTAGACAATAGTAATGATAGCAATTTTTGTGAGCAGTATTTTTTTAAATATGTAAACTTAAACTGAACTAATTACATTTATTTCAAATCAGGAGGACTACTCCATGAGAAAAAAAATAACCATTTCTCTCTATTGCTTCAGCTGCACACGAAACCAGTTTAGAGACTTAAAATGTATGAGAACAAAAAACCCTAAACATTTGCAGTGTGTTACATATCACACACGGTGACAGTGATAAATTCCCTCAGTGATTCTCAGGTGCACTGTTGTTATCTTTAACTGCCTTCTAGCATGTCAATCTTCTGCTTTCAGATAGTATCGGTCATTCACACAGGCAAAACCTTGCTTAGAGGGACTTACACTTTGTGCTGGTAATAGGTGTTTTATCTTCCAGTGGATTATTTGCCCACTGTTCCTGTGGAATTTCACAAAAGAAGCATCTCTGATTATCTGACAATTTATCTTTTGTACGGATCTTGTTGGAGATTGAGTTACTAGAAAGAGGTGGTTCTTTCAGAATGGAATCTCTCCCCGAGGCTTTTAGTGCACGATAATAAGACTTCTGCTTCTGCATCACAGAAAGTAGGGGACAGAAAAAATACCTACACCTCCAAAACGTTTGATGAGGAACAACAATAATTCTGTACACTGCACATCCTTTCAAGGTATCTAATACTACAGGTGGCCCATACATAAAAGTATATACTCAGAAATGTCTACTGAAACTCAACCACACTGTATATTTCTATGCAGTTATCATTTATTGTGTAGAACATGCGAGGCAGGATTTCTCTTCTACTGAAAATTAAAACCATCCTGATTTGTCCTTGACTAACCTGCTGCATTGTGTACCCATTCTCGAGAACCCAGTACCATGTTTAGAGGCACCACTAATTCCTCTTTATACTGCAGACATGTGATTATGAGCCCATCTTGAAGCTGTATCAGAGCTATGTATAGGTAAGAGCATATTAACACATCAAAAATAGTAAGCACTCTCTCATCTTCATTTTATTTGACAGATTTCACAATAGCCTGACATTTTATCTTCAAATACTTTTGAAAACAATACAATAGAGAGGAAATGGATATTTTTTTTTATCTTGAACATCAGACAGATAAATTTTGCATGTGCTGCATCACAACCTAATGTACAGTCTTCCTAAATAAAGTTCAGTTTTGCGTAGAGAGGTTCAAGTATTTAATCATTACGAGACCTAACAGCTAACTCATGGAAAAGAAAATTACACGTTCTTCACAGAACATCATGAGTGATGAAGATATACTATCCATAGTCACTTTATACTGAAGAGACTTTTTTTTTTTAGTAGTAGCTAAATAAAACATCTGTCAGAGTTCTTAGAAGCAGGGGAAAAAAATAAATTAATTTCCATGAGAAGTTCAGAACAGTGGTATTTGGTATTCTTTAAGTTCTACACTGCATGCTATGACCTTTGGTTTCTTTGGATTCATTTCTTAATTTTTTTATACTGCTTAAAGCACCTAAAGCAGGGACGAATAGATCAATGGCATAAAATTGGAACAGGTTGGCAGCTGCTCATCTGAAGCCAGAGGGAGAAGAGGAGAAAGGTTTGTTTTAAGAAAAATGAACAAAGAACAAAAACATTGCTGCTGCTAAGGGTACAGGGCCAAAGAATTCTGAAATACCAGTGACATTTTTAAACTTAAACCAGTTTTTAAACTTAAACCAATATAAACGATTGAATTTTTAGGTTTGTTTGGGGTTTTTTTAATGTGTATTGCATAAGAGCTGTATCCCAGGGCCCTAATAAATTTTTTTTCAATAAAATATGTTCATCATCTGTAGTGTGACAGCAAGGCTTTCAATTAAAGGAGCTAAACTATCTGTTGATTTTCCTTTCTTGCCTCTTTGTCAGAGGCAATGTGTGTGGTTTTACCTTACAGGTGGTTTAATTTTAAGTTTTTTAGATGTTAAGCCTTACATCTTACATGTGCTAAAAAACACTGACCCTCCTGATCCAGCTTCCCAGCTCCTCCTTGCTGTTAATTATTTCATTATGCATATCGAACCCAACAGTTTGACCTTAGAAAGTGTAAATCTTTTTACCTAGACAGAGTTATTACCGAGTTTATTAAAACACTGCCAACTATGGAACACAGCATTTCCTGTCCCTACTCTTCTTGGCTGAGGAACTAGTCAATAAAGATTGTTTATTGAATAATTCTCCCACATATCATCACTTACAGACATTTTTCACTAGTTGATGTCATCAGATATTTAGTAGCAAAAAGAAGAAAAACCGTAGCAAACAAAACTGTAAAAATAATAAACAAAAGCTATTAGATCTGAATGTACTATTTAGAAAAAAAAATCCTCAATTGTCACAGAAGGTTCCACTACCTTGCATAGGAATGGCCATCAGTGTTCCAAAAGTGATAGAGAACATGAAAAAAAAGAACCATTTTTCTTTTGAGTGTCAGCACTTGCACCCTGTATAAAAAATATTTGCATGACTTGGCTTCATCAGACACTTTTTGAGCCAAGTAGACAAAACATCTTGGGTTTTGCAATAGAGCAACCCTAGTGTGCATTTACACTAATATTACAGGGGTTTAACTTTTTTTTTTAGCAAGAAACACTCATTCTTTTGTGAAAAAGCTTAAAATATATTAACTTCTCACTCAATCTCATTGTTCTAAAGTTGGGTGGTTTAGGGTTTTTTTTTCCTGTTTTTTATCATTCCATTTATTTCACTAAAACTCTTCATAGCTGTTGCAGAAGTAATTTGTAGCTGCGTAACAGCTGGTTTAGATTTTGTCAGGATTTCTGTTACATTTTCCTGTGCTTTAGGATTATGTTGTCTTGTATCTAATGTGTGTAATCCACGTCTGTATAAAAGGATACTTGACCGTGTTTGGTGTAAATAGCGGTGCCATCGAGTTGCATGAAGACAACCAGTAAATCAGCTTACAATTAGTGTGCTTCATTTTATCTGAAAGACTAGTACTAATCCATAGTGCTAAGGATCATGATAGAAATGCCTGTAATTAAATAGAACATCATGGTTATACCAAATGTAGTCCTTGAATTCTGACACAGTTAGTTAAATTGAATGATGCATAATCCCAGCAGTCTTTCAGTTGATATTGTTCTCACCAGTAATAGACTGGAAAAGCTTTTAAAAAAAAAAAAGTAAACAAATTTTAAATATCTGAACTGGTACAATTTAGGGGTTGGTACCTACAATGAAGCCTCCATAATCCCTTCCAGGGATTATTACATTAGTAGCTACTATCAGGGGAAAAAAATAAAAATAGAAGCTCTTATGATTTTTGTCACTAGCAGGGCTTTTGTGAGAAAAGGGGCTATGAAACAATGCATACTACACAATCCTGTTTCTAAGTCACTCCTGCCTCTTCCTGGCACAAGGAATAGGAAGGAGGGGGAGGACAAAGGTGACGTTTGTTACCTTGGCATTTCCAGCATTCTCCAGAAATTTAGTCATCCAGATTGGCCCCGATGCTATTCTGAGCACTGGAGGCAACACAGCACACACAACAGCCAAGATGAAATGCACTCAGCCAGATCCCCTCACCCCTTCCCTGATGCACTCTCCCTGCAGTTGTGATATAACTACATACTGATGGATGCAGAAAGGCCCTGAACCTACAGCCCTTCATCTCTTGCAGGTATGTACTTGGGATTTAAAACGAAAGGCATGTACAGATATTCCTACCTTCTCTTCCCTATTGCTGGTTTACTAATGCTGTTTATTGACCATAGCCCGTCAAAAGGACAGTGAACTGAATAGTTACTTTTCTATTTCACAAATAATTCATTAGTTTAGTTTTCTTCAGAAACCCTCCATCAGTCATTGGCCCAGCAGTACCCAGAGCACCTGGGAGCTCCAGGAATGCTCCACAGGAACTGTGCCATGGATGAGGGAAAATACATTGTAGTGGTTTGAATCACATATGTCAGGCTCAGTAATGTGATATCTTCTCACTATAAATGCATTTTAGATAGCTTCTAACCCTCTCTGCTCTGGAAAACTGCCTTGCACCTCGTCAAATTATTTTGACTATTACTTCACATTATTATCAAATGAAGGATTGTGAAGGAACTTCACAGACATTCTGTAACCAGCATTACACAGAAGGCATAAGCTACCTCCAGTAAGAAATCAAGTTTTGCAAATGCAGCCAAGTTCTTAATTTTCATGGAGTCAGAGAATATCAGGTTGGAAGAGACCTCAAAGATCATCTGGTCCCACAAAAACGCTGTCTAGACAAGATGGCCCAGCACACTGTACAGCTGAATCTTAAAAGTTCAGGAATGTTAAGGAAAATTTTTATTTATGTTTTCCACCGTCTGGAAGAAACCACTCTGGTACCTGTGAGAAAATACCAGTGGGTGAGTCCAGATGACACGTCCCACTGGCCCTGGGGCTTCAGAGGGGCACTCCATGCTCACCAGCTCCTTTTGCCCAGAGCCCATGCCCAGGGCATGTTTGCATGGGGCTACTTACAGGTGCCCCTGCTCACACCACAGCTGTTCCAACCCCAGACACCTGCTGACATCACCTGTCAACACTGCAAGCATCAGAAGCAACACTGAGACACTCCGAAGTGAACAGCTATGGAATGACCTAAGACAAGGGAATTCTGTCTGTCCCTTTTGTGCCCGACATGCAAGACTACCCTGATGATCTAATATTATAAAGTTGTAAAATCCAAAGTAGTCATATTACAGATCTGGAAAACTCATTTATCAAGAAAAGGTGATTATTACTGGGTTTATATACTCTTACAGTCCACAATAAAAAATAATTTTCTTCTCAGCTTCTTTCCTAGATAGGACTCATTATATTTAAATGATTACCCTGTAACTTGCCAAACTTTAACAACTGTAAAGATGAGTACTATATTTTAGCTCATGGCAAATGTGTCATTTGCAACCAGTTATTAAAAGTTTAGCTTCCTTCCAAAAGTTTATTCTAATGACTGTCACACTGTTTTTTCACCTTATGTTGAAATCAAAGCAGTAAACAAAACTCGACTGTTACTTTATATAATGTCAAAGCTCTACCATTAAGTGTCATTTACTATTATATTATTTGTGCTTTGTTTCAGATGCCTATGTTTGTAAATATGTTATTTACTATTTTTAATATGAATTCCTGACATTTCAGTGGAACATACCGACAGACTACTCATGTCTCTGGAAAATTAAACACTACACAAATCAAGTAAGTTTTACAGGAATATTGTTTATAAGTG
This sequence comes from Chloroceryle aenea, assembly GCA_013399075.1. NCBI lineage: Eukaryota > Metazoa > Chordata > Aves > Coraciiformes > Cerylidae > Chloroceryle > Chloroceryle aenea. The sequence continues at coordinate 441,373 of VWZY01001548.1, read as the reverse complement.
TAAGCAATTTCTATAAATGTCAAAATACCTCATTTCAGCATTCTGGGAACAAAATGTTTTCCATTTTCATTTTCTTTTTAAATTTATATTTTCAAGCTTTTAAGTATTACCTGTGTTTTCCAGTAAAAGATGCTAAACTTCAGGAATTAAGATATTTCAGTCAATAACCATGTATTATTTTGCCTTGTACAGACCATATATTGTTATTTTTTTCCTTCCTTTCAGAAAGAAAACAAGCTCCTAGAGTCTGTCATGCCTTCACAGTCAAAATTATCGTATTTGCTTCAAAATTAGCCACCATAATACGGGAGCTATCTACGGGGAAACAGGCTAGGAAGGAACGATTGAATGCTACAAACAGTCGGATAATCTTTAACACATGGCAGACTCTCATGCTGGCTTTACCCCTAATACTCCTGAGCATCTTACAGCTGAAATACAAAGTAGTCCATGGTGTTGTTAGACCTTAATACTTTTAAAGACACATTGAGTGTTAATAGGGTCCTCTGGATTTAAGGCTTTGTTGTTTATTATACCCAGACTGCCTGGGTTTTCTCTAATGATATTCTCCAGCAAGTCACCTAATTCCTGACCTGCTGTTAAAGTCAGAAACCCCTGGATTATCTCAGTCCACCACCCTGCTTGGGGCCACCTAAATTCAGCAGCACAACCTGACTCATTTCACCCCCAAACCCACAATCTAAGCCCTCAACACTTGCTCACACATTGCATTTCATCAGTATTGCCCTTGTCACCATCACCCTGACACTGGAGCACACAGGAAAACATGAAAGTAAACAGTTCATCCAAGCTCCAAACCCAGTTGTGGGCCCATTGCTGTGCCAGCATGAGACCCAGGTGCAGCTCAGCAGTGCCAGCTTTCCATCCATGCTTCCACATCAGTGCAAGCCAGGTAGAGCCCAAGGCAGGAGCTACAGCCTCCTAAAGATCCCAGTGCCAGAACCAGAGAAAGAAGGACCTTGGAGCACAGTGAAGCATGTAGAAAACTGCAGATGCAGTTAAAGAGCCTGAAATGAATTCTCAGGAGAAATGTAACTTCCATTAACAATGTTCACATGTCATCAATACAAAATTCAGCCTTGAAAGTTAGCAGTGGGTGGGGATCAGGTTCAGCAACGTGACCCCCACGGATGCTGAGTCTATTTTATAAATGTCTCTAGAGGGTGGCCAGCTCTACTGCATGGCAGCAAGGAGGAGAACCAGGAAGAAGTTGTTCTAAGAAAAAAAGATAAAAAGAAAAAAAAACCCCCAACAACAATTAAAAAAAACCCCAACAATAACAAAAAAAACACCAACACAACACACATACAAAACACAAACCACCCACAACAAAGGAGCTTTTCCAGAGTAGCTTTTACTCTGAAACCCCGAGTATATGCAAAACTATTAAACTATTTCTTTTATCTGCTTCTACCTCTGGTGTAATGCTGTTTTCATTTGGATACAGTAAAACTGAAATCAAGGCAGCATCAAACAGTTAATGCTACCATTCTTGACTCTCCCAAGACAGATGTCTTCGGGTTCCCAAGGGAATTATTCCTGGACTGGGGCTCAGAGTCTTCTGTCATTTACATTAGCAGCAAAGTTCTCTCTATCTCTTGTGGCATGGGACTCAGACAGTATAGCACAGCAAATGACAGGTTAATCACAGCTGCCCTTTCAAGTGTTCATAGGCATTGCAAAATGAAATCCATAATTGTGAACTTCCATCTTTAATAGATTTGTCTCAGCTATGCTATGAAAGATATCTTCACTTCAGTCTTGCCCAGATCTCTGTCAGGTTTTACTCCCAGCTACTGTATTTTGTTTAAGATTTTGAAATGGGAATTTTGAAGAAACTTAAGGATTTCCATAGCTGTCGAAATCTCACTGAAATTCAGTCAAAGATAAGAGCTTAACTCCATAAGAGCACTTGAAAATCACAACTTAAACTCTCACAGGCAGTCTAGCTTTTACTCGGTACTTTTTCAATTTGAGGAACAACTTTTGGCATCTGCAAGTGCCATGTTTTGTTTTGGAGTTTCTTTGTAATACAAACAGTAATAACTGCTTACATGTCTCGAGCTGAATAATATCACAGGTATCAGAGGGAGTTCATCACAGAGCTGCACAGGGACCACAAGAGGGAAAATCCTGGAGTTACAGCAGCAGCCCCAAGAGAACTCAATTTAATTTCCTGCTGTACAGACAGCTTTCTGTATCGTGCTGAAGAGAGTCATTTACGCTCAGATATTTAAAGGTACTTCAGTGCCTAACTCTCATTGAAAAAGTAGATTCAGATGCCTAAATTCCTTTGAAGAATTGGACTGTAATCTCTCAAATTCCCATACGAATTAAGGTCCCTAACAAGGCTCTTCACAGATGTTCTCTGTGATTAATACTTACAAAATTCTCCAGATATCGTTTCTGGAACATAACTCATGGTATGCTAACAAGACTTAGCATATGCCTACATGTTACATATGATGCAATGCATGGTGATATGTTTCCATTAGGTTCTCATTTTACTAATTCCCCTAAAATCCTGCCCAGGTTAAGTGACTAGCACGTGTTAAGCAAAACAGAAGAGTTTGTTTGGTTGATAGTTTGTCTGGTTTGAACTTCTGATTTTTTTAGCCTATACCAAACATCTGTAGTATCAAAACTTATTCTCATGTAAAACATTTCCTTTAAGTACAAAAAATGGGTATGTAATTTGCCTAAATTCTCTAGCCAACTAAAATTTTCTCTCAAGAATTAATTACAACAAATAAAGATGGAAGATGTACTTTACTCATTACTTACTTAATTCATTCAAGAGTTTACATTACAGTAGTTCCCACTTCCCTCTTTAGCCAGAATCACTTCACATTTTTCCTTAGTATTTCTATTTAAAGCACAGAAACATCTCATTTCAAGTGAACTAACCTCTTTGTTCTGTAAGCTTTGATAAATGAGAACATTAGATACACCCAACAGCCTAATGAAATTCCACACCTTGGTTTGGATGCTATCAAATGTGCTGCAGATTGTTTATTTCCCAGAGTGTGATTACTTGGAGAAAAATCTCATCTTTTATAATGGTGCTAAACAATGCATGGCTTCATTGATATTTAATAGATAACATAGTTAAAACAACACTGTTGGAGTATATCTTTTGTACCCAACAGCTGTTCAGTTTAAAAAGACAGAAGTACAATACTGTATTTTATACTTGAATTACACATTTAGTTTAAGGGATAAGAATCCCAGTAGCAGATGGCATTCCAGGCTGTCTAACATAGCAGGGAAAAGGAAAAAAAAAGGGGGGGGAATAAGCAAGCCAATAGTCTGCCTTGATATTATAAATCAACAGACTGGTTACTGCCAAACACATGAAGATTAATACATCAAAATCTGTGGGTTTATTTCGAACAAATTAAAGTAGAAAACCTCTTACCATGTGGATGATGTCATGACAAAGCTGTGCTTGAGACTCTGAAATAAGTAAGCAGAGAAGCCCTTGCTAGTTGAAGTTTCTCTAGTATTTCTCATTAAGTGCAATTAGTGATCTTGGACTGAATTTGGGGAGGAGAAACCAGGGGACAAATTCTCTGTTCTGAGGAAAGTCCAGGTTTTGCAGTATAACAAGGTATGGGAATCTCAATTCCCAGGCACATCATCCCACTGCTCAACTGAACTTCACAGCTTGACACGACACAGCTACAAAGTGGATCAGGGAATCATGCAAGTTGATATATCTAGTGTAATCATATTTTATTCCAGGAGAGAGCTTCTCCCAGTCTGGTTTCAACCATACGACAGCCTGAGATTAGCTCAGGGATTTAAGTCCCTAGTGGACAAATAAAGGCATATGGTATGAGAAATCTTCCTTAGAGCTGGAGGGATTAAATCAGTTTCCTCATCTGAAAAAAAAAAAAAAGGAATACTCAAGAATTCAGGACTGGCAGTTAAGTGTTTGTTTCCTGTGAAAGAGTTACTGTACTGCAAATCAGGACAGTGACTTCTAAACTGCTATACTTGATCCACTTCAGTGTGACCAATGGTAAGCACTCACAACATAAAATTTCACATTGGTTACAAACACACAAAGCAAAAATTAACTGCTTAGTGGACACATAGTATCTGAAAGCTGAGCAAGTTACTCCATCCACAGTCCTCCCTCAGTGCTCCCTAAATAGGAAGCTCACAGGTAAACTTTGTGCTTCCCTGTATGTTACTTTTTCCCCTATGCCTGACTTTGCAGCCTTCATGAATGGGATTTTGATGAATAGATCTCAATAAACCTTGACTTGGCAACCAGGACATAGCTGTCAAGACACCATGTAGAACATGGCAATAGAGGGCTCCAGAGCAGAGACCTGTGCCCCTCCTGGAACTGCATCCATTTAGACAGCAAGCATAACCTCCTGAAGTGGTTAACACCATCTATCATAGCTACTTCTATCATATGAAGCAATATTTCTGCATAGATTTTTCAAGAAAATAACCAAAACAATATGCAGAACTGGCTTGGCAGAATAAAATAGACAGTATTTACTTATTTTTTTAATATATTTATGCACACACATATATGTGTACTTCATTGAACTTAAACATATGGGGTTTTATAATTTGATTTATAAACATTCCCATACTGCTAAAGGCTCAAATATTTTATACAACTGAAAATATATTTTCATGTTTGGAGAAAAGTAGATTTGATCAAGTAAATAATAGATAAATAACCTTCATGAATGTACTGGAAGGGTGTATTTTTGAAATAGTAATTAATTTGTTTAGAACCCTGGAAACTTTTGCATCATATGTAGGCTTCCTACACGTTTCTGAAATAATTTCAGTCAATGTGCTGTTTAAGGTTAAGCTGTGCAGTGCTCACTTTCAAAATTACTTACACAGTAGACTGTGGCCCTGACAGCATCTGTGACAACTCAGTGACATGCAGAAAACCTATTTACCAGGGGAGACTTGGACATACATTTAACTTCACTATTATTTATGTATTTTATTTATATAATTCACAGATATTCACTACAGATTTATTAATTACCTACAATTTTCAATATTCTTAAAATGTACTGTCCAGTATTACCCATGTCAGCATAACTTTCCATGATTTTTCAAGATCATATCTCCTGTGAAATGTAGATTTAGTCCTTTTTGGTTATCTTTATCATGATCTAGCTAGCTGAATAGCTACCTATCATTCTATTTGAATGACTCCATGATTCAGAAATGAACAAAAGAAGAATCAAGTAAGATTTGCAGATACAATAAGTTGTTAATTGGAAAGAAGAAAAAGTCTTCATGTTTCAAAGTACATTTTAAAGGACTTAAAAACTAACGGTCATGGTTTGTCTTGGAAATTTGTTTTACAGTGAGAAACTTAAGACCTAATCCACTTCATTTGTTAAGAAAGTGATTCTAACTATACATGAGAAAATAGATTTTTACTAAGGGAACTTCAATGCAGGTGCTGGTTCAACGTGACACCGCAGTGTCCGGCTACTGACAGTAGATCTATTCAGACAAGAAATCAGGTGCAAATATATAATAGTTACATTAGAGTAACTTATCTATCAAAGTAGTCAAATCTCTGATACATAAAGTCTTTTTAAAAAGATGAGATATATCTTATTAAACAATATAGATCAAGCAGAAGTTGTGGTCTTCATTTGAAATCAGCTAATAAAATTATATGTTACCAGTTATGTTGTGGCCCATGAAAGTCATCATATTGGTTTCTTTGGGTCTGAAAAGTTTAAGGAAAAAATCACGGATACAGTAGTGCTGAAACTTTAGTAAAAGCTAAGGAATCCATTTTCCTTACTCCCTGGCGATTTCTATTATGCCAGCTTTCAGTGTAAAAGTTTTACATTTCTTCCTGTTTGCTTTAGGAGGAGTCATCCTTTACAATAGTCATTGAGTGCACATGCAGATTTCTGTTGATTTCGGGGAACTACAGGCTGAAATCTGCTACATTGTTCATCCTGAGTGCTGTCGTAACTATGTAAATCATGACAGTTGATCAATGGGATAAATTTCAAGGTAAGATACCAATCAACAGAAGCTGGAGTGGAAGAATGAAACCCTCGATGATAGCTTTTCTCAGATTTCCCTTCAATGACTTTATTCCTCCTAAACGTGCAGGCATTTGCTAAAAATGAAAAAGAACATGCTTTGAAATTTAAATTTTTCTACTAGTATCAAAATGCCTACATCCTGAAGTTTGAAAGGCACATTAAAGTTTATATTTGCAATGTTGTTTGTAACTGCTTTGTTACTAAAGAGACAATTTATTTGTATAATTAATCAGCTGAAATATCCCCAAGGATTTTTTAATTTATTTTTTTTTTTCTTCCCCAGAAAGACACCTTTTGTTGTTTAGAAGCAATGAAAACATTTCATCAAGGCTTTCTGGTGTGATTGATAGTCTTCGCTGAATTTTTTTGAAGGCTTTTTGTCTGAGTGGTGCCTTGAGCACTTTAGTCACTTTCATGGGATTTGGAACATTGCTTTAATTCTCTACTAGTAAACAGGTGTTTCCTCTATAGGAAACCATTAGCTTCACAGTTTTAAACCATACAAATCTGATTCTGATTTTAGGCTTGAATGTTTCTGATCTTCTTTTTTAAGATAGATCAAACCTTTAATAATTCACAGGGAAATATCAGATACTCAGACAGCTCATGGAACATTGAAGGTTTCATTCACCATATAGGCTTTTAAGGATATTCCTAAATCAATGAGCTTTCTCAAAGTAATCTGCATATTTTTTAGGTTTTAACTCATCTCTGAAAACACAGGTGGAAAGAGGTGGGGTTTTTTCCTTTCTGTGCATTCATTCCAAAACCAGTGCTCAAACCAAAACAGAATCTAGACAAATAGCTGTTCTGGATTCAATAATCAATCTGAATACATGGGAAGGAACTGAATAAAATAAGTTGGTTTGGGTTTTTTTTTGGTTTTGGTGTTTTTTGTGGGTTTTTTGGTTTTTTACTACTTGGCTAATCTTTAAAGCTACTCACAGGCTAATCTTAACCTAGAGGATACAGAATAAAAAGAAACAACCCCAAACTCAAAAGAAAAAAAAAAGATAGTCATAATAATTCCTTCTATTTTCTATGTGATGTTAAATCCAGCACTGATTAGTTAGCAATGATTCTAATACCCTCCTGAAAGAGTAGCTTTATCCCTTTGGTAACTCAAGGAATATGTGGCTACCAATAAAATCCATGGAGCGGGGAATTTATCAAACTGTTACCGTTTCAAGCCAAAAAAAAACACAAAGCAAACCAAAACAACAACAAAAACCCAAAACAAACAAACAAACAAACAAAACCAAACACAAACCAAAATAAAACACCACATCCAACAGGCATATGGGTAAAGGACTGAAATGCATAAGGGAGAAAGAAATTTGCAATATACTTATACATATGTGTTTATAAAAATACATGCATATGCCTGTGTGTACACACATACATATAGGCTACAGAAAACTAACAGCAAAGAGAATAGGATTAGTCACCTAAGAGTATGTTTATTGTCATAACTATTGCTCATGTTACTATTGATTGGATTATGTAGAATAAAGTCAATAAAGACATTTAAATTACCTGTTGATATTGCTAAGCATTTTGAATTAGCTTTGATTTTTTTTACAGCTTGCCAGTATATCAGATGCTGATTTGACCTCATTAACTCCATGCTGGTGATGTGTATGCAGTACCCAAACACAGGTCTTTAACAGTGGAGTGGAATTTCCCCATGGTAGTCATGGGTTATGTGCAGATATTGTCATCAGTTAGGGCCTAAAGATAGATAAAAGGGACAAATACTATTTCAGATTGAAAATACTTGCTGGATGAAACACAAATAACTATTTGAACTGTGAATATGTACATATATATTACAGAACTAACTTCACTTCTTAAGACAAATGATTTCACTACTACATCAGAAGTAAGAAAATTGAAGAAAAAAAACACCCCACACCAATCTGAAGATCATGCTTTTAATCAATCCTTAATATCTACTGCTTTGTAAAGCAAAGAGAAGGACCAAAAAGGTAAGAACTGAATTCTAAACACTCAAGTAGTACAAACGCCATTTTTAAATATAAACAGATTTAAACAAAGTAATTACTCCCAGGAGAGGGGATACTCTCTTGAGCAATGTCACTCTTAGATAAAAGCCTAATACCTTTCTTTCTGCACGTTAATCTGCTCATTTAAGACTGCTTATTAAAATCATATACTGCTTTTTATATAATCCATGAACTATGAAGTGTAATAGTAAGAGAAGATATCTATGTGAAAAATGATCTTACAGATAAAGCTTCAGAGCAGTGAAATTTTGGTTTTGCAGAACGATGATTGGTCTTGGCAATAGTGGCATCATTAGCTGAGTTTTTTCTTCATGTTACACGAAAGATGCAAAACATGGTCAAATAATTATTTAGTTGCTATATAAGTGATGTTTATCTGAGGCTTTGCTCGTAGAATTAGAAAATGTAAGTAAGTTGTCAGTAAAATTGCCCTAGCAGACAGCTGTGAAAACAAATTATGCACATAACCAATGTATCAAGCCTTTGTATATGAAAAAGTCTTACCTGAGCCCTTTATTGATTAATTTCTAGGGGAAAAAAAAAAAAAGAAATAATTACTCCATGCCTTTTTAGATTTTTTGGAACTATTCCAAAATCCATGGGACCTTCCTCTTGAACAAAGATTTAGGAGACTTTCCGGCCACAGAAAGTGACTGTATGAAAGATCAAGTATTCAGTCAAACAAAGAAATCTTCTACATTTAGAATGTAAAGAGTTTTGTGGAAGAGAAATTTAAACACACTTTGACCTTACTATTTATTTTCTTCATTATTTGAAATTTTTTTTTTCCTATTTGCCTCTGTAATACAAGATGCAAAGAAAATCTTATTTGTTGTCAAGGAATAAAAATAATTGAGTAGCTTAAGAATTATTACCTACATGCCTGATCAAGCCATTCAGACACTATTAATGTCTCTGTTGCAAAGTAGTGTTATTATCTCATTTTCTCTTGTTCTGCAACTCCTTATTTCAACCCAGTCTATTAAACTGGTTCTTCTCGCTGTTTAGGTGGATAGGTTTATGGTAAGCATTACACTGGAAGACACTTAGGGCAGTCTAAGTAGATTTCAGTCTTGCTTTAACATAAATAGCAATACCAGGAAAGTCAGGGTGTTGCAGTCTATCCTAATATTTCAATACCAGGAAACAAGAGAGGTTTGTTTGTGATGCATGGCAAAGTTCACCAACTTAACTGGCTGGTTTAAAAGCCAGGCAGTGGAGCGACAGTCCTCTTTCCATGTGGTGTCTACATGGAACTCCACTAGCTTGCATTCTGTAAAATGAATTTCATTATCTATTTAAACTGTTTACACTATCAACGATTTAGACTTGATTAGATTAAGGAGTGCTTTTCCATTGGCAGGGCTGTTTACAGAGAGTCTGTTCAGCCTAAATGCTTCTGTTTGCAGTACAAACCTGCCCTGCTAAAAAAAAAACAACCTTCTGGTTTCAACAAAACTTAAACCTTGAGAAAAAAACAAAATTCATTTCCATAAGGGAATAATCTCAAAAATACACCCTCATTTTCTATATATAAAAATGATCTTTTTAAAGTTTAATGCTGTGTCAACACACATATATTCCTCAGTATGCAGCACTAATATAATTTTTAATAAAAGTAATTATTCCCCATTGCAATCTCACAGAAGTCAATGGAGCTATGTAAAGGACAGTCTTGGCCTCATCCATCTTATCAAGCCAATGAGCTAGGCAAATTCTGATATGGCTAAAGGAACTTAATGCCCAGTTAAGAGCTTAGTAAGAATTAAAAGAGTGAGTCATAATAGAGCAGGTCTCTTACAGTTGGTAACACCATCAGCCCTTTCACATAAGAGCTACCTGGGGGCAAATCTCAGACATATGTTTGCATGATATTCTCATTTTCCCATTCACATTATAGCCACCACAAAACATGACCTGTTAAAGTTACCCTGTATTTCTCTCCTTTACCTACTTCCTTTTCTGCTTTTGAACCTAAAGCATATGTGGGTAGTTAACGTATGCCAGCAGAAAAGTTAAATCTCTTTATTCTTTCTGTGCATTTTATCTCTTTATAATAGTGGAAAAGTGACAACAACCTGAACTATTTCTCAAACTACTTTAAAGAGAGTGAAGATATCCTGAATATCATGTAGCAGCAATTATGCAAATCTGTGCATATTTTTATAGCATTCATTTAATACAAAGTCACAGGATAATCTTTAAAAAGAGAAATCATAACAAGAAAAAAAGAAAAATGTTTTGAAGATGCACAATCATGAAAGTGAGAAAATGCTTTAATGTGAAAGTTTCCACAGATGTGTAAAAACTCCAGTGGGAAAGGATTCATAAAAAGTCATGGAGAGGGAAGCAGAAGATCAAACGCTCATCAGAAACATAGTTATGAAGTAATGCCATGGACATCTTTGGAAACAAGGAGGGCAACATTAAATTGGATTTTAAAAATGGGCAACAAGTTTTACATTAATAAAATGACCAGACAAGAGGTAGATGACTGGCAACCTGCTATGTCTGGTGGAAGCATTACAAACTGCTACAGCTCAGAGAGAATACATTTGGGTAGATCGTAAAAATGGTAACTATGTTAGTCAAGGTGAAAAAATATTGATTCTTTATTTTATTTGATAATCAGACACTGGCAATGATAAGTGGCTGACACGTGATTACTATATCATGATTCATACCTCAAAATGTAAAGGCTTAATGTCTACTTAAGAGTCCACTTACAATTTCAGCAAGTTTAGAGAAATCCTAATATATTAGCACAGTATCTAGACCATTTTCAGAATCATCAGAAGTCATTCTGCCTCATTTTTGAGACTAATTAAGCCTAACAACCATACTCCTGCTATAAGGTACTACTTCCATGCTAATATACATTTTCTAAAACTAAGACTGCTATATTGCATTTATAATAATGCTATAGTTCAGATATTTTATATCAGAATGCTATGCTATGTAAAACATACCTAATTTTAATACATTATTTGTCATAATTTCACTTTACTTTTTCTACATTTCAAAAGCTGAAGTTCTATTGCACTACAAACAGATACCTGCTACTGAGCAGAACAATGTGAACAGGGCTATTTCAACTTTGTATCCACTGGCACTCTCAACAAGGCTTTCATCTTCCAGGTGAGTCTAAAAATGACTAGTACTTATTAGGAAACAGAATTTCTTCTAAGTTTCAGTGCTGCTGCACATTTCCTTTTGGTCCGACATGCTGCATTGAAGTGATCCTCAGTATCAAGGACTAATTTAGAACCTTGTAAGTCATACAAATTTTCCTAGGAAAAAAACCCTATACAGAATATCAGTTTGAGAATACACACACTTTTCTCTAGTCTAGTAAAGTGACCATGAACTGGAATCCACCTCTTTGTTTTAAGGCACCTAAGAATTACTTTGCACTGCCAGTCATCTTCTATCTGTACCACCACAGGACAATTCATCTTATCAAAGACAGTTTCCCACCATTTAAGGCACATGAAACAAAACACTTTGAAAATATCAAAGGTGTTCTTCTTTGTGAAGTTCAGCCTTCTACATAATGACCAAGGGAAATAAAAGAAAGTTCTACTCTGCCAGCAGAGTAATTACACTTGAAATGAAACATACCCTTAAAGAGAGACCACGGACAAAATTTGTGTATCCGTTAGTCTTACACAGAATGGTAAGTTTCCAAAGGAAAAATAAATAAATAAAACAAAAACCAGATAAAAATAACACAGTAACATTACACATCTACCTCTGAAAACCAAAGATATCTATGATCTTTGGAAAAATGGGACTTACTAATTAAGTCCACAATTTGGGGCTGCTACCTTGGCTATTTAACAGAGCTCAAAGCATTTGAGCATGCTAGCACTGCCATTAACCAGTGATGCTAGCTGTCCAAGCAGAGCCTGAGAGCACTGCCTACTACCACTGCAAACAGCAATGTATAGGTAGGCTCTCTGTTGGCTCTAATACCTTGCTTGCTAGGGTTTGGGGGATGCTGGTGATTATTTCATTTTTTTCCTGTTGTTTTTAATTATTTATTTTTTTCCTAAGAAAGCAAGCAGCAGTGTAAGAGTTGCTATTCAGCTGCTAACAGTAAGCCATCCTCCTGAATCAATTATAGCTTTCCTGTGCAAGACTTTTAGTCCATCTGCTTGCTTAAATACCACAGGCTCTGTTTTTAGAAAGAGTAAAAAAATAATTGTTTCAGAAAACAAAATGTCTGCTTTTCTAATACAGACCTATCAGCACATCGCATGATTTGCTCTGTTGTTGGATGGAGAGACTCAGCTATTCACTGTAAAATGTTTAAAACCAGTAACTTGAAGAATTCTAGTGGTCTAAAAACACCTATTTGAGTGCACAGGGAGCCAAATTAAAACAGCAATGCAGATATTTGTCAAGATATTTACTGAGGAGTTTAAAGTACAACAGAAAAGAAAAGGAGAAGCAGCATTTGGGTTTAGAGCATGAAACAACTACTCAAATCAGCTGCATGTGGAAATAGAAAAATCAGGACAATGACTTGGAAGGTCTGTCTCATTCAGTTCTCCATTTTCTTGCACTAAATTCTTTTGACAGTGTCTTAAAATAGTTGTCTGCCTTTAATTCCCACAGACTTTGTCACTGCTTTAGCAATCCTTCCTATCTGAAGAAACTTAAAAAAACAAACTACAGTCTGTAACACAAAACTACTATTATAACATGAAAAAAATATAGTACCAGTTTTAAGAATACTCAATCTTTACCACTGCTCACATTCACAAACTCTCAAATGAAAGTGAAAATGTATCCTCACAAAAACTTGTGTTCACACGTATTGGAGAATTATTTATATTAATAAAAATCACTTTTAAATTCATACATTGAAAACGACTAGAATTATCACTGTTACTTATACAACTTGTGTTATTTTACACAAGTATAACTCTTTCTGACAATTTTGTTACTGGGCAAGTACTCTGTTTATTCCCAGTTTTGCAGATGTGCAAACTACAACACAAGGTGAAAGGCAACACCAGGCAAAGCTCCTGGATATTCATGGGAATTAAATATTAATGGCAATATTTCAGATACTTTGACCATGGGTTCTGTATTACATCTGTCTCACTATTTAAAAGACACACACATACATGCTTACATAAATATACACCCCCACAAGAGACACTGATTTAACTGTAAACTGAAGAACTGAACACTGGGGTTTGGATATAGTTTATTTGCAGGTCTGTCTCTGATAGCTGTCTGAAAGTGGTTTTCTCTTGTTTGTTTTGCTTTTATAAGTATATCAGTAGGAATACCTTTAAGAAGTGCTTTTAAAGCATCAGGAAGTAAAATGACTCTCTTGACAGTGTTACCTCCCAGAACAGCATGATTTGTTGTTATATTTCACCATCAGTTTGGCAAGGAATAAGATTACTGTCTTTTTTCCTTTCAGAAATGTTTCATATGAATTAGGATTCCTCTTCACGTTTTAAAGGCAGAAAAATCATAATAATAAAGTAACAAAAATGTAAAGGAAAATGTAGCTGTTAGTACTCTTAGCAGCAACAAAAAGGACAAAAAAAACCTGTCAGATTTTCTTGATGTCCTATATACTGTAAGAACCCACGGGGCTAGAGTAAAGGCATAATGCCCTATCCACTGAGCACCACCCCACTTCTCCTTCACACCTTTCCCAAATAACCCTTCTCTGACCACAGAGGACATTCTGAGCATTGAGCCTGGATGAACCAGCATTATTTAGGTTAATTGCAAACTTTCACACGTGCTCAGGTATTTTCCTATATTATGCAGCAGTCCTCAGAGATATTAATTTTTGATTACAGAGGCATGCTGGACTTAAGCCTAAGACTTGAGTTTGGCGTGCCAGCCAAAGAGAACTGAGGTGTTTTGTTTACACTTTTTGCACTGAGCAGGTAACTCAAACAGTACTCCAGTGTTACTTGCCATTGAACATCACTTGATGCATTACTTGCTCACAATCTTCACTGCTGTGGCAGAAAAGCTACTCTCTTTGTGGCTCTTCAACTAGCTAAATACCAGAAATGCCAGGAAAACAGATTAATAGTTTCTTATTGAAAGAATAAGAAAACATAAAACATTTTCCCGCCAAAAAAGCAGAGCTTCTGTTCCATGAAATATGGTACAAACCTTAACAACAAAAAACAAGGGAAGTGGGATTTTTCAGTCTCTGTTCCTTTCCCTTTCTCTCTCACACACCCTTTCTTTTATCATCACCTACATGCCCAAGTCTGATTTTAAGACAGTTTGGTTTAGTGACAATAGAAGCAACATCACTTATCCAAACCAAGACTGTTTTCCCATCTAAAATTCAACTTAAGAAGCAATATTTGCACCTGCAATTTCACAAGAAATTATTCTAAGTTCCTTTTGTATGCACAACAAATTAGTACAATGTATTATTCTTGCAGCAAGAAAGGTATTTTAAATGTTTACTAAAGCTTCACAACAAATTCACACTAAACTTACTACTTATGTATCAGTTCACAAAATATATTAATTTCTGGAAGGAATCCAAGGTACACTGGAACCATTTCACTTTGTGAATCACTTCAGGTCTATATATTAGAAAGAACCCCCAAATTGCCCAAATATGACCACTGTTTCATTAAAAATACACCCTGAAAACCCCTAACAAAACCTCGCTACGTTAAGGAAATACTGAGCGTTTTTTTTCCTCTCTTTTCCCTAAGCCACACAAGCACCATTTTCAAAGCACTGTTATATACTTTACTATCGTCTTACTTTCTGTAGTATAATCCATAAAACAAAAGATGAAGGCTTTGAGTTGTAGAGAATATCAATAGCTTCTTTCTTTGCATTACTGCTGACATCGAGCATATTAATAGCAAGAAAATTACAAAGACACACACACACAAAAGTAATTTCTGAAATGGAAATGACAAGAAGTATGGCTTCTTTTCCTGTTTGGACCTCTAAAAATAGGTTACAGTGGAGCAACAGGTCTTGTCATACAGACAGTTCAGTTAACCGCTAAACAATCTTGGGGTAAAACCTATTTTTCAAAGCAGATAAAAAATATGAGGAGTAACTAGCCAGTGGAGATCCTGTGGCTGAGTGAGGAAAACATAAATCTAGAAAGCTGCAGAAAACCCCACTATTTCATTTTTCCTTACAATAGGACTGTATGATTTATAAGTTTCCAAAAGTAAGATTTATAACCTCTTGGAAGTCAGGCTATAAATAACAAGAATGAATGGAGCTCAGGAACAAGTAGCTAGCACGAAGAAGAGCACAGAAGTGGGCTTGGACACAGGGACTCTGGATGGATGACTAACCAGGGTTTAGTGAAAGAGTTCAAGGGAACACCAAGACTAGAAAATAAAAGGTAGATTGAGGTTGTGAAGAGCAAATCTTCTAGGGCTCATCTATCTTACTATGAGGAAGATCTCCCATCCAGGGAATCTTAGCTCTTTCCATACAAAGCAAAGGAAAAAAAAACCAACCCAACCCGCTGTGATATCTTTTTCTCACACAGGACACTTGAACCCCTTACACAGGGCTGAGCACACCTGCACAGGAGAACCCTGCCCTTGCTGCTTTGAATTTCTTTTGGCAGAACATCATGCAACTATATTTTAAAGTGCAAGCAGATGAAAATGGGGCATGCAGCATGACTAGTTTACATTTTAAATATAAAATCTCAGGACAAATTGCATAACCTGAAACTCACTGCTAATTAAATGAGCTGGGTTCTGCTGTAATTGCTGTAACTACTTTTGTCATAACAAATGGCTAGTTTCCAATACATATCTGTTTACTGAGTTAACAACATAACAGTTTTATAACAGGTCTGATTTTCCATCGATTCGGTACAAAAGACTTGCTATACAGCAACAGTGACATGAAGTAAGAGTTATAATCCTCCCTACAATATGGTGACTTACATAGGCAAAATAAACCTTAAGCTGCTTATGTGATACCAGTTACAAAGGTCACAACAAAAGACTTCATCTGTAAGACTGTGTCATTCACATCGATGACACAGCTGTGCCTTTTGCACGCTAGCTTACATTACAGGCTGAGTTTATTTTCTGTCTATTTTCAAATATCAGTATTTCATTGACTGTCTCCAAAGTGTCAACTAATTGTGTCTGAGAAACTACCTCTCTTCCACAGCAAACAGACTGCTCACTCTAAAGTGTTGTATTCATCAACTGGGATATAAATGGATAGCTTTTTTTGTCAAGCTGAGAAGCTTAGTTGTTTAGTTCTCCTTACTCAGTTCATCCAGTTTGATTCCATCTACCACTTCAGGAAATTCAGATATCCACTACTACCACTCTCTGAACTGCATGTTTCATAATGGTCCATTACCTTACTGCTTAAAAGTCAAGACAGAAGGAAGGATTTAGCTGGAATTAGATTAGTCCAACTGAAGTTTGATTCACTGCTGTTGAATATCTTAAAAACCATCCCAGATGTGAATCACCACTGCAGATCAAAATGACATCATTTAAATATGATATGAAAAAGGTCATAAACTGGAGCAGTCAACTTTTAATTGCTGATAGATAGTGAATACTACACTGTTGTCCTTCTTGCTTAACGGATAGTTCTGTCTGCATGGTTACTAATCCTGTCACTTCAAAGGTTTATACCCACAAGATGGTTTGCAGGACTTTCATCAAGCACCTTTCATCAAGTGAATGTTCATTTTACAGAGTGATGTTGTGACAACAGAGAGAAGTGCTGCTTCTCTTTTGATAGTTTTGCCATGGAAACCCTTCCTACAACTACATGCCCTTCCTCCATACCAATATCTGAACATTGCTATTACAGATCACTTCCACAGTTTTCAGAATTTTGTCTCTGATTTTCAAGGCTCAGATATTTCAATTACTGACACATCATAGCACTAAGTACAATAGTGTTTCCAGAAACGATGCTCAGAAGATGCTGCTGGTCTGACATGTAATCTGTGCTTAGCTGACTATTCACTCTTCCTGTCAAGTGGCTGTTTTCCAGATACAGCAGGAAATGATATTTGTGAATGGAGCTCGTTTTCATGTGCTATGTGGCCCGTGCTTATTGCCACTGGGCATTCCACAATGAAATCACCAATGAAATTATTCAGCTTCATGTGCTCTCCAAATCTGCACAGCTGATGTACTGCATTAAGCTAGTTCTAAGCTCTACAGCAGTGACTGACCTCAGTTTTCAGTTTTGCACTGCAGAGAAATGACAAGAGAAAGTATAAGAAATTGGGATTTTTTTTCTATAAAAACATGAGTTCATAAATAAATACTTTTAGGTTTCTGCTGCAGCAATGGAAAACAGCATTGCACAGGAGAAATGAAACCCTTCTTCTCTTCTATTTCAGCAGCTCTCCACTGACATAAAGGATTTCATTTCCTGCCTTGTTTACATAAAATGTTTAGTGGTTTTGGAGATGATATATAAATTAAATGTACTCCACTACTAGGCCAAAAGAGAGAAATGTAATATCATATGTGAATGAGAAACTGGACTCACAGCTGAAGCCTCTCAAGAGACAGGAAGATTATGACCCCCTTAGCTAGGGCAACAAAAGTTTACCTCAACTTGTAGTTATTCTTGATGCAGAATTGTTCCTAGTGTGCCTATTCACAATCTAACATTGCACACTCACAACATTGAAATTGTTTCTGCTCTGTTTTCTTCTCCTATGGCAAATGACTGACTCCAAGTGTTCAGCCTTGACAGGATTCAGACAGGTGAGACTATAAAAAAATTAAATTTGGGCCTGGATATTAATGAAAGGTACTTAAACAATAAACCAAATGTAAACAACTATCTGAATGTAAATGTAAAATATCTGTCTACCTCCTGTAGGAGCCATAAGGCTTAAATTATGTGCTATGCTTATATTAAGGAAAATCATTGTCAGATATAATAAAAATAAACTGGACTACCAAGTCTCTTACAAATATATAATTAATTGGAATCTTAAAAGGGACAAGGAGGCCTGTTTAGTGAAATGAAGAGGTTATAAATTATTTGAAAGTTGGGAGGCAAAACCAAGATGAGCCAACAGAGACTTGTAAAGAACAAATCATGTTAAAATTGGCTCATTTCCTTCAGCAACAGGGCATCCAGCTATGTGGTTAGGGAGGAGCAATAGGCATCATGTATCTTGTCTTTAAAACATGACATTATTTCACATTACAATCTTTTAAGCCAGGGAAACATGGTCTAGATTAAATTGCTATAAACTGGGTGCAATAGTGATTGGACAGTACCTCCCAGAAGACTTGCCAACTGTTCTCTGTCAAAATGGAACCAAATATCAAATGACTCCCCACAGGGCCTTGTCTTTCATGCAGCTTTGTTCAATCTTTAATTAATGAAAGAGAGAGTAGGCTTCTGTGTAAAATTAAAGAAAACACAAAGAAAGGACTATGTTGAAAGTTGGGACTAGCAATCACAGAGATCTCAGTGAAGCAGAGAAATGGTCCAGGAGTGCTTCAGGAGGCAGAGGTACAAGTTGCTGTACTTAGGAAAAACGAGCTGCAGAGAAACAGAGCAGGGAACAGCTGAGCAGATGCCACTCCTCCAGGAAAAGGGCCTGGAGGTGATGAGCTACTACATGCTCAAGCAGAATCAACAATGTCATGCTTTTATGAGACAGGCAGACATCACCAAGGGATGTATAAATAGAAGCCCATCCTGAAAAATAGATGAAGCAATCCTCCTGCTCTGCTAAGTGCTGGCAAGACCTCAGCAGGATGCTGTACCTGGCCTCCAGCACTCTGCTTCAGTGACGGGACAGATGCCAAGGGAAAGCACACAGGAGCATCAGGCGTGTCAAGAAGGATATCTGCAAGGCACTTCTGAAACGACCAGGGCTTCTTCCTCTAGGGAAAGGTGGAAATAAAGGAGTACCAGGAGAAATGATGCAATCTTACACATGAAGTGTGTGAGGTGCTTTAGTGAGAGGAAAGGGAATAATCTTTTCTCCGTGCCTGTGCCAGATATGGAAAAAAATAATGGGTTACTTTTTTTGCTCATCAGCAGTCACTTTTTAAATGTATAGCATAGTAAGCAATCAGATAGGTCAAACTTTTGTCAAAAACCAGTATTAATATAGTTTCTCTCACTTTGAGGAAGGAAGTTTGATTGATTTCTGGAGATCCCTTTCAGCTTTATGTTTTACAACAATATATAGATACACACTGATCAGGGTCTGTGTGTATCAGCATATAAAATTCACTACTGAAAAGATCATTTTCAAATGATTGGACCAGTTGATGCTTTGCAGTCAAACAGGACTGATTCTTATTACAAACATTTATTATAATACAGATACTTAAGAATATGAAAAAATCCCTCTGTATTGTGAGTAGGTAATTTATGCAAAATTACATTCATTACTCTTTTCATTTGTTTGCTAATTGTTAAAATAGTCTGGTAAAAAGACACTAAGAGTAGGCATAAGTATTTAGCTGAGTATTTAACCTCGAAGTGATACTGTGTAAATAGGTGCATTGTAAATATTTAAAATTCTATGACTAAGCCTCCTATTAATCCTTATTAACAGACCTTGAGTGTGCAGACAAGAATATTACCCATGCTCCTTCCCTAAGAAATGTCCTGTGAGAAATGGTGTTGATAAGCCCAACCTCTGGAAAAAAAAAACCCAAACATCAAACCAGGGTGAGATCCTTTTCTGCTTGTTTCTATGGTGTGGGTCACTGAGTTAAATACTTGGAACTGAAGGGAAATGAGTTATTTTATTTATAAATACTAAGCACATGTAATTTCATAGCTACAGTGAAGTGAGAAATACAAGATATTAAAGAATATTTTGTGTTCCAGATATATAATAAGTATCTCAGGTGGCTGGGAGGGAGATCCCCTAGCAATCACCAGAGGTGTGCAGATGTGATTTCCCCCTTTTTTTTAATAATATGCAAATGACAACACTAATATTTCAAGGTTCTTAAACTACTTCTGCCTGAGCTTGAGAGATGTAGCTGTTTGCAAAATTCTTACATTTGATAAGATCTATTTTCCTGAAGGAGTTCTGGATTTTATAGCTTAATGCATAGAGTTATAGCTGCATTCTTTTATTTTGTCTACAAATAAAGTGCCTACATTTTGGTTTCTGTGTAAAACTCCTAGTAAATATGTAAATATGAATTAGTAAATATGCCTCTAACATTAATATGCACTTTGCCCAGATGTTGAAAAACAAGGTAGTGCCTCATTCTTTTATTACTGCTGAAACATCAAAGTAGCTTCTCATCAGCACACACACACACACACACCCCCATTCTGGCAAGAGCTAAAGAAAAGCCCCATATAAAACAGGCAAATGGATTAGCTTAAGGAATAGTTCCAACAAAGGTGAGTCACAGCAATGGCACAGTGTGAGCTGATGATGCAAAATTCCTGTTTATATCTCATATAAGATCTATTTACTGAGCTGACTTTTCTTTAGCATAATAGAAGTATCATTAGCAGAAGTGTTTTAAAGCCAACTTTAAGAAACCAGAATACAGGTAAGGTTTTTTTCAGTACAATCTAACAGCTTTCAAAAGCGAGCAGGTGATCACGAACCCAGTGTTGTGATCTGCTTCTAATCTTGGATTAACAAAAGCACAGGCTATTTAGCAGGCTGAACTTCCCACATAGCATTCAAACTTGTAATAAAGACATCTGACAAGCATGTGCCCTTTGTGCATCATGCATTATGCACAGTCCTCCTAAGTCTCCTTTACTGCACGGAGCAGTCTGAATTGCCTTCTGTCTCTCAGGTGTCTGGAGGACAGCCCTTCTTCCCTGATCATCCTTCCCAGTGACTGATACTTCTGCCTGGGCAAACCCAAGAGTCATCCCCTGAATAACTGGGGGTCACTACTGAAAGAAGGGAAAGTTGAGAGGTCTCTGCCAAATAGGAATAAATACATTTTACTGAGCAGTATTTTGATGCTGTAAAACTACTGCCACGCTTCTATTAGCAATATTTGCCAGTGGGTAACTATTTGATCCACACTGACAAAAACGTGCCAAGGCCTGCAAGTAAAAAACTGTGAAGGTCAATTGTGTTAACTGGTCAACTGTTAGGTTAATCCATTAACATACATAAGAGAAAGTTGATAACATTTGCAGACAAAGTAAAAAAAAATCCAGTTTGCTAGGATATATACCATTTCACAGGCAAAATGATTGCTCAATATTTGCTCAAAGATATATAAATCAAAACAATCTGAGCTATGAATCTTCAGTGTTCTCAATAGGAAGAGGCCTGTGATATACTTAAAATCAGCATATTTAGAAAACAACCTATTTTGGTGTTTTTAAAAAATGGTATGCCTATAAATACTTTTGTTTTGTGAGTTTAGTGCTTTAATTATAAAAGTGCTTTCTTTCCAAAATTTCCTGTACGAATTCGACTGTTTGCCTGCCAAAAAAGAGACAGGTTGTCAGTTATTTTTTTCATTTTCATGTTAACTTCTAAAATATGTTTTCTTGATCTCTGAATCAAACACAAGGCAAAAAGAGCTCTCAGTCATGCTATGTATTTGCACCACCACTTGGTGTAAACTTTTTGTTGACACCACACCAAACTCCTAATACTGTTTCGTTCAAGTCACAGTGAAGTCCATCAGGAGTCTCTGTTATCTTCAATGAAGCTTGGATCAGGCAGGAATGAGTCAATTGAATGATATTAATTGATGAGAATGGGAATAATGAAGGGAGTAACAAGTGCTGACTTGTGTACTATACATCATTTATACTGACAATTATATTACTCAGAGAACAAGGGAAATGGAGAGAGGAAAAAATATTAGAAATTTGGGTGTTTAAAAAAGTAGAAGATTGTGTGTACTAAGCCACAGTTCACATGAGAAAATGTCATCACAAGTTATTTGTTATGCTTTATGTCTTGCAGAAAAGAAGAGCTTTATTATCAGGAGTGATTTCAGTATGACCTACTCATGACAGAGGCACCATTCTCCCAATAATAAAAAATAATCTGAGAGCTTCTAAAACAATTATTAACAACTCTAAGTGACAACATCCTAAAATGAGTGATCTGCCAAACAAGAGACACGAGGCTAATCCAAGTAAAATGAAATCCCAGCATTCTTACATAAAAACAAGCATTAAAAAGGAAAGGGGGAAAATCAGATGACAACAAAAATATGAGAAACAGGGAATTTCAAAAATTACTCAGGGCAACAAAAAGAAGGATTGTCAGTGGAGCAAAAGACAAATGGAAACAGATTTTATAGGTTATGTTATGGTTAGAAAAGATTTTCATCTTTTACTCAGTCCCTGGTAGGTAGGGTTGCCTTTAGGACAGCTAATGAAATCATCAGCCAGACATGAATTTCTAGTGTCAGTTGGTGCCACAAAGAGCAAATAAAGTGCTGCATATACAGGGAACATCAGGTAGGAATAGTAAAAATGTTTTGCGTGCCAATGGAATAAGCAGTACTGACATAATCTGTCCATGTCTGCTACATTAGATTTCACAAAGATTCTGTAAAATTGAAGAACCAAAGAATAATGAGAATAAGACTAGAAGTCATATTTTGTTATCAAAAACCTCTGGCAAATCAGTCTATTAATTCCATCTGTTCAAAGAGGAAGTTAAAACCTGACTTGATCTCTAAATAACTTGCATGTGGAATATTAATTTGATAAGAGGGATGTACAGCCTCTCAGACAAAAAGTCACACACCAGAAATCAGTCACAACAAATTCAGAGGTGATGGGAATTTAGAAGGCAAAACTTTATCTAGAGAACTACAGTCAGTTTGTAAAATGCAGCTTTCTGCATTAGGCTAATTAATAATAGAATCTGAACCTTGTGTAGAGTGCGTGGGCTAAAGAAAATCTTTTTGTATTTGCAGCCAAAAATTCATTGCTAGTCTGAATTCCAACATGTCAATTCAAAGAGTTACTATCCCAGTTACAGTACTAATGTTTATTGTCAAAATTATATTATCACAGAACAAGCCTCATTCATAGTACATTTAAAATTGCTATCCATGCAATTTGAGTATCTACACACTGGTGTTGTGTTTCCCCTTCCTCTGCTCCTCCAGATTCTGAAGTCAGCAGTGACAAGAGCTTGCAAGAGGAAAAGGCAAGGGAGCTGTGATCAGAGGGCAGCACCCTGCCTTCATCATGAGGAGTAAGATGCTGGTGGTGGATTTCTCCCTATTCTAAGGTCTGCGTGACATTTGCTCTGCTAATTTCTAACACATGCTTTACCTTGACCTTCATTACTCTACAACTCTCTGTTATACCTCATATACAACGGTATACACAGCATGCATTGCATATTCTAGATATTTGCCGATCCCTTTGCTTTGCCCTGAAACTAATTTTACCTGATTTCCAAAGCTACATTCCTTGACAACATTAGCAATTTGTTAATAGCCCCTGCTGTCATCCGCAGGCTGTGCATTCAAGGCCTTTACCACCTTCCTTTGCCTGTTCTCCTCCACTCCATATTATTATTCTGGAGTCAGAGATAGCTCACTCTACACAGATTATTATTATCTATTACTTTCAGACATGCAACAAAATTATTTATAACACTGCACTGTACAATTGCACTGAACTAACCTAATGCTAAACAAGTTAGGTAATATTCAAAGTGCTTATCAAACAAATGAGCTAAAACACATCTTCAGTCAAGCCCAAAGAAAGGCAGGCAAAGCAAGCCTGGCTGGGATCAGCTCTGGGGCTTTGCAGGGCTAATGCCATCACTTCTTGCTAGCAATGGCAATACAAATTTACCGTACCACAGAGCTACAGAACAACTATCAACAATAAATTAATTCTTCAAAACTTAATTGCAGAGCTCAAATTTATATATAAACTTGTTTAAATGAGAATTTATTCAGGAAGCTAAAGTACATTGCTCTGGAGGTAGTAAGTGCAGATGACTGACTGTCCCTTTCTGGACTTAATCTCCAACGGTAAGTTCAGAACACTGTGTCTTGAAAAGCTGACTGATTCCTCCTCAGGATTCATGTTTGCATTTTAAACATAGAGCTGGTAGAACAAAATAGACTTTTTTCCTTTTCCCTATGTTTCCTTTGGATTGCACTCACTGTTTGAGATACCACAGGCTGGCAGCAGTATAACTTTCTCTCAGATGAATTTTGCATGTAAAGTTCTAGCTTTGTACAAGAAAAAAAGAGCAAAGGTTTTAAACATCATAACATAGCTGTCTTTGTAAGCAGAAAAGTAACTTCTGGACTTTTCCTATGGTCAAGTGATCTTTAAAGACCTGAAACAAAAGATGATGTGATATTCAGATCATCTGATCACACCTAAAGTTCGAACTAAGACCAGCCAGACAGAAAAAGCAAGTTTTGGGTCAGTGGCTTTTACCTGAAGGACAACTTTTCTTGCATGTATGGGTTCCTTTTATTTCACTACTTATTCTACATCTGTTCCCCTAACATCTCAGGTACTACTTTGCAGCCTGCCCTTTAGCTGATACCTTCTAGGGTTTTGTAAAGGAGTTCTGGACCAGGTGGCCTTGCAGAAGTAATTCTGCACCAGGGACAGAGTCCCCTTTCTGGTGAGTTCATCTCATATTTGCTGCTGGATGACCTGCCAACCTCTTCTAAACAAAGGCATACTATGCACAATACTTGGATTTTCAACAGCCAGGAAAGTTTGGTTCTCCTTACTTATAGGAGAGTCAAGGCTGTGTTTAAAGTTCACTTTATGCATTAGGTAAACTAATCTGTTCTCTTTTAACACTGAGTTTCAGGGAAGAGGCAGTGCAACACTTAGTTGGTTTGGAAGGTTAAGTCTATGCAAATAAGTGCCTTGCAATGCTATTATATTTACAAGAGATAAATTAATGTGTAATTATCTGGTTTTGCATTTGAGCTTCATAAAAAATATTTTTCTGATAACTATATAATTTCTTAAAGATTGTCAAAAAGTAGCTAGTAAACATGTTAGGAATCACCTACCAAAGGCCACTACAAAGTAGCTAGAGTTTTCAATCAATGCAGGCAACATTCTGCTTTCCTAAACTCTGAGCCTCACCACTTCACTGCTGAAGCAAAAATCCGGTGAAAGAAATTTACTGAAACACTGTAAAGGAGGCTAGACCTCCAGTGGTGTGACCCTATCAGTGATGCACATTACCAGTCCACCAATGATTCCCTATAGACCACAAAAGGCTCAAAACTAATTTCTTAAAAAACATCAAAGGTAAGTTAAGGAAATTTCACTTATTAATGTACACTTTGTGCTATTCACACTGCTCCAAAAGCATCTTTAGCAACATATCTTAACAACATTCAATCAATTATAAGAACCACTGCTGCATCCAGGAGGGATGGGTTTCTCAGATATCTTTATCTAATACAGTTTTCTGCATGGCAGCAGCTTTCCCACCAGGAGTCCTCTTTAGTATCTCTCTTGTCAGAGTTCTTTCTTTCCCTTCTATGAGATGTCCCAGCCATGTCAAATACTGTTACTTCAGGGACCTCCTAGCTCCAGAGTTATCAAGCACAGCCTCTTCACCCTATGACTACCAAAGTTACACCTCTCCACGGTGTGTCAAACAAGTTTATTATTTTACCTTTCAGTGACTTTTAGTTCCACAGAGTGCTTGCTAAAAATCTTTCCTTGGTCTATCAACTGTTCCTGCTGTTACATATATTAGCCTTAATAAAAGCCATTAGTTATGCACAGTGCTTTCTTCATTAAAGAAATATAATAGTGTTGATGTTTCTGGTCTAATGTGTGGTTAAGCAATTGTCAGGATTCTATTCAGTTTGTTATTAAACTGAATGAACAGAAGATAAAGGGAGTTAAATTATTACTATCTAGAAATTGTGAAATTTAATTCCAAACTGCATTCATGATGATATTCAACAGATTTAACCATCAATGTGTTGTGGCCTTCATATTATTTCTCCTGATAATACCATGGAAAAAAATGCATTACAAGTTTTTGGCTTCTCTTAGGTCATTGATTTAAGGTGAAATCTTTCTTAGCTTTGCATGAACCAGATGCACTGAATACTGTAAAGACACACAAAAGTGAATACTGTGGAAGGTTGAAAAATAACAATAACCAGAAAATTAACTCTTCCTGTGCCTTGTCCTGGGGAAAGAATTTACACCAGAGCACGAAAGATTCAAAACATTGTTGCTAGAGTAACTGAGGGAAGAATTCTTATCCACTGGTGTTTAATCCCTGTGCACAGTTATCACCTGGAGAGATATCTATAAGGATATAGATATAGGCATTTTAGGCACTAAAAAAAGCAAGGCAACAATGCTGTTGCATTGCTATCTCCTAGTTCTTTAATTGCCTTTGACAAAACCTGCTTTAGAATATTTTGTGCTTTACCATTCATCTCTCAGAATGATTCTAATTTTCCATGTAGTCTCACTCCCAACACCAAACTCTAATCAGTTAAGATAAATGTTACAAGTGCTTTAGATGGTGGGGATAGTCCTAACTCTGGTCTCATCCTGTAGTCTTACATTTGCCCTGACACTACAAGTCATGCAAATAAATAAGAAATTTGGCACTTCTGAAGGACAGAGTTTGTTGCCCAAGCTTTCAGTACTGATGCTACTAAGGCTTTACCTCTAGCTGGTGCCAAAGATGAGACCAGACTTTCCTTTTCATACAAGATACCATCACAGAAATGCCATGCACCTTATCAAAGTGACTTTGGTGCCATAGAATACTAACATTTCTACAGAAGTGATTACAGTTTTAGCTTAGTGAAGCCTAGGTGCAATGCTGATTCCAGCTGCATTTAACACTGTTTGACAGCAACTAAGCCCAAGGATGAATCGAAGTTGACATATTTAGAACAAAGTAGTGGAGAACTTGACTAAGCCCATAAATGATTCCAGCTGGGACTTGTCCTGTGTTTGGTGATGGGGACATTAGGGGCAGTTTCTGTGGTGGATAACTTCAGCTAAGGATAATGGCATTTACAAGAAACAGAAAATACTTTTTTTTAAAATGGCAGGTTGGTTGGGGTTTTTTTCCCCCCCCTTTTGGGCATCTTTTTTATTTTATCCCACCCCCTCAAAAGTGTATGAAGTAGGACCAGCTTGTATTATTATTCTGAGCCTCAGCATAGTTCTGATTGACAGTTTCAATCGTAAAATGCAAACTAAGCTGTGCTACAAAGTTCAAATAAAAAAAAAAAGCAGAACTTATTTGGGAGAGGTGGATGGAGAAGGTAGAAGATATTGGTCACATTTGGTGTACACATAGCATTGAGGGTAATCCCCTGGACTACAGAGAAAAAAAAAAAGCAAGCAGTAAGCATCCTACTGGAATTTTAAATAGTCTTTTAACACCTCAGCACCTGCAGGATGGTAACTGACTTTTTGATATTAATAAGAAAAAAAATATTCTTTCTCCTCACTGAAACTGGACCACCTTTAACCACTAACAGAGTACAGCAGAATTAATATTTAGAACCCACATTCTGTTTTGAAAATTGCATGTGAGCCCTTCTCCTGTATTATATACACTGAATTATAATTGAAGGCCTTCTAATATTTTTTTTTATGTATGTGGTGTAGTACAAACAGAATAGAAATAGGTCATTTCAACCCATATTGGAGACAGTTTGAAGGGTGGGGGGGTGGAGGTTAATGAAATTTTTCCATATGTCACAGTTATAACCAGGGGTATCTCATCACTATGAAATGTTGATAAAATAACATTCCTCTGCTATTGTTCTCTTCAGGTTTAGCAGTACACTGGCTTTTGAAAAGTTGACATGCTAGGTAGTTTTGTTTCATTTCTGAAAACAATGACATTTTATAAAACATAAAAATATCATTCCCTGTTTTCAATGTCTTCTTGTGCTGATTACAAAATCTGTATTCAGATAGGCAATGTTTTGCACAAACATTTTCTTTCCCCTAATTCATACTAATCTGCATTCGACATGCTGTCTCACTACATATATCACCTAAATTCCCTATTTTTTTCTTCTGGCCCCACAAGATATTAACATTACTTTTATTATTGTTTTGTCCCTTCTCACCAGATTCCAAATGAAATACAGAGAGCAGAAAAATTGTATTTTCTAGATTCTGGTCTTCAGTATAGAATAACGCAGCTTATCTAGCTTCATGGAGTTTACGTTACAACTAGTTTTCAGACAGATTCTCATCAGTATTGTTCTATCTTACTCTGTCATCGTAGTTCCTCATGTGTGTCCTGCCATAAATTTATCAGCTTTCCAGCTTTGACTTAAGCAATAGCAGCAAAACAAGTATAATAGTCAAAGAAGTGCCTTCCCCCTGTCCCCACATTGAAATCTCTGTTAAACTTTATCGCTTACATTTATAAAATTTGGCTACTTATATAAAAAGCTTTGTGTTCTTCAATCGTGGACCAACACCACCCTGGTTTTCAATTTGCAGTTAGGTAGTAGGATTCTGATGACAATATCAATGCAGTTACTAGCAGTGGGAAAAGAGAAGAGCTCACTATCACATCTAAGTACCAATAACTCAGTGAGGTGAACAAGGATGATGGCACCTATTGATAGGCTCTTCCTCTCAGTGATGCCGTTGGAAGTGCTCTGTGCTGCCTTCAAGCATAGCAGAGAGGAGAGGTGCAAACCTATACATGACATGGTACTTGCCCCGTGCTGCTGCCTGTGCAGCAATAGCTCTGAAGATGTGCACAAGTGGCATTACAACACCGACTGCATCACTGGCATTACAACAGCTACTGCATCACTGACTGCAGCGGTACCGATTTGGTCTCATGTCTTCACTGCTCAGAATTTTTCAACAGTAAAATTGCAGAACTGATAGACAAAAATATAACTACAGCCAACTCTACACCCTTTAGACTCCAGGCTAGACAGCCCATTTAAGCTAGTGCTGGGTCTCACCAGTAGGACAGTAAGATTTGTTGCTAACCATCCTGGTATCCAAGCCATGACAGAATGGCAGATTGACAAAAAATCCCAAAACCACAGGCAGTTTATAGGAGCACTGTGTAAAGACATCTTCCTCTAAACCTCCATGAACTTAGGACTATATATGACCACTGGAAGAAAAGAGACTCAAGTGATATTTAAGTCACCAAAAGAGCTTTGAAAACTACTGAAGTGGATCCACCCAATATACTAATTGCTATTGATTCAAAGAAAAGGACTGAGTAGAAAGTACACATTAGGAAGGGAGTCGTTCTACCCTTTTCCTTGTTTTCTTCTTCTTTACCACTACATCTATAGTTACAACAAGAGGTAGTATCTTGGTCGCACTTCTAAGTACAAAATTCTCCAGTGGGTGAACACCAGGAAGAATAACAGCAAAAGTGCCACATCACTGTCTACCAACAGATGATGACTCCAGAGAACACAGCCTTTGCTCAATCTAACTGAATCTTTTCCTCATTCAGGGAATGAGGAAGCAAGGCTGCTGAAGGAAAAAATAAGTAGTCATCAATGATGTTTTGTAGTAGAACAATAAAAACTTGATTTTTTTTAACCAATTTAAAGTTTTCATGTAGGGGCACTTTAACCAGCCATTCCCTTACAATTGCTCAGCATACACAACATGATGCAGATCCTGAGATTCTTGCACTTGGGGAGCTTTCAGTCAGTAGTGAAGTCTGAAGGAAGCTGTGTTTCTGAGGCCAGAGCCAAATAAACTTTGATGGTAATAGCTTTGGTAAGATTTTGTTTGGGCTTGACCTGTTAAAGACTTGATGGATTTTCTATAAGGCCCCATCTGACATTTTCAATATACTTTTACCTACTTAAAAGCATGCATTGTTAATTACAAATCTTGAGGATGGCTCAGCTTCAGATGATTCCAACCTTTCCTACACCGAGCTGAAATATTATCTCCATTAAACAAGTGTTCAGCATCACAATACAACATTTCTCCAATTAAATTGAAACGTGTTATATAGTGCATAATAATTTGAGGACTACAAGTGTGAATACTTCTAAATGTGGCATATAATTTTCTAATACAGGACTTTTCAAATACAATCTCCTGCTGAAAGAGTTCATTGTACCTGAAGAAGTAGAAACCTGTCAATAATACCCATGTGTCCTATAAAAATGTTTTCGTTTCTTTCATGGTATGTTATGCTTCATCAGTTTCCTTAATCCTAGCTGCAGTTCACGTTGCCATGCTGAAACAGCTCACTGAGCAGTAATTTATCTCTTGACTGTGGCATAACAACCACAAATACAGGTTATTCTGGGAGGGAGGATTTGCATTGCATAAATTGTATTTTTAAAATCATTTTCAAAAGAGATTAATTCATGATAGGGAAATTATTCCTCTATTTTTAGATCTGGTTTCAAAGACACTTGAGGCTGTGTCTTGAGTGTTTTGTTGGGTATCGGGCAGAATCTTCATTGAGGATTAGGGATTTCTGTAAAAACTGAATGATACCACAAGAGAAATGAGAAGATGTTTCCCCTATTTACTTTAATACCTATTTAAAATTGGCATTGGAAAGATAATGACGGATTGCATTTTAGCTGAATTTTTCAGCTGTGCACTAGATGACTTGTATTTCTTTTCAATTAGGCTGACTGCTTTAGCGTGGTAGGAGATTACTTCTCCCGCATGCTGAAAAGATATTAACAATTAAAATGGAGGGGGGAAACAAGTAACAGAGGATTATTGCAGTTTTCTTTGCCAAATGACAAGGGTTTCTCTTTGTAAGTATCTTGTTTCAATGTTTGCTATTAAGTGAGGATGGTATGCATTGAATAGATATAATTATTATGAGAAAGTGTGTTTTTTTCAAATGTAAATATTTACACAACTATACTACTTAAGTATCTTGGCCTTATGCAAGAGAAGGGAGTGAAGTTTTCTTCAGGCATAACACCATGTGAAATACATTTCTCAAGCTTTCAAGGCCCAGATAAAAATCAGCAACATTTTTATTCCTGCTTCTTTCCCCAAAGAAGGGGAGAAAATTCAGGGATGTGTGAGTGCCTCCCCTCCAGCATGGGAGAGGCTGGGGGCTGTTACAGGGAGGCACGGGAGCTCCTACAGCCTCAACCACCCATCAGCAGCACCTTCGTCCTCCTCTCCTCGGGGCAAACCTCGCCCAAGTTCCCTCTACCGTCTCTCTGCAATACTAAGGTACTCCTGATGGCTTTCTTACAACCTATTATTGATTTTGCCCACAGGAATAAAATTCAGTAATAATAATAGCAAAACCCCACTTTAGATACTATGCAATTAACAAAATCTCTTCTCTGAACTGCCTCCTGAGAGCGCAGGCAGAGCTATTGGAAAGATCAGTGGGATCCTGTAACTTTTATGCTCAAGGAAATTTCTTGGGGAAATTTCTTTTAATTACCAAGGTGGTTTTTTAATTTAGCTTGCAGAGGCATCCTACATTGCCAATGCCATTGAAGAATCTCTGCATATCTGTGAAACACTGGCTTACCTTCATAAATTTTATTCCCATTCTGTTGATTTTTTCATAGAGGCTTATACTGATCCAAAGCAACATTAATTTATTAAACATCTCAGCAACCAAGTGAACATGTGGCAATCATAATTCCATTAAGAATTAAGGCTCTAAAAAATAATAGAGGTCCTAGATCAAAATCTTCATGCCAGGTGAAGCTCTAAATATTCTTTTACAGTTGTCTTGATGAATTTGAGTAGTCCCTGTGTTATGTGGGATTTTATTTCGGAAAATACAATTGAATTTTGGAAGTCAAAGAGAAGGGATGCAACACAAAGTGCACAGGCAGGTTGGATTAGAGACAAAATTACTCAGTTCTTATTTGAAGCCAAAATGAACCAGATAAAATGTTCTCTGAACATGCTTGGGGATGGTATTTATGAATTAGGCTTACAAACAATCTTCCCTTTGTGGTGGGTATGACACCTATTACTATTAACCATCCAAACAGACATACATTGTGATAAAAGCTGGAGTTTAAAAAGCAAGGTGAGGGTCAGTATATGCAAATGAGGTTTTTGTTTTTGTCAAGCTTGACACTGAATTGGACCCTTTGAACCTGCTAATGGTAATTAATAGCTATTCATTAAGTTTCATAACATGTCACATGTCTATACACAGATACATTATGTGCTTTCACGGTCATTGTCCTGGCCATGGAAAGGGATTTGTCCTTCTCCCAGCTATTTCTCAAGGTATGTGAACCCAGAACCCCAGGGATCAGAATCCTAAAGGCTTCCCTGCTGAGATGACCAGAGTTGTAAAACATTTCCCTGCAATAAAAACATAAAACCCACAACACTTAGTTTTATAAGATTCGTTCATTTTGCATTGATTTTACTTTGGGCATCAACTATTCAGTAGTGAAGAGTGTCCAGCTGTTATCACCTACTTATTATCCAGCAGCAGTAAGCAGTAGGGTCCTAGGAACAATGTACATAAACAGTTTACATTATACAGGTCTCTGATTAGGGACCTAATACACCATAAATGCACACACATTTTTGTTTCAATACACAGCTACAGCAAAAAAGGAAGAGAGGTAATATCATAGAGGAAAAAATGAGTTAATGTACCATCAAGCAATACTTTCTCCAATAGTACAGTCTAGATGTCACAAATATCTTTAATTCCGTACCTTTCCAACTTTCAAAGCCTTACAAAACAGCTTAACAGTTTAAATAGTATATATTACATCTCTTACTGCTTCACTTTTCCATGCTTCATGCTGGTAATGGCACTCACTTTCAGTGAAAAAGTAGCACCCAAAAGTACAAACTCACAAGAGAAGGATAAGAGCTTCTTACAGACACAGAATTTCAGTAATAAGAAATTCCAGATGTAGCCTTAAGTTCTTCACCTACAGACCTAATAGCACCATCTTGGCCAGTACTAAATTCTGTTTGCTCCAAACTAAAAATACTGCTGCAAGTTGCAAACATCTGGTCTCCTATCCTCTGCCAAAGACAACACTGCAGTGGCTGTGAAAAATAAAGCTCTGTATTATTTTATAGGTATACCAAAATACTCCAATAACTTAGCAGACCAAAAAAAAACAAAAACAAAAACAACAAACCAACACTGAAAAAACCCAAAGCAGAGTCATTTGATAAACCTCTGCATATCATCTCTCTTCTCTATCCTGAGCACCTCAGAATTAGAATATGTGCACATACACATGATTTTTATATAAATACGCACACATGTGAGCATGGACACACACATCTCAAGAAAACCAGACAAAATAAATTCCAAAGCATAACAGTCATCAATAAAGAGTGAAGGGTCAAGAAAAAGAAATTGCAATACTCTTGCAAACCTGCTTGAGATATTAGGGTTTACTCTGAAAGAAATTTCAATAGAATATGCATTTTACAAAGAAATGCTCTCAGCTGCCCCACAGAAAACAGCATTACAATTTGCCTTAGTACAGCTGAATTGCAGAAACCCAGTGATGCTGTTCGATTACTTGGTTTCTACTACATACAGATCAGAAAAGGCACAACAGAGGATTCTGTCGGCTGCTCCTGAAGCGCTGCAGGCTCATGCTGAAGTCTTTGAGACTTCATTTTATTGAGGTGCCTTAATTGCACAAACTCCTACCAGCCACAGACGTGTAGGTCCGAGGTCTACATGGGAAGATCATGTGTTCATCATCTGGGTGAGGACTTTGAGATTAGGACCTTTCTCAGAATAAACTGCATGTCAAATCAGATAGGAGCAAAACTGTCTTGAGAATAGAACCGAGGCAGTCTTGCAAAACTCTTATCTTGATCCAATCTTATTTTCCATTTATGCTAACAATATAGAACAGGTAGCTTGGAGCTCTTTATCTTTTCAGTGATTATACTGTTCTGTATTCTGTAAGTGCTTCATTGTCCTCAGTTATAAATAAGCTATAACAGAATTTTAATAAAATTCTGGAAACATTTTCTGATTCATGTTTGCTATTAAACACAAGTAAAATGAAATTTATTATTTCAGATGGGATAATACATTTAATACTGATAATGTTAGATTGCCTAAGATATTAACTTCTAATCAGATGCTACTGAAATATGTTTCAGCTTATGAAATCTTAAGTATTTTGCTAGGCTGTACTCTGTTTCTTTATTCCACAACAGAAAACATAATCAAATAACTAGATTTTCTGTACTGTAACATTTTTTGTTAAATTCATTCAACTGAGCAATTGCAAGTACAAGAAATTAGTTATTTCCTATCAAAGGGTATGCCAGCAGAGTATGATGAGTAGTTTCTGCATGACACTGAAGATAATAGAGATTTCACTTTTGCAAGCTGTATTTGTTGCTAAAACTTCCTCCTGTTTTCTTCATATCTTATGCAGACTAATGAATCAGATGGCCTCGGACAAAAGATACCAGGAAATGTTGGGCACATGCTTATTTACAGAGCAACAAAAATGTGAGATATAGGTGTGTGTTGTACGCCTGTATAACTTGTTCTGGTTTGATGTGTACATCATACAGACTGTATTTAATTAATCCTGATCTTTTAGTACAATTAGATTATTAATAAAATAATGAATTTTTTAATTTAGAGAAGGCCAAATTTCAGAGCCAAATTTACTGTGGGTAAAATAGTCAGGAAAAATGGACACATTCAGAAATCTGCTTTATAGCAAACAGTTTTTCTTAGGGATTGTCCATAGAGCTCAGCTGGGGACAATAAGATGCAATATTTTTGTAAATTCTTAGGATTCTCAAGAGCAAATCTAAGTCTGTGTTCAAATGTTTTCTTCTTTGTAAATGTCACAGCTGACTGTTATTAAATGTTTACCTATTGCAAAGTTACACTGAAACAAAAACCATGTTAAAAATTTGCCCTTTTATTTGTAAAGAATCTTGAGCCACTACCCAGCAGAGAAGCTGGAGCCTTTTCTCCACTAAATTGCTCCTTGCTAAATACAGACTTTATGCTACTGCTATTGCTAAGGGTAAAAGATGCTTGCTAGCTATGTCATGCAAGCTATTCAAGTACCAAAGTTGTTTTATCTCTTGCTGGAGTTTTAAGGGGAAGGAAAGGAAAAAAAACCCAAAACCCATAACAAACCAACAACAACACAGCACAAAGCATTGATCAGAATGAGATGGACAGCCTATCATGTACTGCCTGAACCAGGACAAGGAGTAATTTGCTTCAAGCCAGTTATAACCCTTGCAAGATGCTAGCTATAAGGAAATGCTAGAATTTTAAATACAACTGTCTAAGTACTTCAGTTTCACATGATTCTACAATAGGAAGTGATAACTTCACATAGTGTAACAATCAATTTAAAGTCGCAAAGAATTTTAAAATAGATCTCTTTCTGATATGATAAAAAAGCCTGGAAGCTTCTGCAGCAGGCTTCAGCAGAATGCAGCACTTCCAATACTGTCTTCTCTGTAAGGTAGTGGGAATTTGGGCACTGAAAAATCAAAGAGCAAGTAATCACATCAGTTCTTTGGCCAACATTGCCTCTGTGTGTTTCCAGGACACTGCTTTACAGATACAAAACTTTCATCATCAGTAAGTATTTCCAAAGTATTTTCTGTGCCAGGACTATAAAAACCCACAGGTATTAAAGAACAGCAATTCTTCAATTAGGTCAATGGTAATATTTAATCTTTAAGAGGAGGGTTGATCCTTCCTAAACTGTAACCAGTCCATTCCCAAGTTAACAAGCACAGAATATAAAACATTTTCCCATTTAAACTACATGGTGACTGTCAGTGCACCATCTCATGACACTCAAAGATAAATAATTATTTCAAGCTGTCTGTCACCTTGTACAGCCCTGGGAAAGACTCTGGTTTATTTGGTTGCACAGGTGAAACTGAAGAAATAAAACATCCATTTAGATTTAAACCCTGGGCAACTGAGTTTTAAGGGAAAAAACAGAGACAACTTGCTCTCACAGGCTACTATCTCTTAGAAAAACTGTGTAAAGGAGGACTCAGCAACCACATTGTTAGTGGTTCGCAGTCCTCTGACAGGACCATGTTTGACCATGAAAATAAAGGTTCTTTGTCTCAGTGACTGCATTCCTTTCTTTGCAGAGGAAGCATCTAAGGACTCAAGGATCCCAAACCTCTGACCTTCCAGGACTCACTATGAGATGCTCCTTTTTATATTTCCCCCTCATCAGTACCCACCCCCCTACTGAACTAACAGACAATCCCTTACTCACAGCAGCTCAGTGAGGAAGACCAAGCCATGACCACCTGGCAGCAGACCTGTGTGCTGCAATGAAGAGGATGATGGGAACATCCTTACAGAGCTGGGATCACAGGGAAGCAGCAGGAGGCCATGCCTACAG
The DNA here is from genome assembly GCA_013399075.1 of Chloroceryle aenea. NCBI lineage: Eukaryota > Metazoa > Chordata > Aves > Coraciiformes > Cerylidae > Chloroceryle > Chloroceryle aenea. Next base: position 404,974 of record VWZY01001548.1, on the reverse strand, counting down.
GGCTCCCAGTGCCCACAGAGGAGCAGCTGAGTGTTAGCCACAAAACTGCTTTGGGGAGAGTTTCTCTGAGAAAGTAAGGCTGTGGATTAACCCACCTAGAGAGCATGTAAAATTTGCAGTTAAGAATTTCCAGTATTCCATGTTGATTCTAAATTCTATAACTAGCTTCCCTTGAGTAGGATAAGTGAACACACAACAAGCTTTAGTGTTCATGCAGGCACTTAGCTTGTGGGATCATCCTCTAGGTCAGCTACACTCTGACAGCTAATTGATTGTATATATTTTAGTACACATCTGAAAATATCTTTAGTGCTACTGCAGCTTCAAAGGGTTATTACTGTACTAATTTTAAAAGGCACTTCCTTTACCTTGAAAAGGTTTTGGGCAAGGGAGAATTCCTTTTGGGAGGGTCAGGAATTAATTAGAATTACTCTAAGAATAGGAATTTTATACAACAAAACCCATCAGGATTGAAACTTAATGCCCCAGAAGCAGAAGGCGCAGGCTTGAACTATTACAGGAATCTTTGTTGGCATAATTTCTAGGCAAAATCTCAGACATTAAAATGGCCCTTTTTAATAAATATCAATTTAGAAACATATGGCAAGAGCTTATATTAATGTTTTAAAGTACATACTTAAAATTATGCTCTTTTTAGACAAGCTAGTTATAAATCATTAAAATCTTCAGCTAAAACAAAAAATAGAAGTGGATTTACTCCACTTCATCTTATGAATGTACACAAATAACCTTTTTAAATCTTGTCTTTTTATACTATTTTATGTATTGTTATAATATTTCTTCACAATTTTAGGGATCTATCTTGTTCTGTCTAGAGATTCAGTTGTCATAATTCTTTCTCTTTTTAAAGTTGTTATAGGCATATAACAGTAGTTTTTCCTTTTCTACATCAGTTTGGATCTACTGAAGGTATCTGTGGTGAAAAGTCTTCATGAATGCTATGATATGGCCTCCAGTCATCATCAGATTTGATAAGATCTACTTTATTTCTAGTGGCATAAAGAATTCCACTGTGTAGGAACCAATGCAGGTACTCTGTTCACTATTACTACTTTACTTCACCTTCCCAACAAACACAAAAATGTCAGTACTGAAGGGATGCTACAGCTTCTGGGCTGAAATAAGTTTTCTTTCATCTTTCTATGGTCTTATTAGCAGTAATGTGGTTTCTAGCAGATGATCTTACTGTCCCTCCAGAGCATATGTGTTTTATTGATGAAAAGAAGAGCAAGTCATTAACAGTAACATTGGTGAAGGTGCATATATTGATAGCAGCAGAATGGAAAACACAAATAGAATATTAAATGCAACAACTAGCAAGAATGCAAAATTAGCCAAGTGCAAAAACACAAGACAAATCACTCCACAACAGGCAGGCAGTTCAAGTATTTACAAGTCACCCAAGCCCTCCTAGCAACAGTCCACTCCTTGTTACCTAACATAATACAGGATAGAAATAACCCAAGTAATGAAAAATCCAAGATTATAGACACATCACAGGAATCTAAATGCCTCTGTAGACTCAGCTGGAATCAAGCAAGGCTCATAAGCTGCAGTTCAGATCTGTCCCTGACTGACCTGGGCTGGTTCCTTACACAGCCACTGAGTCATCTCCGTGCTGTGCTCCTTGGCACTTTGCTCCAGTAGGATCTTATTAGGCCAAGCACAGCAATGGTCTCGAGCCATTGCTCTGAACTCCCATGGTATGGTGCCAGAGCTAATAAGCCTTCCCAGGAACCAAGTGTTGATCTGCATAGAGGAGAATCCACAGGACAAACCCATCTCTGGCACGTGGGGCTGTCGCTGAGGTTCTGCTGGCTCCAAGCCGACCGTCTGCAGGACCATCTGGTGCTGCTGCACCCAGCTCCCCAGCCACGGCAAGGGCCTTTGCAGCTGCAGTGCTGGGTCTCTCACCATCCAGAAAGCACCCCTAACTAGCTGAGGCTTAACTGCTCTCTGTACTTTCTTTATATTGCAATGTGTTTATTATGTAATATACGTTAATAATAAAGGAGAAATAGGCAAGGGATTCGTTCTGAAATTAAACATTTTCATGTAGTCAGTATGAGCACTTGATCCCTGGAACTTCTCACACTTGTCCAACAAGCTCAATATTTAAAGACAGGTGTAAATTTAAGCATGTAAGTCATCTCCTGATGCTTTGTGTGTTTAAATATTTGTCAGTATATGCAAAACGCTACAGGACTTAATTTTGCTAAAAAAACACAAAATGTTTTTCAGTGTTTTAAAAAAATGAAGCTTGACAAATAAGCTAATAGAGACATATGAATATTTCTCTCAAAATCTTACAGTCTTCAGAAACACACAAAACTTCTGAATATCCCTTTTGCCCACTGAGTATAGCCTAAAGGACACATTTTCCTCAGATACTTAATACCATCTTCCAAATTAAAGTGGAACCTGAACTGAGAGGTGATACCTCAATGGACCACTCTGCTGGTGAGCACTGGCTGGAGCTAATTAGTGTGTCCCAATGCCACCACAGCTGCCTCCCAGCCAGAACAGGCTGAGAGCACTGGAAGCTGCCTGACACTGCACCTGGGCTCAGCTGAGACTTCACACTGGATGCTGTGCTTAGCAGGAAAGCTGTTGTGCAGAGCCATCAACAGAAGTTAGAGCTGGACAGGAATTTTCCACTGAAATCTATTCTTCAATAGAAAAACATAAAACAAAAGCCCACAGTCACTGTAAGAGCTACTGCCTCTCTTCCTGACCCAAAGCAAAAGCCAGACTTTCCATCTTCACAATCTCTTTGGCCTAGCAGGACATGATATTAAATGATGTTGAAACTAGTTCATCAAGGAAAGAACTGAAGAACACATTTTAAAGCCTGCCATTCCATAAACCAATCCATCTATTTCACCTATTCATTTAAAACTATAACACATTCATTTTACAGTGCATTTTGTTCTATTTATTAGACTATTATTCACTTTGGTGTATATCATACGCACATGAATAACATCTTTAGGGTTGCAGTGAACTTATAAATATCTTATTAAACTTGCCGAGGTCAGAAGAATTCAACATCATAGCTGCTCAGTCAAAACATACATGTCATCTAATATAAGCATATTCCAAACTGGTCAGTCAACATATCACAGTGACCAGAAGAATCACAAATTACCCAGGACAAATGACTGCATTGCCATCATTCTACTCTGCTGTTAGATCTGCACCCAGTCTGGACACAGTGGCCACCTCACCATATCTCAGGGTACACAGTCTTCACTATCTCTCTTGATGGTGGGAGGGAAGCCTATGTGCAAAATGGAAGTCACAGGTGCACTGCAGGCATAGCTTCCAGGATTCAACTCTTTTCTGCATGCACAGCTAAAAATATTAATAAAGTCAGCACAGTTTCCACTAGCTGATTGATCTAGTGCCTTCCAATACTCTGCCTTTATTTTTAAGTTGTATCACTTGCAGAAATGAGTGGTTTGTTGTTTAGTTTTTTTTCCCCAGCAAAATCTACTGCTACATGTTGGAATGTTTGCTTCCTTCACTGCTATTTCATTAAAGAGCAAATCACGCCAAGTTGTTCTCCCACCCGTGTCCTAAAGAAAACTCCTTTCCTCTTTTATTGCATTCTGTCCTCCATGACCTTGTCGATCAAAGTTTCCCTTTAGTGAATTCTCTACACTAGTCCACACAGGTTGCACCTAGGGAGGTGCAGTCAGTTCAGGGAGCCAGGGAAGGAGAGAGTCCATGAGATTTTTGAACTACAATTTAGGAAGTCAAATCAGTACCATAGAGAGGGAAATTTAATATTGAAATCACTCAAAATGCATTTCATTATTTCCTCATTGATTACTTTTTCCTGAGGTTTTGTTAACAAAATTGTATTAAATTTCAGTATTTTAACTTCAGACAAACTTGGGAAAAAAAAGGTTGTAAAACTGATATTTCCCACTAGATAGAAATTAATTTTTATATCAGCTCTAATCAAGAGCCCCAAACCCAAGCCTAACAAACAACACCCTCCAAAAACAAATTTTTTACACACATCAATCTGTTTTGCCAAAGCAAACAATTCTAGCTTGTAGGCATCTATACATAGACAACTGTAGTGTTGTCCTACCAGCCCATAGGTGACAAAGTTTGTTTTTAAGAGACACACACGTGTCTTTTTGTTTAGATTTTTGAAAACAAACACCACCACCACACACACAAAAGGATTGTTCCAAAGAGACTAGCATAAAGAGGAGAGGGGCAGGACTGAAGAGGAGGAAGTAGAGAAATCAATTTCTTAAGAACTACAATTTCTTCTCAAGATGACATTTATTGTGAAATTACTGTTCTCTGATATTTCATCATTGCATACTCAAAAACTTATTTATAGTTCTATACGAAGTGCATGAGTGCTAAATATCTGCAGTGCAAAACCAGTAACGGATACTCTGTGATTAAGAGAGATCCAGAGAGCACTTGTTAAGATTATCCTGCAGAGAGCCCTCTTGTCCTCTGACAGCACATTGCTGCCCATCTTTTTGCCCACTCTGCCCAGAGAGTTCGTAAGAACAAATAGCAGAAAATCAGCACTTTTTTGCTATACAGGATAAGATCATGAGTATTTCACTTGGTAACTGCCAGTGTATACAGAACACAGCCATGTGTTTTACAGGTCTAACCTGTCTCTGCAGGATTCATTATAGCCATTGCACACTGCTATACACAGACAGAAATATTGGGAAGGGGCAGTGTGTTGATTTTTCAACTTATTTTTAGAAAAGAAACAAAGTGAAATTTTAATTTGGTGGCGTAGAAGTGCACAGTATACACTACTTCATATATAATATTAGCTCTCGTAGTGTTCCTAATAAAAAAAGTCCATAACCTTCAGTGACCATATGGCATTACATATGTTTAGTGCAAACTGCAGATGTAACACTACAAAAACGTCGGCCTTTAACTGATCTAGATGTTAATCCACAAATTGAACAAGTGGAGAACCTCTCAACCCGTTATGCCTGTGAGCTATAGAACAAATGTTCCATCATGTATGTCCTTATGAATGCTTGCCAGGACCTCAGGAACAGTAGCTGATGCAAATTCTTCTTTTTAAATGCAAGCACTTATTTTGACATTAAAAAAAGCTGTAGATTTCAGACATGTATTGGGAGCATTCTGCCATAAACTGCAATTTTCCAGAAATGAGCAGAAGTAGATCTCAAAGACGGTTTTGAAAATTCTAGCATGAAAAGATAAATTTAACACAAAGCAGTCCTCCAACGTTTTTGATCCACAACTCTCCTCACATACAGAATAACATTTCAGGTCAGTGACAAGAACCAATCCAGTCTGGGCAACAGCCTTCACAGCAAGGCATTTATCAAGAATCAGGGCATTCTAATTCATACCCTTATGCTCAAGTAGTGTACAGCAAATACTCTAAGTTTTGCTAGCAAAGTGCTCTTTCTGTGCCTTAAATATTTCATTTTTTTTTAATTACTTTGAAAGTCATTTGCAGCATTTAGACTAATTTTGGCATAATTTCATGTTGTGTAATTAAAGTTATTTTTTACAGTTATTTAACATTTTCATTCTAAATTTATTATATCATTTGTCAGATCAAAATGATGCTGATTTTTACTATTTAAAATTCTCTATTTCTTACATTTTCCTGTAAATACAAGTTAATTACCCACATTTTGTTTCCTTTTTTTTTTACATGTAGAAATGAGTGATAAATTCACAAAAGACAAAAAGCTAATAGATTGCATGTTATTTTGTGGAGCAGTGATTAAGACCTTTGTTATTATTATAAATTAAATTATAAATATTTCAGCCATTCTAGTATAAATAATTAGAGTCATCAATAGTAACTAAACCATTTTATACTAGTTGAAGAAATGACTGGATAATCTTTGGTAAAGGTGCTACCATAAACTTCTTTTTTAAAATTGATTGATTGGTCATCTAAACTACAGATCTCCCCCCGCCAAGTTGGTGACTTCAAAGTGATATTGAAACAGCAGAATAAATGTTTTAAATTAAACTATTTTTCCTTACGTTAATCAGAACACTGGTCCCCTGGAGACTTTTTTTTTAAATCAGAATTTCTTATTCATAAAAGGTAAATTTAAGACTGTAAATGCTAAAAGTACACTGGCTTAGTTTTTTTAATCATACATAAATCTCCATGGTATTTCCTATTTACACAAATGACCACATGAATGTAAAAAATAAGGGAGATTGCACAAGTGTGCTTCATTGTCTACCACTCTAAAAACCCACTGTCTCAAGATTAAATGAATTACCATCAGTGTGTCTGGAGGAGCAGACTGAACCTTGAGCAACCACAGACAATTAACAACCAGTCCATCAAAAGGCACACAGCAGTTCAGACACTGTAAAGCTACAATGCTATGTTCCTGTACATAGCTCCTCAGATCGTAGGACCCTGTAGTACCTTCGACAATAATACTGCATCTATTCTTGTCATAAAATTCATTCAACAAACTCCTTTTATTTAAAATCATTGTTAGAGTAACTGGTCCAGTTACATGATTGATTTACAGGGGCAAAGGAAACCAAGAAATTTCTAACAATTTAAAGTACCACCATGTGTCTAGTTGAAAACCTAACTAAAGACTGTTTAGGTGTCTACACCAGTAACTGGCTGATTTTAGCAGAGTCATAGTGCAAATGCATTAGTACTATAGCCCTATAACCACTCCCTATCCAGTGCATCTCTAGAATCACCAGTTCCTCTACAGCTTGATTCCTAGATGTTTATCTTTCTTCTCCAATGTCAGAACAATAAAACAGAGACCTTTAAAAAGGCTGTCCCCCACTGTCATCAAGGACTGAGGTTAAATCACTTAATGGAAGAATTCAGTAGTGAAACGTATTTCTTAAATTGAGATCTTAAAGAATGTAGAACAGCCAGACTGCAGGGATTAATTTCCCACAATCATATCATTATCTTCCTTTTCCCCAAAAAAACTGCATCTTGGCAATGTTAGAAAAACCTTTATTCTTCACCAGAAATATCTTCCATTATTGTTTCTTTACCCATTTTTCACATTTTTTTCCATATACCTTTAAAGTAGACCTCTGAGAATTCATATTGTGGTTTTGATATATTGGGCTTAGTGTTCTAAATTACATTGACTTTAATCATGGGGTCACTTGAACCAAGTAAGCTCTGCTGTTTCTAATCTACTAACTGCACATTTTTGCTGAGATTGGAGAGGACAAGTCCTATTAGGATTCTGACACCACAGGTCAATAACTCCTTATTTCTTCTATAATTTTATTTCTCATTGTGCCATGCTTTTCAGTTTTCCCAGTTCATACTGGTAAATTGAAATAACCCATCACTACAGCCTGATCATTTTCCTCACGTTGTGCTGAGAGCACTACTCTACTGCCTGCTTGTTCCAGGAGCAGCCAATGTCCTTTTACCTAACTGAGCCCATTGCTAGGACATACAAATGCATGCCTAAAACAGAGTTGCTTTAGAGGAAAATATAGCTTTGCAAGTAGAAATGTAATTCAACCAATTCTTCGCATATTTCTCATCTAATTCTTGACATTTAATGAAGTTTAACCTCCCTTACAAACTCTTCAAGGACAAACTAGGAACAGTTGTAAGGACATCATTTGCACTGTGACTACATTTTCTCCATCACAAACAACATTTACTTAAACTTGAGAAATCACTTTCTTAGTACTGTCATTCAATAACATAAAAAGCCATTATGGTCGGGTTTAAAGATACAGCCCCAAGATGATTTTATGCTTAAACACATCACACTGCCACTATAAGATCAAGCCTTGTTCCTCCTATCCCCCTTGGCTACCCTCTCACCACTTGTGCAGCCCCACAGGGAGCCAGACTATGAAACGTGGCACATGAAGAAGAGGAGAGCTGATCAGAAACTGAAGGAACAGATTTGCAGGCTGGACTCTATGCACTGCATTTTAGAGAGGGGATGGATGTGGTCTCAGCCTTTGTTTTACAGAGTCACACAGGCTTGTGAGCTCACACTCACCTGTTATACGCACGTGCACCTATTGCAGGTATACATAAACAAAGCTATTGACTATGCAAAGATATGATTATGTTAACTGTTACAGCTTAAATTTAAGAAGAACATTAAGAAAAACAAAATAAACACCTTTGCATTTGACTCTGTTGCTGAATGAAAAGAAAAATCTAGAGCAGAGGGTGAAATTGTACTTGATCAGACCTTGTTTTGTCCTTAACTTGTTTTGCTGTGTCTGTAGATACTGCAAGTTCACTTACAGCCTTGCATACAATTTTGCTGTTGTTCTGATTAAATGCTATAAAACAGCCAGTCTTTCTGGCAAGAAAGAAAAATCTTTGTTCTATATAAAACAGCACTAAGTAAACAACAGGATAGCACTATTAGAAGTAAAGCTGCAATACTACCTTTTTATTATAAATGTACCCATAAGTTTATTGAAATGCTTTCCTTCTTAGAGTAGCACTTGTTTCTGACATAGATGGCTAAACAATAAAACCTTTGTCTATAAGATCATTTAAAAGAAACATCAAAATGCACAATCTATACAATGCAATGATGTTTTGTGTTGGTAGCTGTTTTGGCATGTCATGCTGACACCCTTCATTCACAGTTACTGTCCTTCTGTTTAGCAAGAAAGTAATGATCACTTAATGACTACCTTCTTCAACAGATTTTTGTCTTTATGGTTCCTGTACTGTTATGTTCTAACAACAATATTAGAAGTGATGATTCTTTTTTTGGAGGGACATGACAACACTGAAAATTACAAAAACTCAGATAAATCTACTCAGATAAATCTACCAGAGACAAGAGCAAATAGAAAGTTGGCTGTTAGCTTAAAAAATTATATGTTAAATAATTTTAAAACAATCCTATCCTTACATCATCTCCTTTCAGACCACACTTCTCATAATTGTCAGGGTCAGAAAGTTGTGTCCATTAAAAGACATTCCCATTCCTTGCTTTCTGTAGATTATTCTCACTCCTATCATATGACAGAAGCAATGCTTACCACAACAGGGTCTTGAAGTTTAAAATAAAACAAAGTGCTCCTTTGTTTCTGTCAGTGAATCGAAGCCCCGTCCAGCCGGGCCTCACACATTTGCAGGGCTGGAGCATCCATAGCTTCTCTGGGCAGCCTGTTCCAGTGTCTCAACACACTCAGGGGGAGGAATTCCCTTCTCATTTCCAATCTAAAAGTACCCTCTTTCTAGTTTCAAGCCACTAACCCTCAGCCTGTCACTACAGGCCTTTGTTTAAAAGTCCCTCCTCAGCCTACTCCTAGGCCCCGTTCAGACACTGGCAGGCTGCCATAAAGTCTCCCCAGACTAAACAACCCCAACTCTCTCAGCCCATCAGAATACAAGTAATAGTACGTAAGTTACTCAAATGAAAAGCAAACCAATACATATTGTATGACGACCCAAGTCAGAATATATAACCGATTTCTTTTGGTTTACTCCTTAAATATGCCAAAACAGATTGGTAGAAAGTTAGAGGTGTTATTGAATGTACAACATCCAAAAGAAAGAAATTCACTGTTCACACTGACATTTATTTTTGCTCCCTCCCCCAGAATCAATATGTATATTTTAGGTATTTCAGTATTAGAGCTCATGGGTTTTATCTATACAAATCTCTGTGTGTGTATATATGCACACACACCCCCCAGTGTCCCTATATATATTTATAAAGGGGAAAAGTAAATTATCTTGGTCTTATATAAATACATTGAGTTAAAAAGGGAAAAGGAGGAATAAAATTAGCTTAGCATGACTATGAGATTATACACTAAAATTATCCTCCTGCAGACATATTTAGTTCTCTAAACAGCTTTAGCTAATTCACTTAGGCACACTACTTTCTAGTGAAAGTAATGAAAAAACATGCAACCTCTGTGTTCACTGTTGCCTTATATTCAAGCCTCTAAATGTAGCAAAACTTTATTTTTTTTCCCTTTTTTTAACTCATTCATCTCTGTAATACAAAAAAAAATAAAAAAACCCAAACAAACAAATAAAAAGCCACACCACTAAAATACCTAGAAATTTCAAACCTGAGCAAGATTATTTAGAGCCATTCACATAATTAAACAACAATCACCAATACCAGTGAATATTAGCCCCCAGGAAAAAAAAAATCAATAAATAAACATTTGTTCACATGAATTTGACCACAAAAAAATGAGGCTGTAGCCAGATATATCATTTATCACAAGAGGGTTTTTTGAACTTTGTTTTTACTCTGTTCCAGGCATTACACAAGTTCAAAAAATTATTAGTATTGATTTGAGCATGTACCTTACCTCATATTAGATGTTTCTGAAAATTCAGTTAGGGACTAGCTCCAGGCAAACCAAAAAGATCCCACATCACAATGAGACTAAACAAAAAGACCATCTCTTTTTTTGCTCCCTCTATCAGTGTATTTTACCACACACAAATCAGTAGAAACACACTATGATTCAGTTAGTCAAAAAAGAACTTATTTCTGATGGTCTTCACTTATGCATCCTCTTCCCTACCCCACAGCTTCCATACCTCCTGCAGATCAACCAGTGCTCACCAGAAAGGGCCTTATAACAATCAGGTGGGCTTGGCTTTCAGGCAGCCCAGGTGTGGTAAATCCCCCTCCTGTTTCCTAAAGAGTTATCTACAAGGTCTGCAACCAAGGACTTTTCTGCCTGGTTATTGCTCTACCCCACCCCGAAACTGAAGACCCTTTGGCTAAGCAAAAGACTTCTAAATGCATTAGCTTTATAGGCTTAAATGGACAGGCAAGAACAGCAATCAACTCCTCAAAACAGTTAGTGTGTTGTAACGGTTTCAGTCAGCAAGAATACCATTTTCTGTTTTCTGGTGGAACTAGTCTTCCAGTGTGGTTAATACAGAGTAAATTGTAGTTACTTGTCACTGGACAAAGTGATCTCCTCCTACTTTTGTTTACAACTCTGTTAACAGTGACTATTTATTTATTTAAATGCCAGCTGGAAAGCTGGAGTGTACCCTGTGAAATGGTTTAGATGAGCAGTCTAGAGATGCCTAGCAGGTAAAACACTCAGGCAAACCAAGGTGTTTTTTTTGTCACTGACAATAATACCTTTACAGTTTCAGGGCCTCTTTTGTAAGGTAATAACTTTTTCTTCATCCCTACCCATCTTAAAACTCTTAATGTGTGATGCACATATGACAGGTCTAAATCATAAGTAGCATAATCTTTGTTTTGATAAAATCAGTGTTAGAAAAAATTATTTCAAGCAGCTTACTTGAAGTCATTTTCCCGTTTTACTCTCTAATTGTAACTGTGTGTAAACTGAATACAGATTGCTTGCAGAGAAGGCTTAGCTACAGCACTGCAATTATCTTTGTCAAACTCCTGGCAAGTTTAGCTATTTTATCTTAAAATTATGTTTGGAAAAAGCAAGTGCAGCCTGCAGAACATTTGTAGTACATTGAAATAGATTTTAGTTTTAGTTACCAGTAGCCCAAAAGATAATTCAAGGATTTCAAAAGTATAATGTAATTCAGCATTGTAAGTGCTCAATGCTGTCCACCACTGTCATTAGTAAAATCAATCCCTATTTAGGTAGCAAAACGTGCTTAAACAGGTGTAATTTCATTCTGAATGCAGAAATCTAGGCCATACATTTCATGCTGTTGCTAAACATGACTAGCACCTGAACACTAATAAGGTGCTAATTAAGAACTGCCATTTTAAGTCTATCATACTTTTGCACGTGAACTCACCATATGCTCTAGCTTAGATTTCCTACTGTGGAAAAACTGAGATAGCCCAAGCTGATGATGTGCAATAAACCATTGCCTTTCAGTATCCTCTCCTCTAAAAATGCCTGTAAGAGTAGGTCTAGGCATTTGATAAGATTACCATATGTTTCTGCATCTTTTTTTGGTCTATTATATCTGCTCAAGAAACCTCTCTGGAAAATTATGGTACAGTGCTAGAGAACCATCCATGATTAAAACCATGAGCTAGACCTGTCAGCTTGCTGGAGCACAGGTATTTGTTTTCTTCCTAGTAATACCTAGTAATGACACAGATCAAACCAGACAGTGTTGTAGAGGAAAAAAAGATGTTGGTCCCAGGCTAAACCTGAAGAAAGCAACAGAAGTCACCCTCCTCCATTGGCACTGCCCCACCCTCTAGATGCTGCTGCTTGATACCTCAGTGCAGTCAGTGACTCTGAAAAGGATACAGTTATTTCTAATGTTATAAAGAGAGACAAAAGGGTATAAAATATTCAGCTAAAACATGAATCAAAAATCACATCTGTTTCTGATGTCTGATTTTTAACTATGCTCCTGAATCGATGGACATAAAAGTCATACTTTATTTGATACACTTCTAAAGACTGAAAGTTTAAAGTGTGTTCTTATAGCCCTAATGGTTAAGGGACTATTAATCAAGCTGGACCTATATTTTAATGAAACATAACTGTATATAAATGGTATGTAATGCAAATCAAATTAAGCCATTTCAGGGGAAAGAATGACATTTTATTCATTGATTGTTCTTTAAAACAAGAAAAACTTTCATTTTTATCAGTGGACTTTCATACACATATGAGTATTTTTATCATTAGTTTTCTAATCTTTCTATAAATAAAAGCTTAACTACATGATGCAACATCATCTTTGTATTTACCTTTTGAGACTCGTATTTGTGACTGATGTTCTAGAAGTGTGACGTTGTGACTGATGTTCTAGAAGTTGCAATGAAAGAATAGCACTTGTACTTTGTTTCCGAGAGCTGCCCATGTGACTGCTTTCTTGAGATATTTAAAAGAGTCTGTTAATATTGGAGATCTGCAGCAAAATTAATTACGTAGTCAAACAATGTTGTTGTCTTCTGCAACACATTTAGATTATTTTAAAATTATACTTTAGTGACTCTTTCTTTTCACAGCCAGACAGCAAAGGTAGAAGAAATGCCTTATTTTGCACATAAGCTGCTCTCTCCCGTGTGGCTTGCACTTGTGGCTTTTTAGTCCTACATTTAATCACAGTATATAGGAGCAGTCTTTTTCATGTTTGCAGTACACAGTTTCCAAACTGAGGGCACAGGTATTGTATGCAGAGCTGAAATAGAGAAGACAGTTTTAGTTTGCAAACCAAAGAAAACTCATAAAGTTCAGTCTGACAGTCAATGCTGTGATAGTCAATATGTCAGCTTGCTGTTACAAAATGAAGCCATTATGCCATACCAAAGCCTAAAGTGGTTGAAAACTGAATTCCTCTTGAATATTTGCAAGGCAATGAAATGCATGTTCTGAATAACATCAACAAGAGTACATCTTGTGTAATTGAGATCTGACTTTACTTTGGTTTGTTGATTTTCTGTGAAAATTCAATGCTCAATATACGTCATGATTTTCTACTTCTTATATGTTTATGTGGCCTGCTGGCAACATTACATTATGTCACAAAAAATGCAGTCTTGGTCCTGCAACTCTAAGTCATGTGCACGGTCCCTAGGCATAGTTCCACAGGAGTCCATTAGGAGGAAAAAAAAGGATTTACAGGGGTAAAGAACACAAGGTCAGGCCCCAAGCGAACATTTAAGATCATCCAAGACTATCTGAAATTCAGTCTGCACTCTTACTTGTCAACAGCTTTGCGTTCAGTATCTAGACAAGATTTTCGTCTTCTGCATTTAGAAAGATCAGATCCGCATACTTGTGATACAGAGGGGAAAATCTAGATTTATGCCTTGTAGGAGCTACTAGGTATTTGTTGTCTGCATCACAGCAATTTGAGAAAGGTAGAGTTAGCCACAGAGGCTCACGTGCTCCACACAGACAGAGGTGAAGGTGATAGAGAAATGCAGGACAGACAAGATACAGGAGTAACTTAACTGTTTATGCAACACTGCCTGTCATCCTTAACTGATCGCTCCTCTAGTTGAGGGCAGGAGTGTCAGTTTGCTATCAGGTCCATAGGTGGGAGAGCAAGTAATTGCACTGGCCCCAAAGCAACCTGGTGAGAGATAGTGACTTCAAAAGTCATAATATCCCTCACAGAATCTCCATTGTGCTCAACAGAAATAAAGTGGCATATATCTGCACCTGGGTGATATATAAGCCAAGAAATATCAATGTTGCTATGCCATCAGGTACACTGGTGAATTATGCTTCTGCTCATTCTTCATCTTCATCCATCTCTTACCACTTATCTGAACAAAATGGATTCTTGTTCATTCCCCAGAGCTCACTCATCCCCATGTACAGAAAGTTATAATAACTTCTGAGCTTAAAAAAGAATGAAGCGACCTACTCCACAGCACACTTTTAACCTGGAATGAGGAAAAGGTCTTTATTTTGCACATAGAAAGGTACAGACATTAGTTAATGAAGATCAATGGAGCAGTTCTCTCCTACCTATTCCTCAAAAGCAGCTTATGTGGTTTTCCACCATACTTAACCGAAAAATAGTTGCCACACAAGAGAAAACGTTGAAAAATACAGTCTCAGAAGAGAAGATTTCACTAATGTTGACCTACAAGAGGTAGTCATTTTAAGGGAGCTATTACTCTGCATTCTAATTTAAAATCTTTCTCGTCACTTCTACACATCATAGTGAAAATTGTGAAAACAAATATTAAGATTCTTCTATATAAAATAACAGGAAAAAGAATAGTATGGAACTTAAAGATTAACAGGGGTGCTAATTTCTGAATCTATATTGCAAATTATGATAGCAGAGATAGCTGCTTCTTTCTAAAAAATAAAAATTAGAATTCAGCAAAAAAATAGCACCAGTAGATGCAACAAATGCTCAAGACTTGTCTAGCTGCTTTACTTAGATCTCTTCTTGCTTGCCAGGAGACACACAAATTCACCATAGGATGAAACACCATCACCTTTTTAAGAGATAAAGCTGAAATATAAAACAGATATTACACATTGAGACCTAACAAGATGTCCAAGCCAATAGTACTTCAAATAATGTCTGAAAGTTAAAAAAGCACTGTAAAAGCACATGACATAAACAAAAAGTGGAAGAATATCCTAAAAGTGTTTATTAAGTGTCTACAGGCCCCTGAAAAGGCACAGGCACTGTCTGGGGAAGTGAGCATAGTATAAAACCTCAAAAATTCAGGGTAGCTCCACTGATCTTTTAATTGCTTCATTCCTCTATGAAAGCAAAACTAAAACAGAAAATAAACCACTGAGCTTTGACCTGCTGTGCTCCTCTCAGGGATGCACTGCCAATGTTTTGTTGATCAGCAGCCCAAAATCTAGACTTGGGAGAGGAGCCCTGATGATGCTGGGAGGTCATCTGTCCCTAGGAGCCCCCAAAGTGGAAAGCCCACTGGTCTGTGCCTGTGTCCCTCCGGCCCAGAAAAGCATCCTCCTCTCAGATCACAGAAATATCTCTCAGCAGCTGACAAATTTGTGCTAGCAGACCAAAATAACTCTGCAGGGGAAGTTTACAAGCACTTGCTGATGTGTATAAATAAAAGTTGCTCTTTCCAAATTTACCCAGGGTATGTACCTTTCACATATCCTTGGGCCCACCCGTAACTGCAGTTTTGTGAAACACTGCAGTGTAGAGCACAGATTAAATTAAACTGCATTAGAAAAATGCCTGGAGTTGGCATAAGGAAAGAGTGGTACGTGCCTAAGACATGGGGCAAGGTCTGAGAAGGGCAAGGTCTGAGAAGGGCAAAATCTGGCTCAGCAGCAGCCCAATTTCTGTGACCTTGTTGCAAAGTGTTTGCACCTCAAGTCCTCATCTTTGTAGAAGAGTTCTGTTGGGTCTGTTTGTCTGTCTCTCCATCTTGCTGTTCAGATTGCAGCTTTCTAAAATGACTTTCTTGTGTGCCATATGCAAAAAGACTCAATGTGCAGTTAATGTGCATTATCTGATGAAACAAGATCTATATTGCAGTGAGTTAAAACAAGACCAGGTCTTTTTTTCTGTGTAAGCAGGATCACTAGAGTACCTCCTGGTTTGGGTCTACTTATTCAGTTCCTGTAAACCAGATTCACTTTGATCCATCTGTGTCATGAACATTCCTGTCTGAATGAACTTCAGCTCTGCTTGGAGACACCTAAATCTTTATTTTACTTTTCTGAGAAAATAACCTAATCCAGAGTTTTACATAACTTACATTGGCCATGGAAAAAAAAACCATCAGGAAATTAGTAATTTGGATGGTGGAAAAACTCTCAGAGAGAGTTTAATACGATAGGGGAAGGAGAAAAGAAGAAAAGCTATCAAAGTTATATCATGCTGGAGATGCAATTCAGGTAGCATATTGAGGGAAGTGAGGGGAAAAAGAGAGATATTAGAAACGTTACAGTTTTAAAGCCTCATAGGCTGAAACACAAAGTGCTTTCTTTCATCTGAGGTTAAAATTCACTCAGTGTCTAAAGCAAATACAGGCAAAATCACCTTCATCCCCAACCACCTAAGATTTTGTGCTGCGGAACCACCCCCTGAGCAGGTCTGCAGTGGGGAAGGCAGGGAATAAGGGGGGGAAGCACAGGAGCAGCTAGGGCTGACCTTTCATTCCTTTTGCCTGAGAACCCCAGGAGTTCTTTCCTCTCTTGCACCACCACACATTTCTGCTGCTGCCGTGAGGAGTGGCATTGTTGTTCTCTGCAGTTAGTCAGTTATTTAAAGAAGATTAATTTCTTCCTAAGCTACAGCAGTTTCTCACAGAATACGTGGCTAGCAACCTGCTTATTCTTGCTCCTATCAGTTTGGTTTTTATAATCTCTTGGGAAAAAAAATGTAAACAGAGAAAGTGTATAATTTTTTTATACTAAGTTAGAGATTGAATTACAAGAATAAGATAAGGAGTGACAGGTTACTGTTACTGAACTCAGGAGCAAAACCTGTGATCTTTTTCTTGAAGTCCATACGACCTAGGTCAGAAGAAATCAGTAAGTCCATGGCTATGTGGCTCACAGGACATTTAGTGTAGCTCGTGAAAGCACAGTAAAAATGACTCTACATAAGTACCTCCAAGTGTTAACAGAATCCTGCCTAGTGTTCTCCAGAAGCACAGTAAGTGTGGGTTTAGTTTTAGGTGTGTTTTTGTGAAATATGAACATGTCTGAAGTGTGAGAAGAAGCTTTACCTTTTGCACCAAGGATTTTTTGTTAGATGAGGTGGTGTTTCAGCATGAACCTGTCCATGGAACTCTTGCAGTCTTCAGTAAACACTTCCCTGAGTATGTCCATTTACTTGTGTAGGGCCATTTATAAAACAAATTACTATGCATACAAGGTAATAAGGTAGCATTAATGACAACTGCTCCCTGCAGATAAATAGTGCCTGAAGGCTAAGAAGCCTGGTGGAAGCATTGCTCACTTGAATAAAGAACAAAGTCTGTATTTAAAGTGTGAACATGTCAGTTGTTTATTCAAGTAGTATTTAATCTAACCATGACAACAATAAAACATTATAATTCTATTTTTCTGTCACTCCAGAGCCACAGTTTTCAAAAGAAAAATGACTTACTGTTTTAGGAGTCATCCCCATTTCCCTTTCCTTTTGATGTTTGTTTACTATCCATGGATCACTGCTCAGTGAATCTTGTAAGAGGTGCAAGTGAACAATCCTTCATTCATTATCAATTCCTAGGAAAACAGTTTCTTTACTACCTGTTGGTTTTTTTAAGCAGAAAACAAAAATGTCATGGAATCTCAGAGAATAATGACTTAACACGAGCTAGGCATGTCCTGTGTTGCAATATGCCATTCATATCACTGCTTCAAATCCAATTTTTAAAAGGAATCAAAACTTTGCATGCCACAGAATCAACAGGAAAATGATGTGTTTGGTCATTAAAGATTCATTTGGTATTCTTACAACAGCGTTAATCATAATGTATTCATTTGGCATTCGTGTGGCTGTCACATGTAAGAATTAAATTATAATGCACACTACCTAATGAGCATATATGGTGTTCCTGAATCAACATTACTGTGCAACATTTTCTTATTTGCATTAGTCATATGCTTCAGGTTTAAAAATCAATCGCCAACAAGCTGTTAGAAAGCAGCAATGAATTACAAAAACCACATTTTGGAAGCTTTGCATTTGAAATCTGTTCAACTGTCTGTCTAAGCAAGTGGGTATGTAGCCTCTGTCACTATAGTATCCAAGCACCTGGAGAGTTGCCCAGGGTTTTCACACATGCCTAAAACCATACTGTAAAAATGTGGTCCTATTATTTTCAACACGGACAGCACAGCACAACATATGAGTCCAGATGGATTAAGGCAATTAACTTCTCATCATTTCGGTGGAAACATCTAAACACTTCAGAGCAACCAGGCACTGGTCTTCAGAGGAGGGAGTGGTTCCTTGTGATCAGCACGCTGGGTACCACACAGGCTTAACAAGATGGTCAGAAAGGAAAAGTATCCACTATGAGTGAAGACCATGTCAAGTTGTGAAGCATTCTGGTAACTTTTAGAAAAAAGTTTAGCAAATTCTTGGACTCTGAGGGATAAATGAGAAGAAAATGCTAAGAAAGAGGAAAGATATCCATCTGCAGAAATGTTGTCTTTGGGAACTCCTGTCTTCCTACCCAGCTGGAGTTGGGGTTGTATTGCACCACCTCCCATCACCACAGGCAAGAAACAGGCCCCCCCCAAAATCTATTAATTGTTCTCTGGGAATCACAGACTAAGCAGAGAAAAAAGACATCTTAAAAAGATTCAACAAACATGGCAGGGAAACTTTTCTTGCTTACACAACGTTGATTTTTATGTGTAGGGAGCCTGACGTGCAGATTCTCATGCTTAGGTACAGCATTTGTGTCCATGTGGTGCCAGGAGCTCAAGTACCTTACTCAAAGTTTAAGTGACATAGATATTTTAATTTATGAATGCAAATTATTGCAAGATATCATTCTGGTTTGGGAGAAGCCTACAGAAATCATTGTAATTTCAGGGACCTGCAAACACAGACCAGAGAAAGAATAGAACACCACCTTTGAAAGGAAAATAAAAATGAAGTGCACATGTGTTTTTCCACTACCATTTGAAATATCACTGCTTTATAGGAAGCTGCTACTTTGTGTCTATTGTTGTATACAAGATCTCCAACTCATTTTTTACATTGTTTTGTTTTTTCAAGGTACAATTACCCTCATTCTTTCTGCATGCATCCTACATACCTTCTTTCTACAGTGTTCTTGTGTCACTTTTAATTCTCACATTCTGAAAAGAAGAAAACTGGATTCACATTCATCTTGGCTTGGTGGGAGGAGAAGAGAATTAACTTAGTCTATAAAACAATTTCCATTTCAGATACCTTTCCAACTCTGTTGTGTGTCACAGTGAGCTTTTAACATGGATCCACTGAAAGTCCCCATTTCAGAATCCATGCAGAAATTCTGAAAAGTCAACAAATTCTCAGCAATGATAGCAAGTATTTCAAACCATATTGTGCATATTCTTAAATACCTTTAATACCTGCACCCTTTCCACTAAACTCTGCAGCAGTAAATTGTTTGAATGGAGCAGAACAAGATTTTTGCTCCAGTTATTTATACAGCCTTAACCAACAGTCTAGAATTAAACCTACATAAGCAACTACTCTGATTTTATTAGATCATGTTTGTTGTCTGAGCTGAAAACTGTTCAAACAACATAAAATTAATAAAAGCTTTTCAGGATTACAAGTGTGATGTTGTAACTGGCTTGAATGTAGTAACTTAAAATGGATTCAAGAAACATGATTTCATTTATATCAGAGTTGTTATTTCTCCACCACAGTTACAACCCTCCCAACTGTGTTTGCTTAATCATTGAAACTTATTTGGGCCTAGTAACAAGCTAAATAACAATTTCTTATTTGTTAGACTTTAGAAGAAGCATAATGAGAAGAGGAAATGTTTATCAGACAGAATTATCAAAGCCTTGCCTTCTTTGAGGTAACAGAAATATTTGCATGCGATTAAAGAGGAAAAAAAGAGAGAATGCAAATATAGATTTTAAAAATGAGACTATAAATAAGATATAGTAGTAAGAGAGAGATAAAGAAAGTTAGAGGGCTAAGATGTCTTGTTATCAAAATTAGAGTCCCACATCAAGGGAGAGCCAAAACTGCATCTATGATCTTTTTTCAAGCTCTAGTATATAAAGCACATCTATTGCAATTTTAAAATAAGAATCGGATATAAAAATTTCCAATTTAAGAGACTGCTTTGGGTGTATTTTAAAGTAATTTGAGGCTAGTTTTTTCTTATTGCTCAACCTCCCCTGCAAAATTATCAGCATACAAAACCTGAGAGATCTCTGAATTCCTGCTGTCTGGTGAGGTGATAAGACTAGAGAGAGCAGGAACTGATGAAACAGAAGTACTGCTGCTTTTTCATGAGAACCCCAAAGCTGTTTCCATACAGCAGCTGAACCACTGATCACAAATTAGATATACCAGGTGAATATCACTCATAATGTGCAAACACACGGTGGGCTTTAAATGAAAGAATACTTACGATTAAAGAGGAAAAAAATCCCTGTCTACTAAATCTCTTCCCTTTTTCTAAATATATTGCTTTCTTGGAAAACATTTCCCCTTTTACATCAGCGATTCTATTGCCAGGTTCTATCTGCTAATCATCTGTAATTCAATTTTGGGGAAAATGCTCAGCTTCTTAAATGCTCTGCTCAGCAGACAGTCATTGGGAATTGTTTTATTTCATTTTTTTGGTTTTGTAGGGGTTGTTTTGTTTTGTGGGTTTTATCCTAAAGTTAGAAAAGCGTTTTAAGGTACTGAAAAAGAGTGCAAATACAGCTGTTAGCATTTTAAAACGTTTTCTTCTAATCACATAACTGCAAAAGCATCCTTGTAACCAATGCTACTCCCAAGTCAGCAGTCACACCTGTGATCTGCGTGACTATTCTATTACTCACGGGTTTTTATTTGCTCTAAATGCACCTCTCTTTTATTATGATGTTATCAATTACTGCTTTTTATTCCTTCAGTGCTTTTAGTATAGGGTAAATGACTCATTTGGTAAGTATGAAATACAGGAAGATAAAGATGGGTCATAATATCGTATTCTGCTCGTTCATGCTAGAAAATGTATGCAGCATGTGATATAAGCTTCAGCACAGCAGGGGTTTAGGCTTTATTGACAAGCCTGAACACATTATCTCAGATTCTTTGCACAGAATTCCCTAGTAATCAAGGAGTTTGAGCATTTTAGGTATTTTTTTTAAATTAAATATGCATATTACCAATTGCAAATAATGAATGTTATGATTGGGAGAAATGTATCTCTTATATACACTTCAACCCTTCAGCCAAACCCTTTCATTAAAGAAGAACATTTCAAGCTAAATATAAAAGCCGTTGGAGTGTCTTTTAGGTAAAATTCTCTATTTTTTTTTTTCTGATAGTAATAAAAACTACACTGCCATTTGCTTGAATATAAAATATGCTTAAACAGAACATAAAGGCACAGTGAAGTCCACCTGCGATCACAGCAACTCTATTTAAGAATGTACATTAATAGAAGCAGGGCTTTAAATATGATGTCTATGCTCACCATTTGTCACTCATCTGACTCCCCAGTGAATCCAAGGCAAGGTGTCACACTAATGCTCCTAGAATAACCCTGTCTAACCCACCTTGACTCTCCTGAATCTCCATAGTGTGTGCAACTTCAGACATTTTTAAGAGAAATGCTTTTTCTGTGTCTACCCATTGCTGACATCACTACCAGATCTTCCAGCATGAGGACTGTCAGATGCTGAGCACGCACAGCATTCTGCCCCCAGGACCTGTCCATCCACCCTACAGAGAACTGTCATCTGAGACTCTCACTAATTGGCAGGGGAAGATCAGCTTTTCTTCTTTTCCGTATTTCTGACCCCTCCCAAAACTGGTGATTGATCTCAGGTCTGTGCTCAATTAGTTTGGATTATAGAAGATAATTTCATCTGCCAAGTATTGACCTGTACAATATAGGCATGTACATTCAGAGTAGCTGGCTGAATGCCCTTTACAGTCAATGGAAATAAGTAAGCTTAATTCATCTTACATTAAATTCAGACATCTAAATCACTGCCACCAAATCACTCAGAGGACAGTGAGGCAAAGAACATATTTAATTTTCTAATAAGCCTTGCTATTTATCTATTCTGTACATAAATTCTATGTCTTTTTCCTTAAAACATTATACTTCATTCACTAATACACTATCCTTTGGATGTCTTTATTCTCTGTCTGTTATGGGAATCTTTCAATAACAATGAGATTCTTCAGATGATATTAGTAAAGAATGAATACTGCCAGTGACCACTCTCATTTTCATCAAATGATCTATGCCTCTTTATAGATCCTATTCTTCATATATCCTTTGTGTAATGGTTAGCAACAGGTTTCATAATTTCTCATGCAATACATCTTTCATTTGTATTTTACTCATTTAAACTTTCCTTTCTATAGGGAACATGCTACATATAATGCATTTCACAGGCTTATTGTTTCTGCATAGAGAACCAGGATAATGGACTAGAAAAGAGAGTTATACTTGAAGAACTTACTGTCAGTATTTAGATGGTCCTCTGATTCTGTTTTCCACCACAGACTGGCTTCACTCTTGGAGACACCTGGGTTCATCTGACAGCTCTGTACATTTGATTTCCTATAAAACAGGGATAATTGTACTGCCTTCATTCTTTAGGTGAGGACAGTAATGTTTTACTCAGTATTAAATTATTTGAAATGTACTCTGTCAGCTAAAAAAAATAAGCTTAAAACTCCAACTCCCTGTTTCCAAGGAGAGGGTGAAATTGTACTTCAAAAGGCAATAGTATTGCAAATGACATTTGAAATGTTTGTTAAAAAGGTACAAATGCAAATCAAATTCTGCTGTGCTGTCTTTGTCCCACGGAAAAGAGACCTAAATCACCAAGATTAACTGATGTAGACTAATTGTCTAATGATCAAAGTGTCCAAGATTGCCAGGAAGTATCCAAACAGGTGCTGCTGAGCATAAACTCACGACAGAAACAGGTGAATGTAATAGCTCAATTCTGTCAGACTGCAACTCTATGGGACATAATGCCTGAAGACAGTTTATTCACCCTGTGTATTCACAGCTTTCTACCATGAAATAAACTAATCATACTGGATGTGGTTAGTACCATGCAGTGGCAGCACCGCTGCATTCAACTAAACCAATCTTCTGCACCATTTCTGCATGTATATGTCACACTGCACAGTCTACATCATCTGCTGTACTGACAGCAACTATTTATGCTTACTTTGACTAAAGGAATAACTTGCCATGACCTGTATAATTCTGCAAAATATCAAAATGGCAGTGGTTAAAATTTGAGCAAAGATTAATATTTAAAATGCACTATGCAAAGTATCGATTTTAATTGGTACATTTTACATATTAAAAAACAATACTTAAGTAGTGAAAGATTCTGCTGTTTAGGCTGCACTCCACACGGGTGATCATTTCTAAATTAAGAGATGCAAATTTAATCAATAGATTTTAAACTTTACATCACTTGAGGCACTTGAATTGCTTCTAATCAGCCTAGTAAAGTGAAAGCATTGTTTAATTGTTATTCCTCCCCCTTGAAAGACAAACCTACCTTCAGGCTGGATTTTGCCCAGAATAAGCTATATTATCTGCAACTTAATGCTCTTTATTGTCCTTAGCAATTAAAAGTGTATTTAAAATCTGAAGAAAACAAACAGTTTAAAATATCAGAGTTCATTTAATCATATAAGATACTTTACAGAAACAACTTTTCAGCTCGGATTTTAAAAAATAAAATTGGTAAAATGTAATTTTCACATTCTAATACTTTTGTTAAAACAGAAGTATTTTATTGCTGGTATTAAATTAGCCTTTATGTAGTGTACTATTCTTACTTTCCAGAACTGTTAACAAAATTGCTTATTTTGTGAAGCAGGCTGTTCAAAATTCTTCTGTTTTCACAACTGATACCACAAACTACAAATTATTCAAAGTTAAAATTCTGTCTTTTTTGCCCCAGTTTTTAATTTTACAATTTACATGTTAACAATATTGACACAGCCATCTGTCAAAATATCTGCAAGTTACCTTGAAATACAATGCATACTAAATTTTAGCATTGAAACACATTTTTTTTTTCAGAATGTTTATCAACAACTTGTTGAATTTACATCTGCAAAAGGGTAAGAATGGCTGAAGACCCAGTTTTACCTTTTTACATGAGAAGTCACCCTGACTCTGATAGAACTATTCACATACTTGATGATTCTTTATATCTGGAATTAGTGCGAATTTTTCCATTGTATTTTCCGAGATTATATCTATACAGTAATTGGTGCCTATGCAGTTGAAAGTATTTTAAAAGCATCTTAGATCAATATATCCTGAAGATATTCAGGCTAAATCTTATGATATCATGCACGGAACCTGTATTTATTTTAAAATGGAGAGGTGATAATTCTAATGGAGAATATGACAGGTTTATTCTTTTATCTTAAAGCTATCTGTGGGTAGCACCACATGGAAAGCACCATACTTTCAAATGGAGCAGAGTAACTTTTTATAAAGTAGTATGCCACTACCTATCTCCTTGGCATGCAAAGGTATTGCAATTACATAAAGAAATTGGTTGACAACATACTTAAATTGTTATTCATCCAGTTTTCCTGTAAGCCGACAGAATTACATACATAATTATAACCTGCAGTTACTAGTAGCATGTCTTCAGTAAGAAGTGTGCTTCTGAATCATAGGCAACAGGATATTTAGAAATTTGCATGATCTGAACTGGGTCAGCAATCTTTTTTTTCCACAAATTTCAAGGACAAAAATCCTATCATACTTAAAAAAAAAAAACCCTAGGCATCGCAACAGAATCGCTCTTGTGTTCTGTGATACAGATGACTCACCCCGGCAGGAGTTTCCGGAACAAAATATTTTTGGACACAGGAGGGAAGCAGAGATGATATTTCATTTGTGAATTTTACACAGGCTGTGCACAGTCGTTGCATGGGTTCAGCATTGTGAGCACTGTGGCTTCCTAGAAGATCTGAGCTAAAAACAGACACAGATTTCTTACACCGAAGGCTTCAAGAAGGAAACAGCATTAGTTACTTTGTGATGGTGTGAGGATGTTCTGCATTACCAATGTCTCAGTGTAAGGGAAACTGTGAGTATGAACTCACAGGCTGGTGTGAAGGTAATGTCATTTCTGTATATGCAAACTCAGTTAGGACTCTGACTGAAAAATTGAGTTCTGTCTTATTTTCCTCTTCAATGCAGCATAAGGACAGTTAGGATTTAGGAATTCAAACACGGTATATTTTATTAAATGTTCTACCTGTTTGAGTGCCTGCAAGTCCCACCAGGCTATGAAAATATTGGCTGAAGAACTCATAGGTGTTCTGGAATCTGGCAAGTTTATTCCCTCAAACGCAGATCTCTCAGCTGTCAGATTTTAAGTGGAAAAAAAAAAATAAAAAATCCATACCAAGATATTTCAGTGCAAGAAACCACATCCCCAAGCCCGCATATAATGAACATTGCTAGCATTACTAGCAAACAGCTCTGGAAGGAAAGGCTGGGGCTGCAACTAGAAAGTGTGCAGCAGCTATCTACATATGCAGCAAACTGTCACGCCTTCTCATCTTATGCTAGATCTGGGAATTACTTCCTGTACTGTCTTTTAACATCCTTTAACAAGGGTGACAAAATGCTGTCCATGTGCTAGTGTGAAACCCACTCCCTTCTCCTCTGCTTATCTACATTATGTAGAGTGCTTGCACATATAGGTCTTACCACCACATTCAGAATGCTGCAGAGATTACTTTTAACATAATGGCTTTTAATAGTTTTTACAGTCTGAAATGGTCACCTGGCTTTGATATGTTTTCTTTAATTACCCATTTGACTGGAGTGTTTCCCCAAGAAGCATTCATTGTGCACTTTTTTGCCAAAGTTTCATAAACGTTCTGTAAGAACTAGAAATTTGAAAATTGTCATGTAATTCAAAAGGACCATCGTTCTTTCAAGAAAGTTAATGTATTACTGTGTAAAAATCCATACTGCTTTTATTTTCTTATAATTTCAAACTTGTATGCAATAGTTAAAATTAGGCAGCATCCAATACCTTATTTGTTAATAGAAAAATCATTCAATACTATCTCTAAATCTTAACAGCTGTGTTCAGGAATCTATATATTGTCCAGAGCTGGCAACCTATGTATTTTTCACTGATTTTGTAGACAGTAAAATGTCAATTATTTATTTATTCCACTAGATAATGTATGAGCAATCAGTTATCCTCTGACCTCAAATCCCCTGAGCACTTCCCATCTGTCAGACATTTCTGTAACTACACATGTTCTTTCCCTACTTCTGTCTAATGCACTAGACTTGTACATCTCTTACAACCAAAAAGCTGAAATAAAAACAAGAAAGGTGCCACATCCAAAAAAAAAAAAAAAATCACCTCTGTTTTCCCTGTTCCTCTCCAAACCTCCAGGGAGTCATTGTTTTGACAATGCTCCATTTGAGCTTTATAATATTATAGATATTTTGAGACCATCTTATGTTCTTTCTTCAGTGTGAGTGAAAGCTTAAACTCTCTTCACTAAGGCAAAAACACCTTTACAATGAAACAGGACATCAAGGTATCTTCTGTGACTCTCTGTGGCAGACATATCACAAACATGAGCCCTAAGGGTTGTTTATTTTCCTCTCCTTAATTCTTTGAGTAGGTAATTTTAATGAAATACAAAGTAAATGGACCTCTTCAAAAGGCTAAACAGGGAGCTTCCTGGAAATGTTTTCCTTACGTGTTTACACAGGATCATCTAAAGTATAAATATAGTCCCTGGATAGTTAGCTCACATTGTCATGAATTTAATACAGTGGTTCAGCTTCACAGTTGACATAAATGTTTTGCAAATATAGGGTCATTAATGTCAATAGCACGAAGTCAACATGCCCCATTTAAGTGTATGGCAACATGTACAGAAGATTTTGTTCATGGGCATATTCGTCCTGGATTTTACAGCTTCATAGGGTGAGAGAGCTTTTAATATGATAGTGTGCCTTCCCATAAAAAGGATGCCTTCTGAGATGCAGAGAAAACATATGAGAGAAAGGAGAGGAACTCATTAAAAAGTCCATTTATAATAACAGGAGTGTTGAAAGTGACTGCTTTGTATTAATTTATTGGTGGGTGCCTCCATTCGCTAGGTGGCCGGGTGGCTGACCTGGACAGCCTCAGCTGTTAGAAATGCCCACTGGTAGGCTTGAAATGTTTTGTATTTCTATTTTGCCACAACCTGCAGTCATTAAAATAATTGTGCATCTCATTCAAGAACACACACTTATTAAGAAGTTCTCTCCCATGTGTCACAATGCAATAGCAGACCACCCAGCGAGCACATCACAATCAGAGCTACCTGAGGGCAGGCTATGAAAAGAGAGGAAATTTGGGTCTTCTGTACAAGAGTGGCTTTGACTTGTCAAAATCAAGAAAGAAAAACCTTTAGCAATTATGTCTTGATTTGTATTTTTTTTTGTTTTGTTGTTTTCCTCCACATCGTTTGCCTTTAATTTTTGTGATTCATTGGTGAGGAGCTGACAGAGGTTGAGGCATGGGCCTGACAGGACGTGTGACATTTTTCCTTTGCTGGGCACATGAAAACACTTAAAAATTCACTGGTCCTTTCTGCAACAGAAAAACATTCTGCTAACTTGGAATGCACCTCTCTGTAAGCAGAGTACATTAACAAAAAAGTTCAAGTTGAAATTTTCTTCATATTATTTCTCTTTCACTACTGAACTCTCTCCTCTAATCCCTATCTATGTAGAATGTATGGCCTAATAGCAGGGGTCTGATGCCAATAGACACTATATTATTTAACTCCACCTGAGTTTTCAGAGTAGACAATAGCAAAAGTTACCTGAAAGGCTTCTCCCCTTTATTTTTAATATAAAAATGTTTAAATAATACAACAACTGAAAAATAAGATCTGACTGCTTCTTAACAACTTTTATCCCATTACCAAAACAACGCCTTATTTTATCCATTAAAGGCTTTCCTGATACTTTAAATATTACAAAAGAATGCTTGGGAAGTTAAAGTTACTCTTTTTTATTATTATTATGAAAGAAAAAGGTCTAGAAGCTATTTATGCGTGGTTGTAAACCTATTTGCTCCAGCTGTGCTAGAAAACGTGGTGGCACAGATTTGGTCTAATCGAAGTATTCATTGCGTCAGAAAAGCTTTTGTACCTTTTCTGATTTTCACAGGAGCCTAATACAACTTCATGGAGGCATTTACATTTTCCTCTTGGGAGAACAGGAAATATTTTTAGTGTTGAACACAAAGGGAAGGGAAGCAAAAACCTTATCAGATCATTGATTAAAAAAGAGTCCTGTAAGATTTGTTCCTTTTCCTTAGAAGACTCAAATTTTTAAGAAGTGTTACAAATAGATTTTGAAACTGTTGGAGTTTTGACTTAAAAAAAAATAAAAAAATAAATCGCACATAATATCCATATCTGATGTGAGGAAGCCAAATCAGAGGGCGTACTGTAATGAGGAGAAAATACCAGAAAAGGAGTTCTGATGGTATTATATTGTGAGAAATAATGGGTCTTCTTGCAGAGACAATATGCCACTTAATACACACACTTCTAAATTCTACGTTACGAGTTATGTAATGCTGTAAGGCACACACACCAGTTTCAGCACGTGTTTTTCAATATGCCATTTAAGGCACAGATTGGTACATACCTATTCAGTTTTTACCCACTGCTCCAGGATGCAACTGCATTTCCCTTAATATACTTGGATATTAAAACAGTTGGTGGTAATTATCTTAATGATTTCAGCATGAAGATTAGTAACCTTTTTTATTTTTATCCTTGCTAGTATAGAAGGAATCATTCACATATAAGCACTGAAATACAGTATGTATAAAGTTGCACAGATGAAGACTGCAAAGCAATCAAACATTAAATTTGAAAGGCATTCTTTTATTCTTGTCAGAATTAATTCTCTCTGTACTATCTCAAAGGTGAGATTATCAATGCATAAATATAATTTTTATTATTTACATTGTTTTTTATTGTTTTCAGTCCTATCATCATTCATTGGCTATGAAAGGCCCACACAAATTTGTCTACAAAATACTTTTCAGAAACTTTGCCTTTGTGTTTTTTCATTTTCTGCTTTACTTGGGTTTTTACTATTTTTCCTTTGTCTATAATGTGTCATTTATCCACTACTTATGACATAAAAACAAAATACAGGAAAATCTCTTCTTATTCCTTTCCATATTCTCAGTTTCTGTGTGCAGTTTTTGACGACCATCTGCTTAGATTAGACTTCACCTCCTCCCATTCATCCTTGTCATAATAAAATAGACAGAAATAATTTATTCTGGGAAAATAGAAATTTAATAGATAAGTGAAAACACTACTCGTTTTTTCATTAAAGTCCTGATGTACTCTCACAACCTCTGTTGTATTTATTTATATGATTGTCTGAAGTTGTAAAAAATTAAAAGATAAAGCTTCAACCTGACCACAAGATTTTACTATGGGATTCAGATTACATGTATTATTTACAAAGAACTCTAGAGCTTTTGCAAAAAGCAAGTAGCACATTAGATAAAAATCTCTAGGTGTAATAAATGTAGTGTAAGAGGAGGTTTTTTAGCAGCAATTAAAGGGGACAAAATGACAGCATTGCCCACACCCAGGTTTATGTAAATGAGAAAAAAAAAATTGTAAGGTAGCCAGGCCTTACATAACTTCAGTATTCAAAAATAGTGTTATTTTTTCCCTGTTAGGACTGCAGGCAGATGAGCAGGCCAGCAACTATCCCTGGCCTGAAGTTTAATGAATGGCCCAGACATGAAAAACTGCAGGGGCTGTGACAAAGGGAGAAGCAAAACACCAATAGGGAGGGCATCGTGAGGGGTGAGGAATTTTGCAGGGGAGTTAAAGGGCCAGAAAGGCAGGGGATAAACAGACACACTTCACGGGCACTCAGAAGGGAGCACTGGGGGTTTCTGGGGAGCAGTTTTGCAAAGCCAATAGCACTGAGGTACTTGCACCAACATTACCAAATATTGCCAAGATTACAGAGATGTTTTCAGAAACACCAAATTTGGATGCAGATGTAGCAAGCTAGGATCAGTGAGAGAAAAGAATCTTGGGCCAGACAGCATCAGCAGGTACCCTTCACTGATAACCTTCTCCCTTAGCATTCAGGGAAGAGTAACCACAAGAAGAAACATGCATTTGAAAAGACCTAGTGTTGTAAAAGTCTTACCTTGAGCAACCAAGTTAGAAATTCTTGGGGATCTGATTTGTCTCTGTTTTGCTGGATGGCTTTGACAGCTGCATGCCATGAACCAACTTTTGATCTTCTAATTATTTTGGCTGGAAAAATCATCAACATTCTGGTAGTAGGTATACCAACCTCCAGCTGATAGCTGCTACTCAGGGATCACAAACCTTCCCACGCCTGAAACACAACTCTGCTAACTCTCACATAATTGACAATAGTGTTGGCTGTGACCCCAGGTCCCTCTCCAAGTGCTAGGTTTCCAGTACATCATCTCATGCCTTGCAAGAGTGCCCTACATTCTTTACCTCAACCTTGCAATCTTGCATTTGGCCATTTTCAAAGAATGAGGGGTTTTGTTGGTTGTTTTTTTTTTCCCTAAAAGAAACAACATAGAAATCAAATAAAACCAATCTTTAGATATGAGCTATCTTTATAATTATTTACTGTTCAGTCAGCTTTTGTATCATTCACACATTTTCTCAGTAATAAGTCCATATACTTTCCTGCAGATTTTTTGCTGATGTATCTAATAGCACTGGAACAAGTCAGTAAGGATTCTCATTAGAAACATCCACAGTGGATGATGATATAATATTAAAGTACTTTTTGCCATCTACTATTTTAGCAGTGTGACAGCACCTTAGTCTTTTAAGGTTGTTTCTATTAACCCAGTCTCCAACTTCTAACTGGTGCTGGATTTAAGAGAAAAAAATGAGATATAAGAATCTAATAATTAGGATATTTAAATGGCTAATACAAAACCTAGGAGACTTTGCAAATTATTTTTATACTTGGAAGCTGATGTTCATCAGAGGAACTAAGTGGAAAAGATTGATTAAATTGATTAGCAAGAATCGGAGGGAGATGGTGCTAACAGAGGTAACTTGTAAGGAACATAGCTTCATACGAGTTTCAGAAAATAAGTGATCGAGTTTAATTGGCTTCTCTCATAGTTCTTGCACCTGAGAAAGAGGAGAAGAGGTGGCAGAGAAATAAAGAAGCATCAAGAAAGACAGATAAATTTTCTGTAGCTATTTTACAAGATTTGATAAGAAAGTTGGATCATCTCTCAATTTCCTCTCTGTCCTTTCTCCTTGCTGAAGAAGGTATCACTGAATACTAAGCCTAAAGCACCGAGGTGGCCTAACTTGTAATTAATGACTATTGGTGGCATAAAATAAATAGATACTTCATTTTTACTGGACATTATAGGGCAGAAATTTAACCAGAGATGGGTGCTACTAATTGTCAAATTAAAATCTTAATTTCTATAGCTTTGTGCAGCACTGTTGAATACAATTTTTAGTTGACTGCCAATTACTTTAAAACCTTTCAGTTATGCAACACCAATAAATTCACAATATAAACAGATGTGAAGTCCAAGCATTATTATCTGATCACATCCTCAGATATTAATATATAGGAAAACTGCTCCATTATTTAGAAAAATAAAACATAGTTATAGTGTTTATGGAAACAAGAAACTTTTCAAATTTTCCCATGCAGAATAAATAATACATTGTCAGGAAAGTATTGAACAATTCTTGACATCTCTTCTGAAGATTGACTCACAAGCTCTGAAAAAGTAGTGTTCAAGAGCATAGATAAAAGTACATAATAAAATGCTTAATCAGTGTTATGAGTGCAAACCCAAAGGCAACTTTTATTGTGGAAAACCACTTTCCTCTACATTAAATTTTCCTTCTTCTGAGCAGATGGGGGAAGGAGGATGAATGATTATTACCGATTTAATTAAGCTACTAAGATTACTGGTCCAGTCCATCGGGAAATGACAACTTTGAGATTGCGAATTGGATGTAATCATCTCACCTCATTACTATTTTTGTCATGAAAATAAATTAATTTTGTATATTTTCTGTTCTCATTACTATACTTGTCATAAGAGGGAACTATCAAAATTCTAATAATACCTGATGTACTTTGGTAATTATGGTACTATGCTCCACAACTTTGACATTTTCAACCCTGTGCTTGATTTGCTGGCTATTCCACTCCTCCCTGTCAGGTTAATAAAGGCTGTAAATATGGAATCAGCTAGGTAATTTTCTGCAAAATTCAATGGCCCCACTTTATCCCTTTCCCATTTTCAACTATGATTGGGGGGAGGAGCAAAGGGAAAATTAAACTGATCTGCACTGTTATTAGTGCACTTTAAGGTATCAAAATTTTTGTTGTGCACTGAAGTAAATTATATATGTAAAATAATATCTCTGGATATCAAGTTTATATTTAAATCAAAGGATTAAGCTCTTTTTCTGGAAGTAGGCAGGTTCTGCTAATGAAATCTAACCACAGCCGCATGGTTTACAAGCAAACAAATGTTTTTATGTGTAAACACATTGTTTCAGTGGATTAGAGAGAACATCTTGGATAGCAAAATTTCCATCAAAAGCAAAACAGAAAATCAGAAGCTTCAAAATAGAAAGTTAGGTACTGCTCTTACACTACGTTCCTGTCTCCTCTTTCTGGGCAAAATAATTAAAAGTGGGAAAATCAACTTGTAAAAAAGGCACCCCAAATATCTTTGGGTACAGACCAAACCAAAGAACTGCAGAAACCTACCTCACTCACTCCTAGCCCAACGTGTCAGCTGTACCTCCGGACTGCTGCCCTTGTGTGGCTGGTGCGATTGCCCTCTGTATGCTTCCTCTTCTTCTCCAACATCTTAGGTAGGAGCCAGTTGCTGCCAGTGCAAGGGTGACAACAGGACTGGTCCTGCCAGTGTGTCCCGCAGAGAGAGCAAACTGTTAATGCTCACAGGTATGCGGCAGGAGCACAGGAACCAGGGGCATACACCTGGCTTCTCCAAAACCGCCTGGAGACCCGTGGTTTCTCTTCCTCCTTTCTAAGGCTTTTGTTCCATGAGTCATACTGTTCATCCTCCCTTTTGTGGACCTCTGGCAGAGAAAAGGGCAGGAGACAAACTGCTTTAGCTGTCAGCAGTGTTCAAGTAACACACTACTATATAGCACTCATTTTCAGATGGGGCAATCATTAAAACTTCTTGAAATCAGATGACCTCTTAACTTGTGAATGAAGGAAAGAGCAGCTAACACAGTACCAAGAAAGGACCAATATGATGCGAAATAGAAGAAATTCTTGAGAAAGAGACCTACCTTTTCCTCCAACAATGGCAAAATCTGCCACTAAAGTGAAGCAATGTTATACTTTGAATGGTAGTTTTCCAAAAATACCTTTCATCATCCACGCCTTTTTAGAAATATGTTTCTCCTGGATGAAGGCATAGCTACATTGATTCATGCATCTATGCCTCTGTGCTCTATTTCTGTAATTCATAGGTAAATCTGAAAGTCCAAATTACTTACAGCCCCTGATTGTGCCTGTGTGACTTCTCTCCTTCTTCCAGGGCTCTCGGTTTAGTAGGAACATGAAGCTTATGCTGAAACCCTTCCACTGGCATCCCATCACATCCTTATACCAGCTGAAAGCCTCAGTTCAAGTTTTCAAAGCAGTTAAGGGATCAAGCTCCAGCTACATCAGAGAATGCATTTTGATCTATAAATCACAGAAACAGTGATTTTTATTTTTTTTTTTCAGGGAACACAGAGACTAAAGATCACAAAAGCCAGAACAAAGCATGCAAGAGCCAGAGAGAATGCATTTTTCTCTCTAAAGAGACACAGCTCTGAAGGGACCCTCTGTCTTTCAGATGACTCCAGATAGAGCAGGTCTTACTGCTTTTAGAAGCATCATATGGTCCCATTTTAAGTGACAGAATACATTTTTATCACCTCTAGCTCAATAATCCACCCAGAAGACCTCACCAAGTGCACTCTCAAACTAAAAATTAACATCCCTAGTCCTCATAAAGTTTTGGAATCAAAAAGGCAAAAACATCAAAGCCTTCATAAATTTTATGAATTATTATAATATTATCAAGGCATGTGAAGCCAGGTGCTACTTCTCTACCAACATCCTCTTGGTCAACACCAATGAAAAGTTTCTTCCTAGAGCCTAACAACAAAATAGGCAGTCTTGAAGTTATTTGGTAGAAATAACACTAATGAGCAGAGGAATTGGACAACAGTCAGGAACTGTAGAAAGACCTAGGTACTGAGATGCTACTTCTAAAATGCACTTGGCACTTCAAAATGACTTTGACATCACATTGACAGCAGCTTTCATAAGTGGTCCATACAAAGCTAAGCATTAGTGCACATCTTGCCACATTTCAAATTATGTGACAGTTTGAGGCTCTTATATTCTTTCTTCTTTAAGGATTAAATCTCTCCTATATGCCAAAATTAATGTAAATGTCCCATCAGTCTAGAGCTTTCTAGCACATATTTTCTAATTATAAAATTTACAGCTTTGAGCAAATGCCTGTAATGAAAGAGCAAATTCTTCTGGAGAATATAAGGGTTATAGAAATAGCATCAGATAAAAATGATGAACATGATTACTTGCAACCACTGAAACAATTTCTATGGAAAGGACTCCAAGTGGCTAGAAAATCTGATAGTAGAAAGAAGAAATATGGCAAAATATTTTTAGGAGATATATTCATCATTTAGAGCTTTTAAATCAAATGTAACAAGCCTGTAGAGAAAAAAAACCTAGTTCCACTGAAATTCAAAGTGATATTGCCACTGACCTTAATAAAGTCAGCGGGTGTCTAACATGATTCTGCTGTGTTGGGCTTATTATTTTGTCTAGACAAAAGGGAAGATCATATCTGTAAGTCACATAACAGTTTTCTATCTGTTAGGGAACAATAGTATTAAGCAGAAAAGATTAGAGATAGATTGCAGCAAAGATTTGGTTTCTTCAGAGGGCACGTGAAATAGTACAAGAAATATATGCATCTATCATCTTGTAGAAAAGGCTTCTCATGACTCCATTAACAGAAATAAT
Source organism: Chloroceryle aenea (assembly GCA_013399075.1). Taxonomy (NCBI): domain Eukaryota; kingdom Metazoa; phylum Chordata; class Aves; order Coraciiformes; family Cerylidae; genus Chloroceryle; species Chloroceryle aenea. Next base: position 369,719 of record VWZY01001548.1, on the reverse strand, counting down.
TGTCAGGAGTTATGCTTTAACTGGCTTTAATGAACAACAAAGTTTCATCCCAAGCAGCTAGGAAATTCAGAATTTGCAGGCTGGATTGTGCTGCTCTTTTAAGCATTCTAAAAAATCAAGAAGTTCATTAGCAACTTCCTACTTCTCTGGAAACCAAAGTTCTGAGGCAGGTATTAAAGACCCCTAGTTTCAAGCATTGAAAACAAATTCACAATGTGTTCTGTATTTACTAATTCACTGAAATGTGATGGTCTCTGGAAAGCAGATGTTAGGGCTTTCCTGGTAATATAAGCATCTGTGTTACCTATGGATAAGTAGATTTCTCCTAACACAAAAATCATTATGAAGGAAAAATTGAAAAAAACCCCTTCAAAGAACTTAATAAAAATTAACCTGTTCTAAGTCATGTGTTTTTACAGAGGTGATCTGAATGCTAATTCTTTCCAGGAGACTTAAGGAAGCCTCAGGCTCTATTTCCAGACAGTATATACCAGTAGAAAAATAACAGTTACATAAATATGTGTAGATTATTAGTGACTGCCAAATAGATTCATCTGATATTTTAATGATCCAACTGTTTTCCATTTAGCCAGCAGACACTGATATTTTTGTTCTGCAGAGAAAACCATAACAGACCAAATAAAATATTTTATACAGTAAAGCTGTTCTGCCCTTAAGGTACAGAGTTTTTCCATATTGCTTCTATTTGAAAGTTTATTCAGATTATGAACCCCCTGCTGACTACGATACCTCTACTTTCTCTCTCCCTTCCCAACTTTTAAGTCAAATAGTTGGGTCAGCACTTGTACTTTGATTACATGAAGTCCCTGTGGAAAGATACAGCACATTCTAAAATATCTTTATTTTAAGGTCTGCTGCAAGCTTACATATTTGAATGTTTAATTTACAGACATGCTCAGGGAAGTGTTGATGCAAAGAAACCAGCTAGCCATACATAACCCAGATCAAAGCAGTCCTTCTCAGTAACATGTGCTTTATAGCATCAGCTAAATAATTGAGAAGAAGAAAAGTCTTCCCCGAAACATCTGCAAGTAATTTAAATTACATTTTTTAAGTCACGTCTGACTTTTGCATTACTTTGCCTTTCTGTTTCTTCTGTAATCTTTTGACTTTTGTTACCAAATTACCCCATGCTCTGCCCACCCTCCTGACTACCTGAACAACGGTGCTGGTGCACTCAGAGCACTGCAGGAGTCCTAGACACTTTCAACTGACCAGAAGCTACATATGGCACCAGATTCAGGCCTCTGTGCCCTGCCTCTCAGCTGTGCTCAGCACGAGCTTGCCATGCTGTTGGCTGGGCTCACACAACATCAATCAGCTTTGAGCAAAGGCAAACCAGCTTGCACCCACTTACAATATAGCCTATGAAGTCTATCCCATTATTGCCATGTCCATAACAGAAAATAAAAATGGAGAGTGGAGCTAGGTGCCTTTATGCAGATGTGATTCATTGGCCAAAAAGCCTTTTTGGACTTGCAAGTCAACACAGTTGCAAAGAGGCATCAGCCTCCACTTTGCACAAGGAAGAACAAGGGTGATGGAACTCAGAGTGAGCAGCCTTGGAGCAGAGAGAGCTGCAAGGCTGCAGAAACAGACACCTCATTTTTATTTACATTATTTGGGCAGTAAAATGTTATGCTGCACAGTTCTTGCTCCAGCGTGTGAAATACAACCACCTCTGTAGGCAGCCCTGAACCAGAGCAGAGCACAGGTCCAGCTATCATATAACATACTTGCCACTTTTTGCTTAAAGAGGGGAATATTTTATCTGGATCCCAGTTCAGGTCACTTGCCTTTGGCAAGAACAAACACTGGGGATGAAATATTTTAACCTAACATTGATGCCAAACACTTTTCAATGTTGAAAGACATCCTGAGTTATGGTTTTGATTAAGTTTATATTCAAATACTGTTCAAAGATGTGCTCAGCATTTTAGGATTGCTCAGCATGACAGATTAAGAAATTACCAGAAAAAAACCCAAAGATTTTAGTGAGGTCACCATTTAGTAAAACAACAGTAATCCCAGTAATGATACTTTAGGGGAGTAAATCAGGACCATAAGTTGTTACAGAACACCTTACAGTCCACTAAGCACAAGCAAGGGCTGGGTAAGAAATCACAGCAAGTGCCAGAGAATTTATGAACAAATTTTGAAATGTCAAGGCATTCTTTCACAAGCTCTTTTATGAAATAGTTGAAATTTGCTGTGGCTTTAAATGTTCTAATAACTGCAGTATGTCAGGTGGATTTTCACATTTGCCTTGAAGTAGACTTTGGTTATATGGCTTTCCTCAAAATAAGGAAGAGTAAAATAAAAGCAAAAGATACAGTTGACATACCAGTGATGGAAGCAGAGTGTATCTGTAGCTAATATTGATTTTAGTAGTCTGGTTTCTAAATGCTCTATTTCATTGTAGTTTTGAAAATGGAATAAATCCAAATTATCTTGAATATATATATTTAACCCATACTTTTAACTCTGTATGTTTCAAATCTTGATCAAAGGTGAAAAGTAGAAATGTAGGATACCATAAAAGGTATGAAACCATGTTGCAAACTCCCTTCCTCATGAATTCCCTCTGACTTCAGTGAAATTATTATTGCTATTGATTACTAGAAATTACTATTGCCATCTTCTGGTGCAATTGAAAACTGGAAGTTGTTCTCATTAAAACATGTGCTGAGATTGCTGATGCTATCTAACGCTGGAAATAGTACTGTCCCTTTTGGAATTGAACATGATGTGTATAATAGGTGTGGGTATTCTACAAATAAATAGCTGTGCTTCTTCACAAAGTCTTTTTTGTAAACTTGGTGTACAGAACTTAAGAAGGGTCTTAGACAAGAAAAAGAGGGAAATAACAATGGCAGATCAAGCTTGTTAAACTTCTGCACTTTTAATAAAATTCTTTTGGGATAATTTAATGGGTTGGTGTACTGTTTGGCTAAATTTCCAAGAATAATAGAAGTTTCTGTATACTACTGTTGAGAAAAATTACCATCAACCTTTTCTAGGCTTTCAAGGATTTAACTCCCTACTAAAACAAACATAGATAATCTTGTGACTTAGATGGGTAATAGTCAAATTGGTGAAGCCAAAGGCAAACATTTGTGGCTCTAAATTGAAAAGTATGAGGGAAATCTTCAGGCACATTCAAAATACCTTTGCATAAGTTTTACCCTCAGTGTGGAAAAAAAATAATAAATAAATAGGCAAGCCCACTGAAGAACAATCCACTTATCAAAATGCTCATAAAGGTAATAAAAATCACCAGTTCAGGAGTTAAATCATTTTATACAAAAGGATGTTAGGAGTCTAATACATATTGCAGGGTAAAGGATATTGACACTAAGTATTTTATAAATACTGTAATGATTCATGGATGCAAAATAAAAGGAGCAACTTTCAGCCTTGAAATAGGTCAATGAAAATCTAGTCAGTAAGGATCAAGTCACGAGGGAATTTTACATTATTTGGTGACTTCATATCACTAGGTATACACTACCATGTAAGTACAACTTTCATGCACCAATAACTTTGTGAAATTTTATGGCTTGCTTTATATACCCAAGGTGTTTTCAGGTTTTCAAATCTGCACATCTGTAAACTAATTATACAGAAGGGAATGGAATGCACTTGCTTACCTGCTTACCTTATCAGCAGACTGATTTCAGAGTTCTCAGAGACTTAATTTCAAGACAAAAAATAAACACAGAACTTGTTCCAGAACCCACTGGGAGCTTTTCCACTGACTGCGGTGCCACTAAATGCATTATATATGTTCCTTTGTAAATAGGTGGTGCTACTTAAAGTCAATTCTTAATTTACTGGAAATGGTTCAACAATAGAACAGGTTTCTGTTGCTCTAAGATGAAATATGTAATAGCCTCAAAGAAGTGTGGAGGAATAAAAGTGGAAATGAAGAGAAAAATCACATAGGATGATAAGCCTAACTCTTTTTTCTTTCCAGATCTAATATCAGACTAGAAGATAATACAAAAAATAGAACATTTCTTATGCTTACCTAACTACAGTACATAATATCTTAATGTTGCAGATGGTCTATTGACATGAAACAAAAATGCAGTCTTTCTGAATTATAGGCAGGGATTGATCCAATACAGTTTCAGACTAGGAGGTAATAATGAGATATGCATATTGATACTCAACTCTGGCTTGTTCAGGTGAGAGTCGCTCAACCCAGATTCTTCAATTCTACTCAGGACATCATCACAAGTTTTGAATGGAAACTGTCTTCCCATTCTACCCCTGGCAAACCTGAAGAAGTAACCAAATGGATTGGCTGAGCCAGTCTAAAAGCCTTCCAGGTCCCCAGAGGACACCTTTCTAAGATTTCTTCCCTTTTTCTTCAGCTGAGGTTGTTGTATGACCAAAAGACAGTGGGTCAAGCTAGCACATTAACTTGTGTTCCAAAAAACTCCTAGATGGTCCTGACCCCATCATTCTCCTCCTCCTCTTTTTCTCCTTCTTTGGTGTACCTGACAAGTGCTTCCTTCTCTTTCTTGGCTTGTGCAGCCTGAAATGCAGAGGGTCTGACCCATACAGCTGAAATGTGTGCTTCGGGGAACTCCAGTCTTTCTCTGAGCAGAGGAAGCAGTAAATTTCTAGAGAAGAAAGCTGAAGTGGGCCTGTGCAGAATTATTGGTTGTATGGCAACAGCCTTGCAACCTGAATTCAATTAACTGCAAGACAGATAGGTCTTTTACCCTCCATAAATTATGCATTATCAGGCAGCCACTTAACTGATACTCTTGAGTTTTAACCAAACCACATTAGAACTGAAGAACTGAGTAAATTTTTTCTGGCCTTTCTTTCTTGAACACTTTCACTCAAAGGCCATTTCCGAATTTTATCTGCTATCTGTCTGCACACACTGCATTTACTATTAGGTCTAGTCAAGCTAATGGTTAACTATTTCTGTCTTGCTTATAATCTATAATTGCAATTTAAAGAAAATATAGACAGTTATATTTTTATAGGGCTATTTTAGCTTATTTCACATTTATTTTCAGTTTCAGGAATCAATTTAATTGCCTGAAGTGACCAAATTTAATTGCCTGAAATGACCAATAAAACAGCAATTTTTATGTTGATAAAGTTTTAATATTTATCTTTTCTTAAGTCATGTACGTTTGTTACAAATGCTGCACGAGACCTCTGTATCATGGACTGAGTTCTCAGTTATCCTTCCTTTCCTAGTTTAAACTTCTAATCCAGTTTCTGCATTGACACCCTTGGTGACACAGTAGTTTGGAGAACATTCATCCACCAGGGAACAGGGAACATCCCAAGTACTTAATTTTTTTCAAAGACATTCATTTTTTATTATTATTGAAGCAAATCAATTACTCTAATTTTAAAGTTTTGCTGGATCCAAGTCAACCATTACTATTTCCTATCATCTGCCAAAGACACATCAAACAAACGTTTAAAATTCTCATGGATGTCAAATATTTTGGCAACTGTCGACAGCCTCTAAAAAATCTTATTTTTTCATAGCAGTCATGAGTTTTCTGAAGTTACTCTATTAAACACACAATTACTTTCAAATAAGAGTAAGCAAATGACCTGAACCCTTCAAAGTAGCACAATTGAAAAGAGAGTTTCTGGAAGGGGTCTCCAAATGTCCCCATCACAGCAAGATCTCCTGTGGGTGAAGCAAGACTCCACTGAGCTGGTTGCATTACAAATTCAGAACAGTAAAATACTTCCTGTAAACACCTTTTAAAAACAGTATTTGATTTTCTAAAGTGTGGCCACTTCATTTTCAATGAAAGACTGATTAAAAAAAAAAAAATCCAAAATTTGGTTTCCCTGCCCATGGCAGGGGGGTTGGAAAGGGATGATTCTTGAGGTCCCTTCCAGCTCAAACCATTGTATGACTCTATGATTGGCTACCTTCCAATACCATTTCTCCATGGGTTCTCAATAGAAAGAAATGTTTCCCAGATGATGTGGTTTGTCTTGATTCCAGCACCAACACTGCAGGTCATTTTAGGAGAGCATTGTTACTTCCCTGCTTCTCAGGTTGCTCACGTAGAGAAAGGAACAAATATTGTCTATCTGAAGTACCTAGGCTGGCTCCAGGGTTTGCAAATTGATTGGAGAATATTTCACCATTCTTATCAATGCAAGTGCTATTTTGTACGTGACACAAATAAATGAAAACAAATCCTCTGAGTAACTTACATTTCAAAATAAACAATGGCCAAGAATTGCATAAATACAGCCTTTGTGGTCTTTACTTTATATCAAGACAATTCACCACAGTAAATTTAAATTAATACTTAAAATACTTTAAATAATGTTTGTAAAACATCTAGAAGAATGTGGATGTTTTTGCTGGGCATTCAACAGTTGTTTCCATCACTTTAAAAATAACTTTTTTCACAAGTTTTTCTGGCTTTAATTTCCAGAAAATCTTACATTCTATCAAAAATAATGCAACATTCAAACAAATTGTTAGCAAGAGGCTACTTTCTGTATTATTATTTTGCTACAATGTTTATCAAAGTAAATATGGCACATGGCAAGTCAGTTATATTTTCAACTTAACCCCAGCTGCTCTTTTGAACACAGAAGCCTTGAGAGTGTAGTTACTTGAAGAGGTGGGAGGAGTGCACCAGTGTGTTTTTTTTCTATAAACAAATCCAGTATGGATTCATGAGAAGTCTCATGACAAATTCTGTGAAAGGAAGGTTGCTTTCCTTTGTTTTTTTGGTGGTACAACTGAACTTTTAATGTGGAATGTTATGCAGCTTCTACTATTAAAAAAGAATATTATTATGTTGAAGAGCCTTATAAACAGATATGAATCTTTTTTTTTCTAAATAGGCTTTGAAAAGCAGAACAAAAACTTATGGCATTTGCTGTAGTAAAAANAATTATGACATTTGCTGTAGGAAAAAAAAAAAAAGCATATTTCCAAGCCATATTGTCACTGATGATGATGTCACCATAAAGAAATATAATTTTATCAGGCACTATTTATTCAGTAAGGTAAAACTTGCAAATAAAATCCATTGAGAGTTTCACTTTAGAAATAAATATTGGCACCTAATAAGTACCCAGCATCATGGGCAGCAGAGCTGAAGCAGCAATAACCAAATGAAATTGCAATAAGAAAAAAATAAACCACAAGAGAAGCCAATGAACAGACAAAGTTAACATTCACTATAATGATTAACAAGAACATTGCAAAAATGTGAGAAGAAAAGGGCTTCTTTTGGTATAAAACAAGCAGATATTTCAAGACTGACAGTATCAAGTGCATCTTTAGTGGCAATAAGATTTGTGTGTGCTTCCTGGCAAATTTCTCATCACTTTTGGTCCAAATTGTTCTCTTGTGGGCCTATTTTCATAACTATAAGCCTATTAAGAGTTTGCAGTGTTTTTTATTGAAAGAAAAAAATCTTGTGATGTGATTCCCCAATCAAAGAAATTCTGTGTTTATGGTTGTGCTGCTTTGCCTTTTCACCACAGCTTCAGAAACAGGGACAATCTGTTTACTAGCTGGGGAGGAAAAGAAAAAAAGCACACTAGAAATAAAAAATAAACTCCAAACTTCTTGTTCCTGTAACAGCTTCCTCATCCCCTGTTTTTGTCTTTCTATACTCACTGAACTTACACAAATTTAAGATTCTCCTTGGATGATTGCCCAAACAGCCAGTAATGATATGAGCTCACTGATGTTCTCCAGAGTTTCTTGCATCTTCTGCAAATAATGCAAGCTAGTTTACCCCTCCTCCCTTCATCTATCTGAATTCTTCCTTATTCCCTCTGACAATTTTCATTCTGAAAGTACAGTGGGTGTGCATCTGGGTTGCTATCACGTGCATTGCATTAATCAAATATGGAGGTGTGGGATGGAATTTTTAGCTGAGATCTACTTTTACTTGTCAACTATTCAGGAAAGTTTGCTGGTTTGGAAATGTTTTTGTCTTCCCCTCACCAGGCAGGGGGATCCAAAAGATGTGGGGCCACTGCAGACACTAATTCTATGGTAAGCCCAGGTCGTTGATATATTAAGACTGAGAGTCAGAAAGAAAAGTCTTTCGCTTTCCAGCCTTACATGTAAATGAAGCAGAGCAATAACGAACAATGCAAGTGAAACATAAAGGTAGGAGAGCAGCATCTGTCCTCTGCCAAGGGATTAATCCTGTACAAGTTATCTGTTTGTTGCTAGATGAGGCATTAGATAAAGCTCTGGGGATTTTGGCTTGGGTTCTTGGGGTGTTGATTTTTTTGTTTTGGGGGTTTTTTTCCTCATCTGCCCAAACTGACAGCATATTGCATGTAAAAGCCACACATACACCTTTTTTTAATACCAATCAGTTTGGTTTTTTTTCTTGCAATACCCCTGTAGAAAAAAATAAAATAAAATTCTGCATAGTGAAGTAGCTTCTTTCCCTTCTTGCATAAAAGCTTTACTCTGAACTGCATGCAAATCTCCATTAACTGTGATTACTATCAGCAACGTGTAAACCCACAACCAGCAGATGCCAGGCTTTGTAGCCTACCATCCCCTTCTACTTCTATGGTATTTAAAACCTACCACCCCTAAGGCAGAATTTAAAACCTAATTTAATTAATTCTTTTCAAAAAAAAAGCCATTGGTTTGCTCCAACTTGTTTCATACACTACAAAGAATAAAGCTGAGGGCATACTCTCCTGGTTACCACAACATGATAGCGTGCACTTACACCAGGCCATCTGGCTATCTAATTGTGTCTTGTAAGCATGACTCTAAATGAAATGTTTCTGTCTGTGGCCAGCACACTTTGAACAATGAAAATACCAGATGATCATTCACCAAGCTGATATTACATTAAAACTTTATAATAACAAGCAAACTCATGCTGACAAGCACAGTCTAACAGCACTCTGTCATTCATCATAATTAGGAGCCTGTGATAAATTTGATGTTTTTCTCTTTGTATATATGTCCCTTTTAAATGCACTTGCTTTGTTTTTAAGATTTAGTTTTCTTTAGTGATCATTAGTCATTGTGATCAGACAAGGAAAACGGGGAACATAAACAGCAAAACATGTTAACTCTTCCATGCAGTTTGCAAATGCAGTGGATCACAATCAAAGCAAACACATAACATTTAAAGGCATGCATTTCCCAGGAAGAAAGAAAAACTTTTAAACCCTTTTATGTTATAAAGTGTTGTTGTCCTCTTCTTAGTATAGAACCTGAATAATTTGATAAATTATTTTAATAATTCTATAAATATTTGTAGACCATAAGACAGATTCCACCCCACCAGGGGGTTTCAAATAATTTGATCTACATTCTCTCCTAGCAACCCACTTGGAGACCACATATTATTGATTATTTGAGTTTAGGGGGCGCTACTAAGCATAAACCCTTACAGCACCTTTGCAGTAAGAGTAAAGTTGTTAATATTTTGAAGAGATATTCTCAAGTTATCAAAAAAAAAAAAAAAAAGAAAAGAAATAGAGAGAAAAGAAGAGAGAAAAGAGAAAAAAAGAAAGTGGGAACAAAAGAAAAATGTTATATATACCCAATCTACAAAAGTTGAAGTATCTGATATGTGAAGGAGACACAAATCCCTAGTCTGTTGGGATCCAGTCTTGGTTGACTCAATTTTCATGCTGGATTAACTCCTGATGATGACTTCAAAAGCATCAGGTTTTCACCTCAAGTGTTCAAAGCAAAACTGAACAGCAAAAAAGCCCACACAAGACTCCCCAACCTGTTTTTGATGTGGAATGTGCTGCAGAGGATGACTGGGACTCACTGAGCAGCCCTGATCCTCTAATCTACATTGTTCAAGAAAAGGACTTTGAAATGCATTTTCTGGTATGGAATTATTCTGTGGTGCAGATGATTATGTAACCTGATATAACCCTTTATAGAATTTAACATGTAATCATCAAATTCTGTACAAAGGAAATACAGCCAAATGTGTGGCACAACAGCTTATTTACAGCATCACACAGATTTGCAAAGGTATGTCTGATGTATACTATTCAAGTGTATGCAGTTTTAGCTACATATGTTACACCTATATATTTTATTTTTATCCTCAAATATCTCATTCTATAGCTTGTGTACTTCAAGCTTTCTGTATTTTATTTTTCTTGTCATGTTTAAAGCAATATATCAAGCTAAGCTTCATATTTAAGTCCAAACATGGAACAGGTGCATATTTGTTTTGACTAGGAAACATTAGGCACTATATCAAAAGCTGACTAAAACCTTTTCAAAACAGAGTGCTTGTTACCGAGGAGTAAATTACAACAACAAAGAATCACATTTCCTATCTTTCAGCAAAGCCAGGGGGGTAATGATTCTTCTAATGGCAAGATGATAATTGTCATGTAATACTATAATATCTTTACTTGGAGATGCTTTTTATTTTCTTTTTTTTATCACCTTTTCTGAAAGGCTACACAACCTATAAATTAGGTATTATACAAAGTTTGGGTGAGCAGAGTGTGAATGCTGCCCAAACTCAACACTGAGCCAGGCAATAGGAAGTTCATTTCATGTCAGGAGAACCTCATTGAAGATTCCAGCCAGAAATCAAATGGATGCCTAAGGATGAAAGGTGATGATAATCTTGAAGATTAAATGGAGAAAGGTTTCAGAACACAATTCCATATTTTCTAATGAAATGACAAAGTTGTTTGCACTTTGGAAAGTGTTTTTGACAAGGCTCCACATTTGAGGTTAATGTCTGTATCTAAAGGGCAAGTGTTACAGAATAAGAGGAAAAGTTGGTTCAGAAAATTGCAGACCAAATGAGGAAAAACAAATGAGTAGTTTTAAGTGGGTCCATAGAATAGTAAATAGTAATGAATCATAAAACCAAATATTTTTTCATTTAAATGCTAATATCACCTTTGTTTTCTAGAAATAAAGAAAATTAATAGGAACAACATTAATGTACTTAGATGAAGCTCAACAACCAGTAGCTACCAGCAGAATATTTACCACTTTAACCAAACTGGCTTTGCAGAGCTATGTAATTTTGCAGGTCTTTGTGCTGAACTAAACATCATCCCACAGTTGTTCCTGTTACTGGTTTACTCCATTACCTGAGGGTGAAGCCAAAACAACCAGGTAAAAACAGAGAAAGAAGGGCACTCCTCTGTATGGGGCCACTTTGGATCAGACAGCATGTGATTTGGTACAGTGTCAAACACACAGCTACAAGTCCAGCTGTGCATCTTCCCTCACCCAACAGCTTCTGTTGTGAATGTTCAGGTGCATCTTCACTAAAATGATGGTGTAGATGGTAAATACACCCCTGTTCAGCACACATGCAATAGAATAAGTTGTTCTGAGCTGATATTCACCTTGATAATGCTTCTGAAATCTCTCCTAGGCTTTGCTATGCAAGTTGCTTGGCATCTGCACATGGCTTAAAGCTGGTAGCTATGGGTAAAGCAATATGTCTCACATCCTCCACAACTAAAAGCTGCCTTTTAAATGGTGTCTGTTGAGATGTGAAAGAGGAGTTTGGGAGCTGGGGAGTAGCTGTAGAAAAGGGAAAAATAACACACTAAATGGGGTTCCGAGTATCAACATATTGAAGAATTGAACTAAAATATTCGTTATATTATTGCTATGATAGATCAGTTTTCACATATTTATCACCAAGTCTCTTTTCAAGGCAGTATAAAGTTTACCCGGCATACGCTCTGCAAATTAAACAATTTTCCTGGTTTAGGATTTAGAGGAATATATTCCATAGACCCTGACAGAACTAAGCAAAGACACTCGTTGCTCCCTAGTGAGGCAGGCTATCCCTCAGTAAATTAACTGCAGCAGCACTTGGTTTCTCACAGAGCCCATCCACAGACACACAGAAGCAAAGGCAGAGACCCCTGGTGCAACCCAGCACTCCCACAGCTGTGCAGGTGGCTGGAGCACCAGCAGGGGCTGGAGGCCACCCCCAGGCTCTTCCCAGACACAGAGAGGATATGGCCATCCTTGTCTGGAAGCTGCTTAGAATGGTTAGAGTCATGCCATGCTGCTTGGTGTGAGAGGTTGTGTGGTGGATGAAGATAGGGAACAATAATGGAGCACAAAAAAGATAGGGACCTGATGGAACAGGTCCAGAGAAGGCCACAAAAAAAACCAGAGGCGTGGAACACCTCTCTTATGGAGAAAGGAGTTGGGGTTGTCCAGCCTGGAGAATAGAAAACTCTGGGGAGACTTTATAGCAACCTTTTGATACTTAAAGGGGGCCTATAAGAAAGATGGGGATAGTCCTTTTAGCAGGGCCTGCTGTGACAGGAAAAGGAGTGCTGATTTTAAACTAAAAGAGATTTAGATTAGATATAAGGAAGCTATTTTTTCCACAGTGAAACACTGGCACAAGTTGCCCAAGAGATGGTGGAAGCCCCATCCCTGGAAACATTCCAGGTCAGGTTGGATGGGGCTCTGAGCAACCTGACCTAGTTGAAGATGACCCAGCTCATTGCAGGGGGGATTGGACTAGATGACCTTTAAAGGTCCCATCCAACCCAAAGCGTTCTATGTTTGTATGATTCTATAAACACCTGAAAGCAAATCCCAACACTTCCCAGTCTCAGTACAGGCAATGGGCAGCATCGGTCTGAAGCTGTACTTAAAGGCAAAAGGCACTGTGTTTTCAACAAATGCACACCTACCAGAGCTCACTGCTCCAAGGGCTGATTTTTTGGATGACCAAGCATTACAGGAGTGGATAAGATACAGCTATGTGGTCAGAATTGCTGGTGGCTATTGGAGCAGTTAGCCCAGATGTAAATTCTGCCCAGAGATGTACCTGAACTGCTCTTTGCCAGCACATGGCAGGCAACAGGGAAGAGACTAGAAAGAAACAGAAAGTGACTGTATAAGGCAGAGAGATCACTTTTTACATGCCCTCTTTTTTCTTTTCCTTAATTGTTTGAGTATATCCTCTGGTAAACATGAAAATTAGGCTACATAGGTCTTTCTTCTGACCTCACATTCCCATATCATTATATATTTCATTACAAAAATATGCTGTTATACCACAAAACACTCTGTTGACAGGGAGAGATTAAACTACATCCCAGAAGTACACACACATCAAATTTTCAGTGTTCTCATGTAGTATGTTTAGTGAAAATAAATTTAAGTAACCAATTATCCAAGAAAAACCTATCTATCAATTCAACTAGCATGCAAAACCTGTTGATAAAAATGTACCAACAGGAAACTAAAGCTATGGACTAAAAGAAAATTTCAAGAGTGGTCCCACATTCACTGAAATGCTTTTTAGGGAATCTTGCACATGGATATAGGAGCACTCAGAGTAACATCACATTTCCAGCACATAAGAAATTGAGTCCCAAATTCTTGCTGTGTCTTCTCACTGTGATGCCTCGGTGTACAGTCTGCATGAGAAAGAGCTCATTATGCCCCACATGATCCCAAATGCCCAGCAGAGATAACAGTCTAAATCATTTGTTCTCTTTAAAATAATTTATTCATAGGTAGGAATATGAAAATGTGCCCTTTATGAAGTTTATCTGTATCTATAGCAAACACAACTTAAATTAATTCTTCATCTTCAGAACTGGGAAAGTTTGACTAAGGCATTAGGGATTTTTTATTAACCTCCATTAATTCAGTAGTCCTACCACGCTGATAACAAATAAAAATGGATGGCTAAGAAGTTTCTTCTTATTAAAAGGTGTGAGTGCAATTAAACATGCCTTACATATCTCAAGATATATTACATATTCTAATATAACTCCAGGGTTAATAAGGATGTGAGGTTTATTAGTCTGTTGACTGGTGATCACATATAGTACATCACTTCTGTGGTAGGAGGAACACATAATGACTGTTCCTAATTTCCCTCGCAGTTTTGATTTTATTTTTGGCATTTCTACAGAATCCTGAGATATCCCACTGCAATTTAATTTAAATTAGATCAGTAAATAGGATGATGAAAGTATTTTTTTTTCTCTGTACTCTTCAATGAACTGCCTGAAGATCTACAAACATTACACACTATAATATAAAAAAAAATTTACACCTGTGTTTTCTACAAACTCCTGCAAAACCCTTGTACTTCTGCTCATTTTCTGTTCAGACAAATCTGATTTTCCTTCAATCTAACTATTTTTAAGTGAGTGCCACAACTGCTTAAGAATCCATCCTTACCTACTTTGATTTAAACCAAAAATTCTAGTCCAAACTTTCAGCAGTTTTAAATTCACATCCTGTCAGGACAAATCCATATTGAGCACATGAGAAATAAATTAAAATAGTCCACAATCTCACCATATAAACTTTTAAAAGTAGAAAATAATGCATAAAAGAACTGGAGAGAAAATTCCAGCCTGCACTATTTAACATAATGAATTAGGGAAAAGGGGGGGGAACAAACATGAAATTACATCAGATGATGTAAAGAAAATCTATACATTATGCTAATAATATTACAACATTGAAGAAAGCATGCACACAATGCTATACTATTTAAAAGCTAAGTCAAGATAAGCCTGCTTTATGTGTCATTTAGAATGAATACACCACATTAATATACAGCCCATATTTTAAAATTACCTCTAAAATAAAATGAATAATGCTTTTGCTCCCTGCACAAACCAAGCTCTCGCAGTAAACCCAGAGTACTGAGTCAGAAAATAAAGCTCCTTAGCTTAGATAAAAATTCAATGAAGAAAAATCATCTCTTGTGATGGAATAGTGAAAATTAATTATTTTAGTTGCTTTTACTCCTTGCTAGAATGCTAATTATAAAACCATAATTTAATTTGGGAAGAGATTTTAAATTCAAAATTCAATGCAAGTTTATCAAACCTGAAGCCTCCCAAACATCAGGTGCTAAATCTAAAGCTTCTTCTGAATCAGATTTGTGCAGGCATCACATTTCTGATAGCTTCTTACCTCACACATATGTACGTTTGCACGAATGGTTGCTGGGGGCAGGGGGTGCCTATGATGAAATCTGCACCATTATAACAATCACTAAACAGAAGTTAGCTGGATTTGAGTGTAATCATTAAGCAATCTGCATTCCTGACAACCTGCTGTCATTCTCTACATGAGCTACCCCAGGTTTCCTGGTCCCACTGCCTGTTCCAAGGAGGCAGACGGAGCAGGGACCCTGATGTTTGGCAGTGGGCAATACCTTCCTGGTTGTGGACATCTGCTTTTGTCTGCAAGCCCAAAGTTCTTGGGCAAAGCTAGCGAGGACTGAAGGAGCTATGACAGATGTAAATAACCCCATTACTTTGTAACAAGCAAGAAGACTCTGATAGAAATTGCTGCAATGACTCATTTATCCAAATTACCCATGTTTATAGTGTAGCTTGGACAGGTCACAAAGGTCTAACTCACCCCCTCCAAAGCAGAAGCAACCAAGGAACTCTGTTGTTTTTACAGTAACATCCAACTTACTCTTTTTTTTAATAGAGAATCTAAACTTAACTACCCTGTATTTTCCAAACTGAATATACAAAGAATTCTCAAAAGAAAACCTCCAGATTTTAAGGCAATTGAGGGGGTTTTCTAGTCTACCCCCCGCCCTTTGGTGGCCACCTTGTTATCCTTTCCTTCTGAAACTGGGAAAAGGAATGAAAAGAAAATACCTTAAACACAAATAAGTTAAAATTTCATATTATTGAAAAAATAGATAATATTTCCCCTCCAAACCTCTCTCTCTCAAAGAATAAGAAAGGTCTCTCATTCAAGAAACTTAGTCAAAACTAGTAATAAAAATCACACATTGTTTAAATATTATTTCCATTATATATTTTTCCTTAAACATGTAAAAAAAAAAAGTCAATCTCTGAAATAATATAGCATTTTCTTCTATTGAGAAGAGCATAGAACTAGATCTATAAGATTAATTTTGATTTACTGAGAGGCATCACTACAGTGATCAGAGAACCAAAACTAATAAGCTGTAATATTTTCTGCTGGTCAATGGTAGGTATTGCACCTATCATAGCTGGTACTCATGGCTCACCAGAGAAGTTAACACTGCCTAATTGCATATTTATATTCATGTCTATACATTATTCGATCAGAAAGTTTCATGGGAAGTGCTGAACTTTGATTGTAACAGACACCACGTGTTTTCATTACCTTCTGGCCACCAAAGGACAGCTGTTTTAAACTGGTTCAGACCACATTTATATTTTCCTCTCAATTTGTGATGACTGAATGATCTAAAAGCTTCTTTGAAACAGTTACATTTTGGACTCTCAATCTAATCTCATTGCTACACCAATCAATTGTTAATTACATACTTGCATCCTTTCAAGAAACACAATTTTTAAGAAGCTCATTAGATTTTTTTGTTCTTCTTGTTGTTAAATAGCAAAAAAAGCCTCAAATGTGTTGTTTACTGATTCAGTTACACCTCTAACTATAATAAAACCTTTGCTTTCTGGTTTTTCTTTACACTATGAGGAACAGCATGAAACTAAAGATTGGGGGAAAAAAAAAATCCTGTGTTTCATTTTTGATTTTGATGGACCAAGTGACAGGCTTGATCCATTGTATTTGACAGTTTATATCCCCACAGCCTGAGCTGAAAATCTGGTTAGGATTGAACAGATTTATCTGGATTTCCCAGAGTCGTTTTTACCTTGGTGATATCGGTCTGCGACAATAAGTTGAATTTCTCTTTTGAAAGAAAGAGAGACCCTAGCTGATGCCTTTTGTTTCACCACTGCTGGGAGAAAAGCTCTTGATTTTATAGCACAAAGCTATCTCCACCAGGAGATAGGGCAGTAACAGGCCAAGAAGCAAAATTGTGCATCACACCAGTGATCTAGGGCAGAAGAGGGGCAGCCCAAAGAGTTCTGTCCAAGTTAGTAGGGCCAGTCCCAATACAACAATAATTCCACACCAAGCCTCTGCAGCCTTGTAGCACCACAGACCATCATTTGGGACCTCTGCTCTGCTGCTGTTACAATCAAAGGACAGTGCTGTATGCCACTATGGCACTACTAGAGGTATTCCTAAAACTTTCCCAGGTAGGCTGTTCCAGGAAGAAGAGAGTCAATGATAGGCAGGACATAGCCTCAATCCCTCCAGTGAAATCTTGTCCTCGAGTATGTGTCTACATGTACTTACACAGTTGTGTTTCCTGTTTAAGGAGCATCTGGATAACAGTATTTTATATTTTTACTTTTGGTCCCTTAAGATGAAATAGCAAGGTGCAATGCAGGAATAGAAATAAAAAAAAATGAAAAAGACAGTCATGGAATTGCTAAGTCACCCTGGTGGCCACCTGACCTAAGGGAATATGAAAGGATTTCTGCATTTGAAGTATTTGGAGTCTGTTTAGTTGCGAAACTCAGAAGGAACAGAGTATATAGAGAATCACGTGATCAATGGTCCTCAGAGAAGAGTAAGTATATAGAGATATCCAAATTCATATGCAAAAAAACACTAAGTAAAGCCTCAGAATTATGTTTTGGGCTGTTTCAGAAAATACGGGTAGTGGCATTTAATAATTTTTCTCCTTAACTTTTGTTATAGCATTTGTGGAGAAATGTGCCTGTCTGATTTTGGCACTGCTTATAATAAGTATTAAAAATGACATCTCTCTAATGTGTGATAGTTTACCTTGAACTTCAGTAGCGGTTTGCACTCAGCTACCACATATTTCTAGATTAGTAAAACTAACATTTTTTAAGGACATCCTAAAGACCTCTGAAAATAAAACTGAAGATAGCTAAGCATTCAAATCTCTTGGGTGTCTTTGAAAATTACACCTGAGCCCTTCTCATCCCCCACTCTTCCTTAGTGTCAGTACGAGTATAGAGCTGTTGGGGGAAAAAAAGAGGAAAATAAAAGCACAGCATACTGTTGTAATAAACATCACAGCACATAATATTGAGAGAACAGTGAAACGTAAAGTAGCAAAATGTTATTACTTAGTTTAGGACCTTATTTTTTCATTTTAATGACTGCTGTTCTTGTTTAAAGATCCACAGAATCTTAAATAACTCTGAACTGCCAGAACCTCAACTTCAAGTCCTATTTTAGGAGATTTCCAGCACTGCAGTGCTCCCTAGAGTTACACTGATGAACTAGATCAGTTCTGGCCTGAAGCTTGACCATCACCCAAGGAAGTCCCAGGGCAAACCTCAAACCAGTCAGCCTTGCTGGATGCTCAGACATGCAATGTAAAGAGGATTATCCAAGGAAGGGTTCTCCTTAGCTCAGGTCGGGGGCAGGTAGCTTGCTTCTTTAATATTTGCACTGGTCTAGTATCCTGCCTATTATGAAAATATTTGTAAACATCCTACATAGCCTATTCTCTATTTGCATCTTTGTGACTCTTTGATGTTTATCACCTTCTGTTTAGAAATAAAGATATTGACTTTTTCCTGCCTTTTCACTTTCCAGACTATTTCTAGAGATAAACTCTATCCAGTGATTCTTTTGCTATGCAGATGGAATATTCACGACTGATGATCACAGAATAATCTGGGCAGGAAGGAACCTTAAAAATCATTTAGTTCCCACTCCCTGCCATGGGCAGGGACATCTCCCACTAGACCAGGTTGCACAAAGTCCCATCCAACCTGGCCTTGAACACTTCCAGGTACGGACTGTTCACAGCCACTCAGGGCAACCCTTTCCAGAGTCTTGCCACCCTCAGAGTAAAGAATTATTTCTTCATATCTAATCTAAATCAATTTATTGAACTTCCTGAATGACAGTAGCAGAGCTTTCTTTTTACTAATTCTGTACATGTTAATACAAAGCAGTGAAACTTTTGGCAACAAACCCAAAATTTTTACTTTATTTTATAATTTATGTTATTTTTATGTAAAATAATGGGAGAAATACATTCTGTAACTATAAATTGTTATAGAACTATATTTATTATCTCAAATATTCCTTATGCTGATTTATTCAGACTATTAGAAAATGCATCTATCTCTCCTTTCCATTCAGACTGCTATAAAATTAAAGAACAAATACAGCCATTAAAGTTAATATTAACAAATTTATGAAATGCATAACAAATATAGAGCAGCACTCCTAGAGCACAATTTTAGGAAGACAATTTATTATGAAACTTCAGAGTTAATAAGGATCTTGTTTAACAGCAATTATTTTCTTCAAGTTGCAGCACAGCCTTTTTTGCACATCACTGTAATGTAACAGGAAGGAAACTTTCATGGTTTTCAAAGAGGCCTAAGGATATTCCACGTGGAAAGATAATCCAAATTGGGCCTAAACCTCTTAACTATCTTTCAAAGTCTCACCTTTAATGTGGAATATCTCTGGAGACTTTGCATTTTAAATTTCTAAACCTACAACCCACTTCACTACTTCTTTACATTACAAAATGTTACTCTTTTTATTATAAAAAAAATAAATTCAAAAAAACCACTTGTTCTAGCAATGGTTATTTAAAAAGAAAAGAAAAAATAACCAACAAAAACTCAAAGTAATTTTCTATTGAATCAGCTCTTGTCCAGGTAAACTTTAGTTGAAGAATCAGCCCTGTCTAAACAATCCATAAAGAAATTCACATTTTCCTTTAGACAGAAATTGTATTTATTCTGATGTTCTGCTCATGAGAGTTTTCTATCCTTTCTCTGTATTAGTCATCCTAAAATGATTATTGCAAATGCTGTCAGTACCTTTGAGTAAAACTGAGCTCCCTTGCTAAGGGACTCTAAGACATTGGAGATATCCCATCCTGAGTGTACATTGCAAAACTCTTCAGGTCAGTCTCAGTTCTCTCTGCTCCTCTTGGTTTAACAAATAGTTAAACTTTCCCTTTATACCCTTTCGATATGCTAGGCAAAGACCAAAAGTGTCACACTTATTCTTTAAAGAGTTGATTTTTGTTTTCAAAGTATTTTTTTTAATAATATTAAGTATCTCTTGCAGCAGATGCTGAAGGTGAGCTGGCAGCAGACAGACAAGTATCTGAGATCAGGTACATCACTGGGTTTTATGACTCAGTTCAAAGTACTTAATCATGCATTTAAATCGTGTTAAAGTTGCATGTTTACTTCAGTTTTAGCAGGACTTGAGCAAAGCAGTTTGCTCTGAGGGAAAATAAGGGCATGTTTTCTGTGAGCAGGACACACCGTGATGAGCATCTCCTCCCCATTGCTTGCAACAGACCCAAGCCATGAGATTTGTGATGTGAATCCAGAGCAAAAGCATTTCATATTGTTCTTTCTTCCAGGTTATCATCAATAACTGTATCTGTGGAAATACTTATAAGCTGATAACAGAAAAGCACAGCAGGATTCATTAGGGATCATGAAATAATAACAAGCATGAGGACAGGGTAACTGAAACAGAATCTTTCTTCTCTGACGTTGAACCTTGCAGTCAAAGTAAAAGAATACTATCACTTCTTTATCACACCCCTTGGATTTGAGTTATAAATTTCAGAGATACAGAAAGGGCACCTGACCAACACCACAATTTTCAGCAGATTGCTGGAAATTATAATAGCAAATTCCACATGCACTTAAGTTGTAGTATTTTCTCAATTATACAGCTTGCATGTAAAAACTACGATTGTCACATACTCCTCAACTCGTTTTGTAACTAACTTTGAAAGAGTTCACTGAACTCTGCCTTGCTGAATGCACAGTTTTTAGCTCATCTGGCAGAAAGCTGTTCAAATGCTCCAGCAAGTGGTCAAATGTAGGCCAAATGTAGCTTAATTTGCTAGGTCATGTACATCACAGGGTATTTTTTGCCCCCAGTGCCATCAACCCTAGAGACATTTCAAGTACACATAATTAATTAGTGGTTTACAAAAACCAATTCAATATAACTAAATACCTTCCTTGCTCCAAGATTTAAACAAGTTGAACTTGCTTAGGCACTAGGACAGTAAGAACAAACTCAAGCAAAAAATAAAAATACATAATTGTAGATAATTCTTTAATAGTTGTTGAGGTCTTAGGATTTGGGTTTGTTGTTTTTGGTTTTGTTTTTTTTCCTGAATGAGTATTCTGTTAATATATATTTTATCTTCAATTACATAACATGCATTGTCCATTTTAATGACTAGCAGAATTATTTATTGAGTTCTCTGAAGGACTCATGGCACCTTACAGTGCTTCAGTAAAAGAAAATATAGGTTTGCATACTAAGAAGACATAAGTAGATACACTGTCACTCAGAACAAATTACATTTGCCTTTACTTTGACAATTATTAAAGCTCCCTTCCTTTCCTGTATTCTGAATAGCTGTCTTTATACTATCTTATTTTAGTAAATAGCTGTTCAGGATTGTCCTATCTTAGTCAAAATGTTCTAATCAAAATACATCCATGGACAGGGCCCTCAGTTAAGGGTCTTCATGATACATCAGTTTCTCCCACTCTTCCCTTTTATTTTATTTTTTTATCCTCCAATCTCTGCTTTACATCCTCTCTATAGAAAAAAATGTGCTGCTGCCTCTGCTGTGCTACCTGGAAAGTCTGTGTCACTCGCTCCGTGCTCCAGCCCACGGAGCCACACGCACTGCTTGGGAACACCCTGTGGCAAACACAGCAACCAACCAACAGCATCACCAGGTGACAAGAGCAGCTGACTTAACAGGTCAGTGAACTATGTCATGCAATAGGAATAATAATTTGCAGGATGACTTACAAAAATTTAAAATAAATACTTTATATATATATGTATATATAGTGGTCACCCATTCCATCCACAGGGCATTTTGTTTCTCTGTAGATTTGGGAAAAACTTGCACACAAAATAAAAACAGGACCACACCTCAACATAATAATAATAATGACCAATTGCTTTTCAAGAAGCACTTGTCAGAGAAGTAATGTAGAATAATATGAAAGCTAGGAAGTATATACTATGGAATATAAATCTTCCTCAAGCAATTCCTTTTACAAATTCCCTTTGCCATTAGGTTTTTGAGATCAACTGTTTCTGAGTAGCAGTGGAGAGTAAGAGATAAATAAATGCCATCTATGAGCAGGACTTAAAATTCACTTCCACGGAAGAGTTGAACTAGAACAATTACTGTGTAAAGTGTTCAATTTTTCCTGATTCTGGATTCCAGGCAGCATCCTGAAACTGTTTTGGTTTTATTTTTTAAATTTGGAAATTACATGGATTTTTAAATTTTTTTTTAACACGTCTGTCCCTGTCTTTTCCCTACTTATTCATCAAACCAAACATCTCACACACAACTCTCTTCCAAAGCCAAGACTTCTATAAAAAAGCAGCACTGAGTCATACAGAGTAAATTCACTTTGCTGGTGATACCATGCTATCATTATTACCATCTCAGTGTCAATCCTGGAACAGCACTGCTATTGAATGTCTAGGCATGATCTCACTAGTCATCAATTTATTTAAAGATGGAGCATTTAAAAATACTTAAAACACTGCTGTCTGCAGTAAAATATTTTATTCAAGTGTAATTAACTGTAAAATCCCAATAAAACTTCCTCAAGAAGTCATTTTGGCAATATTTAAAATTTTAATTAAGAACTTTCTCTCAAATACTGGCACAGGATATCACAGTTTCGAAAATGTGTGTTGATGTGGATGCATCAGGGGTCTATTTTCATATATCTGTGGGCCTGAGAAGACCAGAAAGCATTTTATTATCAGTATTAATGGAGATTATTAATATAATATTTAAAGAAAATGACCCTGACATTTAATGCTAAGTGATCTATAGGTGGTCAATTTTTTTTTATTATTATTATATTTCTGCACTGGATGACATTAAGCTCTCACTAGTTAAAGTAAATAGAAATGTCACTCATAAATAAAAATAAGTGGATTGTTTTTCAAACATGAATAAATATTAGGAAAGGAGGTACAGAGCAAGAGGCTTCAGCTTAATTTATGGTGGAATATTATATGATAGGAATAAAGTGCAGCTCTTTTGGAAAGACTAGCTGATTTAGTTGATTAGGCTGAGGAACACTTAAGAAGTTCTTAGCCAATTGTTCCACACTAACAAAATGAAACAGACATCATTGACCCAGCTACCAATGAACCAAAGCACAGCTGAATGTTAAAAAAACCCTGACTCTGTATTTTTGACCTAATAAATAAGGTCACAGTAAAAGTAAAAGGTTTTTGACTAGTAATAAAACAATCTAAACCTCCAATATTATGTTTAAAAGAACTGGAAGTTCTGGTAAGAACCACTGTCTTCCAGAAACTGGTCATAGACCAGAACTGAAAAGGTTTTGTACGTGATGGAATCGTTGCTGATCTCTGCTGATAAAAGCTGTTATTTAAAACAATTCTAATATTTTATTTAATCTTTATTAAATTATTAAAAAATAGGGGTGGAGAGGACCCATTCATTCACTTTATACCACGAGCCTGGTTCTGTACAAGACACAAAGGAATAGTGCTAACACATACAACAATGGAATAGATTTTGGGCACAAAACCAGGTCTCCAAGTTTGGAAATGCAGCACAACCAGCAGGTTTGCTTAAAAATAACTCCCCATTGCATCCATCAACTCCCCTTTATGTAACTTGCATATGCATACAGGTAATTTAAAAAATATAAAGTGGGTTGTTTCCTTTTTTTCTTTTTCCTAAATCTTGTCGAAGCTGGTGAACGCAAATGCTGATGTTGATACTTTGGCAATCTCCTGACATTAAGTAAAACCATAAATAAGAACAAAGAAATGTAAATGGGCATGTTATTTTCCCTTCATTTATTATAACGTTTTAGAAGTGCTACAGAGGGTTTTTTCCCCTGCTTTGAAGTTTCATCTTTTGTTCTGAAGGTGGTTCCCACCCTGGGATTGTCCTCCCCTCTCCACTTCCCTTCAGACCGATCCACCCTGCTGTGTCAGCAGCACATGAGCAGTGCACTTCTGAAGCTTCCTGTAATTAAGTTCACCTTGTTGTATTATAGGTAAACATGTTCAGACTTATTTTGTATACATTTGGGAAATAATAGCTTTTTAGAGTCAACAGTGAGAAGCAACTTGTGCTACTAAAATAAACTGTGGCGAGGACTGTGTCTTGTAGCACTTTTACAAGCAGCAAATTCCCTCAGTGCCTTGGTATTTTTATCAGAAAATAATGAACATTAATTCCTCTTGTTTTGCATCAGAACTAACATAAGTTTACAAAAATGTTTGTGTTTATACTGCATTGTTTGTGCATGCACATATGATTGAATTCAGTTAACAAAAGCCAAGTACACAGTTTCATTTTCAGACACCCCTGGGCACCTTGCCTGGATTCCACTGCCATGCCACAAGATTTCTGGTCCCCCCTCAGGTCCTCTGTCGTATTTCCCATCCCCATGAAAACATTTCCAACATCCTAGGGCAACTTAAAGTTGTGCCAGGCACATATGTTTTGGCAACTGGTCCCTGCTTGCTCAAAGTTATGTAAACTATTACACTGTAATTTTCAGGCATGATTTTATGCATGGAAAAAAATTCTAGCCTAAGATCCTTCAAGGGACAGAAACCCTGATGTTTCATACTATGACACAATAACTAATTGAATAAAGAAAAACTATGCATGTGTTTCAGTTGTTGGGGGTTTTTCCACCCCTAATAAGACGCTGATACATAATTCATTGCCAGGTAATAACAGGCTGACTTTGCCACTTGCCAGCTGTAACATAGAATTCAGCAGCCAGATGTTTTGTCATAAGAATTTCAGCCTCAACAAAGAAACACTCATAACAAAACACCGAGCCACCCAGCCCAACAATCCAGTTATCCCAAGGGTTGCACCAGACTGGCACGCTGATGGACCTGGCGCTGGGGTCCTGCGAGATCACTGCCAACCACACAGTGGCATGTCCTGGCCTGTCCTCTGCCAAGCCGAGCAGGGGCACGTCATCTGCACACGTACGTATCTGGGCCAGCCCCAAAACACATATTTTATCCCATTCAGACAGCACACGTTACACCAAGGTTTCTCAGCCACTCTGTGGCACACAGAGGAAAGGCAGCCCAGTGTTTCTGCAGCCCCTACTGTCTCCTCCCCCTGCAACAGGACAGATGGATTTTTCAGAGAGCAGGAGGGACCCTGTAGCCCAGCACACCACAAACACATATGTCAGATCTCTTCCACTGACATCTTCACACAGTGCTGGTTTGAGCTCAGGGTCATTGCACTGTGCTGAGCCTCTGGCCAGCAACAGTGATCTGCTGGCCATCTTCTGGCACCAAAATCTGCTTTTGGCTCCTCTGAAGGGCTTTTTGAAGGCGTGAACTTTCTCTGCCTCAGAGAGGGGAAAAGAAATTAGTCACAACTGACATGAATCCTTTGTACCCATCTTCCCTTTCCATGATGGCACGATTACATTAGGTTTTGCTAAATCAGGCATTCTCAAAATACTATTTCACCTCCATTGCCCTGACTTCTTGTTTTAGCAATGTAAATTAGAACTCATGTGGCTTGCTCCATCCTCAGACAACATGTTAGGATATTTTTGCTTTGTTAAAAGGACTATCCTACTGCAAGCTGAAAAGAGTCCAAACACATCTCTTTCTGGAAAACATTATTACCTTGGCTGTTCCAACTGATCATTAGGACGAGCTGAAACTATTCCTGTAAATGGCCTTACAAGTNCAGTTCATGGCTACTTTCTTGATATTTTGAAATACTAGACAAAAGCTTTCATAGTTCTGTGGAACCTTCTCTTAAAACCTCTGTGAAAAGAACATCTTCATTAAAGCTGGCCTTGAAACAGCAACTAATGGGAATTGTCAGTATTAAGATCCTCCTCTGAGGGACAGATTTACACTCCAAGGCAAACCACATAGGCATTTAAAAGATTTTTTTAAAACCAGGGCACAGAAAGCTGAGGAGTCTCAGCATCCATGAAAATCTGACTCCAATTTGTAATGCAGAGATCACTTAAACTCATGGTCTTTATTAAGGAAATAAAAATGGATTCTGACTCTTTGATGATAAACTGGTATTTGAGGAATCTGGAAATCACACAATAGCACCAAAGAAGAGGGAGAAGAGAGATGCTAAGAAAATATGTAAGAAGAGGAGAGTAAGAGGAGAGGAGGTTTAAAGGAAAAAAACCAAACCTGGCAGGTTTAAGTATAAATGTACAACAAAATGTTATTCCAGCTTGTTTTGCTACTTGGTTGGTCTTTTTCTGATACATGTTTTTGTAGAAAAGGAATGTGTCAAACCTTTTCGATCCATTCAATTTTAACAGTAAAAGTAATTTTCTCAGGTAGGTGCTGAACAGTTGCAATTACCGTTTATTTTGCAAGAGAAATTCTTTTAAGACACTAATAGTAAGAGACATAGGGTAAGGAATAACAGCACAGCATATCTCCTAAGTCTGATAGCAGCAGCTTCGTGGAAGACCCAAAGACACCAAAGGATATTTTTCTACTGAAATCTCAAGGTGTTTTATTGTAAATGCACTTTAGCTTTGGCTGATGAAAAATAATGAAAATATTCTAACTGTGGTCATACAACTACTGCATTCTAAGTCACAAAAACCCACTTAAGGTCTAACACGCTTGTCTTTGGGGCAAAGTTTCTATCCTAGTTTAGAAGTGAACTTTTATTTTTGTAAATAATTTCTTTCCACGTATTTACTAGAAGGACAAGAGAATCTAGCATCCCACTAGGATAAATGAACTGCATGCAAGACAGGATAAAGTGGGTTTTGTGGGGTTGTTTGGTGTGTGTTGTTGGTTGTGCGCCATTGTTGTTGGGGGGTTTGTTTGTTTATTGTTTGTTTTGTTTGTTTGTTTGCTTTGTTTTGAGTGAGGAGCCATGAACATGGGAAGTCACCTTATCTCTGCAATATTGTTTGGCTTTGGTAGACCTTTTCAAGCATTTTTATGATAAAGAAAATAATTCTGTCATTACTAAAGGCCACTGACCTTACAGCTCAGGGTCCTAGAACTTGTCAGAGTTACCTTACCTTGAGCTGATTGTAGCCTTTAAATAAATAAATAAACAACTTGTGATAGCAATTGTCTGGTGGCCAAGTCACTACGTCTAATTTGTTTGAGATTTTCTGTGGTTTATAGTGATAATGAGGAGTTATTCAGGGTGAATTGAGTTGTCAATGTTTCTTGAATAAAAATGAGGATCAGAAGAGAGCATGAATGCAGGACAGTATCAGAAGTGCCGGGGTTCTGACCGAAATCACAGCTGTAATTCACAGGTCGCTGCGGGAGCGCAGCTTCTCATTGTTCTGGTAAAACCAGCTTTAGAACAAAAAGTGAATGACAACCAATGACAAGATCGAGCACACAGGCTGTGCTAAGAAAACTTATAAAAATAAAGCCCAAGGAGACCCAATCCCATGGACGAAGGAACTATCAGCATCTCTCTTCTCCCAGCAAACGGAAGGAAGAAACTCCCTGAATCAGGACCACGTGCCTCCCAGTGTGATGACACAGCTCATCCTGCCCCCCTCGCCCTTTCTCTTTCAGGCTGAAGCTACCAGTCTTTGGACCCAGGGAGGCTGAGCACACCACCAGAGAAAAAGGCAGTTTCTAGGAAGGACTTGGTTTTTATTTCACCTGACAAATGATTTAACTCTACTATTCTACATTAATTTGAATTATGAACATATATTGTCAATCATAACTAATAAATTAGACTATTATATTGTTAAGTCATGAACTGGAGTAGCAATAATTTCCTAGTTCCACTTATAACTGTGCTCCTCTTTTGTCCATACATGATTTTGAGTATAAGCACAATGACTATATACACACACAAAACAAACACCAAATGAAACAAAGCTCAGAGCCATGTATTTTGAAGATATGCATCATCCTAACTGACAGGAAATAAATTAATGATCACCTATAGTTCTTAAATCACAAGTGTATTTGCCCTGCCAAAACTTTGTGGAAATAGTTTTCCTTATTTCACTTCTAAACAAACAAACAAACAAATCACATAAAGCACTATCAATATCATAAGGTCACTTGTAATATATCCTAGAGGCATTGAATGTATTTTCACAATCAAATCTTTTCAGTCAGAAAGTGATGTGTTTTGTACAAAGTATATTAGCTGAACACAGTGAAAGTGTGATGAATTTTCAAAGATAGGAAATGCTAATTTATAAAGGTGTACTGAATATATAGAATTAATAGGTGATTTTGTGGGGGCACATGTATTCCATCTATGCTTCAGAGAAAGAGAAGCTTTGTGAGCCATTTTCTTTCCTTTGTTACTAGACATCCTTAGTGATGTCTGACTACAGACAAGCTTTTGGGGCATAGAAGTCCTTCTTTAGATCTAAAATAAATGAATCAAACTCAAGGTTGAGAATAATTATGTTAATTATTCAGCCAATTTGAAAGAAGGCGACGGTTGTTACCAGAAGAGCAGAGGGCAATGTCAGCAAGTAAAGCAGTAATAAGTTCAGTAGGTCTGGTGGGACAGAGAGGTCAGGAAGTTGTGCCACCTGAAGAAAAAACCTAGATACCAGGAAGCCAGTATCTCAGTGACTTTTAATGTCAAGTATGGCTGTGAATGTTAGTTATGAATATATTTATTTTCTGTAGTTATTCCTTAAGGATCAAGGCTGAAAGATCAGAAATGCCATCTTCCTTTCTGAGATACTGTTCTTCTGCTGGTAAGCAGACACTTTTTACCTTCGTAAATTATTTATAGAAGTTCATGCTAGTGGCTATCTGATTTTGTCCACAGAGTTTCTACAGGGACTTTTGGTGCAGTGTAGGAAATTTCTGCATTTCTCAGAGCTTACTGGTGAGAGACATCTAATACTTGGAAATGTATGCTAGAAGTTTTGCATATTTTCAGCTGGATCAGGCCAGTGTCACTTGATACATGTTCACCTCTGAAGGTAAGCTTAAACAAGGTTAGTAAGTCACTTCAAGGCCGGGAGAAGGGCTCCTGGGAATAACTGAGATGCAACCTGTCACAAAACTTGCAATAGTTTTATGGTTTTCTGTAAAGGTTCTGGCACAGTGAGACATATGGAGTCTTCCTGGTGTATAACTAACTTGTCAAATCAAGTGATCTATTTTCCAAGAGGAGGATCCTTATTGCAGAGGGTAAAGTAGATGTCACAAATATTTTCAGGGTGAGGAAAAATAATATATATTAAAAAAATAAAAAAGCATCTTTTCATAACCACTTGGCTCCATGCCAAGGATTCTTGGTACACTTGAAATAAGTGCCAGTTTTAAGGTAAATATATTGGTCTTACATAAAGTAGATGGTGGTTTTTTTCTGCTTTGAGAGACAAACCAATACCAGTTTGGAAACTTTCCAGAGCCCCTTGAAGGTGGTACAGTTACTGAATTGATGTGCTTAGGATAATTGTTCTAAAATTAAAAATCACAAACCTATTTTAAAATCTGATGACTTGGTAAAATATTTCAAAGCAAGACAGCTCAGAATAGTGATATTAAAACATGAAAAGTACCTGAAACAGAGGAGACTTTCTCTTTAAAAACTGTTTACAAAAATCCACTATTGGCAGCAGTTTCCTATTTTAAATTGGAAGATTCAAACCTTACACTTTTTCATTAGTATCTCTAGCAAAAGCTTTGTCAGAAATACTACTAACAACCCTATCAGTAACATATAGGCAATCATCATCACACTGTATTTAATTAGGACAGATACAAGAGTCATAGCTATTTCCATAAGAGTTTCAAGCTAAACTACATTTTCAATTGAGTTTCTTCAGTGACAAATCTCCATTCATCAGTTACGTATTATATGCTGTGTTATCACTTTCAGAAAAGCAAAAGCTGCACTCTGTATTATTATAGCTCTCTATCAAACAGGTTCTGGTATGAATTGATTAAATAGTTTTTATCTCAATATTCATCCATCATAAAAAAACCCAAACAAACCCTACAAAACACCACACCTCAACCCAGTCTCATCCACTCATTAAAGACTTATGGTAACTGCTACTCTTTTTAATAAACAGTTTGCTCAAGTATACTTTTCTAAGTACTGCACAAATAATATTTTTTTAGTCCTTAGAACAGGGCTATCTATCTAAGCTAGTTTAGAAGTAAGAATTCTGCAGAAATGAGAAGAAAGAAGATTGGATTACAAGTTCCTTTCCAACAAGGCCAAATGTGTATATATGGAAAAGTGGTAAAAAGCTGAACTTTATATTAATCAGCATTAGTACATTTACCATATAAATATACTCCTAAATCCATTCTTTGGTGAATGGTTACAGACTGAAAGAGATCCATATCAAGTTAATGAACTCTACTCTGCTGACTTACAGAAAAGAATATAAAATAGAAGAATCTACGTATATTATTTCAAACTGCTTATTAGATATACTTATCTAAAATACATATATTAGGCACAAATTATGTTAAAATAACATTTAGAAAACTGCAAAGAAAAAGTTTCAAAAGTTAGAAAATGGGGGGTGAGGGGGGGAATCAAGGTGACCTGTGTAACCTCAACTCAGCCCTTCTGTATTTTGTGATCTTTACTTAAATCAACTTACAACATAGCAGATGGGGAAAGTAAATGCAGAAGAACAATGCTAGGAAGCCAGGAGAAAGGGAGCAAGGATAGACTGCTGACACTCATCTATAAGCTGGTACAGGCATGATGACGTGTCCTGAAGCAAGCAGAAAATACTTCTGCTTCGTTAAATCCCAGGCATCCACAGGAGGAATGTGTGGTTTGTAATTCCCAAAGTACAATGTAATTAGGTTCAATCTAACCTGCTTAATGTCATATATGATTCACTGCCACAGTCCAGGGTGAATAAAATGCAAGCCTCCCAGAATTGTGGTGATAAATCAGTACCTAAAAGGTGGGGGCTCAAAATCACAAAGCAGAGGCTTCAAAGAGTTGATAAATTTTTTTCTGAGGAGCACAGCCACCAATTTCCTGAGAGGGAAAGCTAATGGGACCGGTCAAAGGGGCTTTAAATTAGCAAGAAATAAAAAGGTGTTCAGCAAGGAGACAGGAAGAATCAGAAAGAAAAGCAGCTAGTACACAAGAAAATTGGCAAGAAAGATGTATCTGTAGAAAGGAGAATACAGGGCTCCAAAGTGGGATTTAGCAGGCAGGTAATTTAGGGTGTTACTAGAGAATGGCAAGGGAGATAAAAGCAAAACTGAGGGAAATGAAAGAAAAAGAAGTACACACGAGGCTATACAATAACTTTGTTCCAGTGAATTGAGATGTTCTGTTTGGGAAAGTAACACAAAACCCCAGAAAATCTTACTGTGGGATAAAAAAGAGTAATTGAAATGTCAGTGCAGGAAAACACAGCCCACGAGACTAACAAAGAGGACTGACTGCTGCATATGTACACTCAGGAAGCATCCCCTACTTGAAGGTAGCCATGAAAGGAGGAAAAAATGGTTTTTTACAAATCTCTGGTTGAAAATAAAAGCAGACAGAGAAAGAAAAGCAGTTTTCTATGAAGTTTACCAGCAAAACATGTATAAGATGAAGTCCTGAAGTAAACAGCACATACTGAAGTTATTAGCTGAAGAATCATTAAAAGCCATACTAATCTTAATTGAGAAATTACTTTAGAAATAGAAATACATAGAAGAAATAGAAATACATAGACTAGAACCAATTAGTCTCACACTGATTCAGCAGGTATGTTCCCTATACACAGCGCAGGGAAAGTCAGGATCCTAAAGAAGAGATTCATAAAGCAAAATGTGCTAAAGAAGGAGTTACTCAGAAGATTCAACAGGAAAACTCAAGGAAAAATGCTTTTAAATTCTCTCTCTGTCTGTTTAGAGATGCCTCCCACTAGTGACAAGGACAATGTCCACCTAGTCATGCTTTACAGCTAGAAGTAAAAACTAAGATGCTTCCTTTTTTAATTGCTTATAAACATCAGAATTGCCAAAAAAAGGATCACTCTTACCTCATGTTTACCGAAGAAGTAGCTTGTGGCCATCTTCCATGACAGGTAAAGCTTACCAGAGACCAAATGTGAATCCTAAATCACTTTCTTTTGTGGGAGTTTCCTCTCTGTGAGACAGGTGAAAGTGTTTCTGGCTAATTTAATAATGACTATTAATCTGTAGAAGATAAAACTGCCTTAAAAGAAAGCTTTCCAAAGATCCAATGTAATGATTAAAAACCAAGAACAAGAATAAAAGCCCTGAGCCAAGGGAATCTTTAGCTTTTTCTTGACCTGGAGATGGAAGGAATCCAGACAAGGCAGCATCTCAAATTAACTCAGTCAGGTCCTTTCTGGGATTTGGACCACCAGTCTGATTACCTACATAGGAAATGTGGACACTCTATGGTTTGGATTCCTTTCTGGAGACTAGATACCTGAAAACCATCCATTCTGGTGCTTCTCAAATACCCAAATTCTGTGGTTTGTTAAGCCTTTCCCAGCTGTGTCTTCAGCTGAAGGTGATTTCAAAGAGAAGGGCATTCATTCAAAGTCTAGAGGTATTTCAGAAGCCTCAGAAGACAAGAACCAATACCTAAAAATCTTTCTTAAAAAGACAGAATATGTAAATCCACCAATCTTCCCCATGAAGTTACTGGAATTGAGGCAGCATCTACACAAATAGAATAGAATTATTTCAGTTGGAAGAGACCTACAACAATCATCTAGTCCAACTGCCCAAGAGAGTCAACAGCACCTCCCAGCTTAGTATCATCTGCAAACTTGCTAATGGTGCATTCAGCTCCTGCATCCAGATTGTTGATAAATATGTTGATCAGAGCTGGCCCTGGAACTAACCCTGTGGAACCCACTGGTGACCAGTCACCAGCCAAATGTGGCCCCATTCACTGTGACTCATTGAGCTCTGCTCTTCAGCCAGCTCTTCATTCAACAGACCACAAACCTCCTCCTCCCACAGCTGGACAACTTGTCCAGAAGGATGCTGTGAGAGGCAGAATGGAAAGCCTTCCTAAATCCAGAAAAACTACATCCCCTGCCTTCCCTTCATCTGCTAGGCAGGAACCATCAGTAGGCATAGCACCATCAGTAAGGAATTACTGGGTGATCACGACAGAATCACAACTACAACACGCATTACTGAGACACAGCAAGTGATTTCATGATATTTTCTGATGTCCCTCAACAAATGTGTTCCTCAGCCAACAAATTCTGTATGTTATATATAAATACAGAGATTTCACAAACAACTTCTTATGAAAAATATATTCTAAGAATCTTTAAATAGAGACTGGTTATATCAAAAATGCCCACAATGCCATTTCAAAACACTGCTGACAAGGACCAGCAGATCAAATAACTTCTACTGGCATAGCTCTGAAAGCTTGCTGCCAAACCAGAAAGGCACTTTGACCAATGTGATTCACTGATTGCACATTTACCATCCATATCCAGGAAAATTTCAAGAGAAAGCATTGCAAGAAAAAGGGATAAGTGTATCAGGACTATTTCTGGAAGCACATGTTGTCTCAAAGGCTAAATTGTTACATTGCTCCCATAAGATATCAGACTTAATCAGCTTAAAAAAACAAGTGTTTGATATTTCCAAGTTCTAACAAGCATCTGTGTCGTTGCAACATTTTCACGTTTAAAGAGATATGCAGAAGAAGGGTCTTTTGTGGCAATAAGTGAATCTTTTTCTTTCCCTCTCACTGGCTAAATTTTTGAAGATTTACTTAGTTTAGAAGCTGAGGGCCGCATACACTGAATCCACAACATATTTTTAATGACACTTTAATGTAGGAGTAGATAAACACTTGCTCATACCTTGGTATAAGCAGATCCTTTTCACAGAATTCATAGTTCAAAGAATTTCTGGAGCAGAAAGGAGTTGTTCAGATGGATTTGTACAGTCCTGCTGCCTGCAAGATCTGTAGGTGAAATTTTAGTTACACAGGCCCACGAATACCTCCTGATCCCATAAAATCTGCCCTTCCTAGAAGGCAAGATTTTCTTGAAATGTCAAATTTTTATTTTCTTTTGTTCCCAAATCTACAAAATTCTTCACATAGCTAGAATACTTTCCATCTACAAACATTTCCCAACAGAAACTCATCTTTATTCATCTGAAAATATATATTTATTCCAGGCTATGAAGCATTTCAAAAAACATCTTGCAGCCTAAGATTTTTTCCTTGGCTCTGTCAGCATTGTGCTCATTCCCCTCTCTTCTCTGCAGTCAGATATAATCCTTATTTTCAAGTTAATAGCATCAATTAATAGTTTTGAAGTACATCTCATTTTTGTGACAGAATTCCTCTTTAAAGTGCCCTTGCACAGTGAGCTGGTCACAGCCATATGTGAACTCAGGAAAGGCTATGATCTCTTGCAGTTCTCCCTTATTGTGACCTCTCTAATTGCACATATTAGGAGACACCAGTGAGTCAACAGCCATCAATCTCTTTATTCTGTTCAACTTTTAAGGTCTTATTTCAGAGTATACAAGACACCAGTTCAGAGAGTTCATTTTCACTCCGAGAACAATGACACTTTAACATGTTAAATATTTTCAAAACGACACTGCTGTCTGACATCCCATCAAACCAACCACAAAAAATATTGTCTGTTACTTCTTGTATGTAATGTCTGAACCACGGGCAGACTACATTCATTTTGATATATGAACCTCAGCAAACCCAGCCTGTTAATAAAAGATCAATAATGTTCTCATTGTTTGGGGGTCACATTGTGATAATGTTTCTAATAAAATGGGAAAAAGAAAGGTTGTTCCACTGGATACATGGCTCTAGCTCAACCAGCATTTGACCACACTCCAAGCACCAGCAGACTGTACTTCATCTGCTCCTACTCTCCTATCAGTTCTCCTTATTGACATCTATTTCCTTGCATATTTATTAGGCTGAGTTTTCTCAAGAACAGACTGTAGTAGAGCAGAATGTTTACCAAGTATACAAGTTCTAAAAAGCCCTCCTACGTGGAGAAGCACACACCAGAAGACTAAAAACTGGTGAAAATGACCTTATCTTGGTCTAATGTTTAACTAACTGTCCTGGAGCAGCAGTGCCTACAGAAGGTCAGCAATTTTGAGTGATTTGTTAGAAGTGTGAAGAATTATAGTAACTGACTAATTAAAATAACAAGCACAACCCTGAGAATGCTCCAACAGTTGCCATTATGTACCTGCACAAGAAAGTGCTGGTTTCAGTATGTTCCTTAAGTTGCATGGATCTGCAACTCACCTTTAAATATTCAGCACAGGCTTATCAATAGAGGGTCATAAAACTCAGGCCAAAAATAGCAATGCTGATAAGCCTTTAAAAAAATATATGTCTTTTTTAATCATATTTACCTTTCCAAACAAAGTCTGTGAAAGCATACGTTTGTTCTTTATAAATAATTTAGGAGATTGAAGCAACAAAAGGAAGAAATCCTTCTGAAACCAGAAAAATCACCTTGGGGGGGTGGGGAAGATGGGGACAACTGACCATAAGAGGAATGTCTCTAACTTCTGCATCAGTGAAGTACCTAGAGAAGAATGAAAAGTATTCGGAGGATCTTTGATCTGTTCATGAAAAGGATATTGCTGTCTGAGATAACAGAATAGGGAGCTTGATGACCCCTTGTTGTTCTGTGCAGCTGGTGTTAAAATAAATCAACCTAAAAAACATCACACAGTTTACTCTTTTAAAAGTAACACAAGCAAAATATCACATAAAGCATATTGCTAACAAATTTACACAATAAAATATTGTGCAGAGATGTAGCTTGAGTACTGTATAATTCAGGATGAGCTGCTGCTTTCATTATGAAATCTCTCCACTCAGATTTAGAACGAAAACCCTCAGCACATTTTCTGTCAGAAATGCAAAGCTCTTTCCCACTGCTTGAAACGTTGGCCATCCCTTTTTTCCGGATATTCAGGTACCTTATGTTCCACAGTTTGGTTCGTGTTCACATCATCAAGTAACTGTCCTTCAGATAAAATTTTGTCACAGGTTATGTCATTGATGAAGAAGTATCTTCATCTGCTAGGAAACACTAAATTCATACATCTGATATCCAGTAAGGTTGAGTAACGTGGCTGCCATGCTGATACCTCTCCTTATACTGATTAAATTATTCTAGTGTTCTATGGAATAGTTGCAAGCAGCAGGTCTCTTGGAAACTAGCTGAGCTTATTTAGTTGGGTCTTTTCACAGTACATTACTCACGGGTGTTGTAGAGGGTGTGATGCTTAAAAATATAAGTATCTGTATGTATATATCAAGTGCTGACTAATCTTTAACACATTTCTAGCCCAAAGTTTATGCCAACAGTTAAATGGGATCATAATCATGTTTTTGTCAGCAGAACCTTAGGAAGTAATAAATACCTTAAAGTGGTCATGTTCCTTTTCATAGGCCCCTAAATATTCTCTATTAAATATTTTTCTTTCATTCTGCTTCTTAATCTCCGAGAAAATAAAAAAAATAAGGAAAACCTAGGTTCTTGACTGCAAAATTTTTCACATTTGGTACTCCAACTTGTCCATGAGCCACATGAGACCTCAACTGGATGCTAAATATCATCTTACATCCAGAGAACTCTTCAAGGTACATAGAAGGTTGCTTAAAAAGTCAACGAGGTGTGGTTCAGATATCTTTCAGTATAAAAATGGTTCAGCCTATTTAAGTGAAAAGTGGACTTTTTTGGGATGATTAAAAATGGTGATCATCATCAGAGCATTAGTCACCAATGCCCAGCCTGAAAAGTGCAATGCTTGTTCCTTCAGACAATTTACAGCTTCTTGTGAAGTCTATATCTCATTCAAGGGTGGTCTTAGTTTTTAGGTACTTATTTTAAAATAGTGATCATAATATTTGCATTATACTTCAGAAAAATTCCTACTTGAGTTGTCTCATATTTGGGATCTGCAGTCCCCATTTGGTAATATTTTAATGCAAATACATATTGAAGAAAAGGTTCACTAACTCATTTCCCTGGTAACACAATTCCTAATGAATCCTTTCATATCCATGAATAAATATATCCATGCATATCTTTATAAATATATCCTGAGCAATAAACTATGATTTAAATTAAGTAAAATACACTCTTAAGGTTGATTTAATCTCTTTTACCAAATAACCATTAAAATAAGAATTCTCTCATAGGATGCTCAAGTCAAAATGAGGAGCATGATAATAAACATTGGGTAATAAAAATAAATTAAAAATCAAAGCTTTACGATCTATTTTTCTATCAAAATGGAAGTGGCAAATTGAAAACAATAATGATACTCATCCACAGTTACAGTTCCAACAGAACGCCCCAGAATTTGATTTACAATTAGTGGCGTCTTGAAAAAGAGCTATCATTTTACATTTAAAACCACTACCATTCAATCCATCATGTATTAAAATCTTGACATTGACTAATGGCACTCTCACATGCTTTTTTTCTCATTGAGGCTTCATGGAAACCAAAGCAACATTATTCAGTATGAAACTAGCATGTTAAAAGGTTGCACAGCTTCTCCGTGACCAGTTCAGTCTCTCCCTCTGTGTTCAGAACCAGCAGGTATTTGGTGGTTTGAGAAATTTTAATATCTTCACCAGGATATAAGTATAGGACACACAGTACAGTGGCTTTCAACATAATATTGGCACAGGCCTCAGGCACCTGGAGCAAGTGGGCTGGATGCAAACACTTACTGCAAGCAGCAGCTTTCCAGCTGTGATGCTCTTGCCTAACAATCTGCAGAGACCAAATGGTACCATTCAGTTTTCCTACGGAAGCATCATTATCAAAAGACACTAAGATCCATCGGGCTTTGTACTCCTGAGCAAGATGAAGGTGTGAGGCCCGGTACTGTTTGGCCTAAGCAATTTCCCTAGTGGCATTTCAGCTTTATTCCTACTGTTCAGTTTGTCTTTGGTTCTGAGCTATGAGGTTTCATATCCCATCCAAACTATTACAACAGTTGATGCTAATCACGTACAGTTTTTATTCACAGTGATCTCCAGTCCCACTTGCTGTTAGTATCATCCTTTTTTATTTGACAAACTGAAAGGAGTGAAAAAGCCCAGTTTACTTTTATTTCCTCCTTCATTTATTCTATTGAGAGCCTTCATCTGGATTTGGAGAACAGCAACAAGAAACTAGAAGAGTCAGAATGAGGATATCCTGAAAATTGTACCTGTTGTATCAGTTCAGACTGTAAGTGTGTAGTTTCCTTCAGTAGCTAACAAAATTCTGGCTTGTGTGATGTCTGAAACTAAAAACTTTACTCTGTTAAAATCTCCAGGAATCTTTAGTGAGTAAGAGCAAATAGGCACAGACACTCCAATTAAAATACTAAAAAAATTTAAATCAAGCAAAAAGCATTTATAAATACCACCATAATTGAATGACATTTCATAGCTCTATTCTTTAACACTTAACACTTAGCTGGGAGAGACACAAAGCAGGAAAACAAGTTTGGGACCAGAAGAGACAGCTACATTCCTGCCATTCCTCCTCCCTGCAACAAACACGAATAACTTCCACTGAAAATACAATAACCAATTTAATTTTGGTATCCTCTTGTGTTAGTTTCAGCTGGGTCAGACCTACTTTTCTTCCTAGAGTGCTGTATTTTGGATTTAGTATGCTAATAATCCTGGCAACACACTGATGTTTCAGTTCTTGCTACGTGGTATTGATCCCGCGTGAAGGAATTTCCAGTTTCCTATGTTCTGCAAGAGAGGAGCTGCACATGATGTTGGGAGGGAGCATGGCCAGGACAGCTGACCTAGACTAGCCAAAGGGACATCATCATATTATCCCATAGGATGTCATGCTTAGTCTGTAACTGAGGAGAGTTGGCCAGGAGGGGCAGATCGCTGCTCAGGCATTTTCCAGCTGGTGGTGAGCAATTGCATTGTGCAACACTTGTCTTTCTTGGATTTTTATAATCTTCCTTTTCACTACTATTATTGTTAACATTATTATTATATTTTGTTTCAATTATTAAACTGTTTTTAACCCACATGATTTACTTCAAACACACACACACTGCTCTGGGCTGCAGGTCCAGGACGATGCTGTTGTGCAGTGAGCCCCAGACGAAGACAGACAGGTAACTGCCAGCCATGAAACAAGGGAGAAAAGGCAATCCTGACACGAAGAATGCAGGACCTGCATTCGCTCACTACTGATAGAAACAGGAGTGAGGCAGCTGGATAGCCACCGAGGAGCAGAAGAAAGCAAGAAATGTGACAAAACCACAAGACATGAGAAAGAAAAGCCAAGGCTGTCAAGGATATGACAGAGCTTGCAAGTGGACAGAGGAAGCTCCCCAGAAGTTATAAGCAAAAAAAAAAAAACCTCAAACAACTGAAT
Organism: Chloroceryle aenea; assembly: GCA_013399075.1. Classification (NCBI taxonomy): domain Eukaryota; kingdom Metazoa; phylum Chordata; class Aves; order Coraciiformes; family Cerylidae; genus Chloroceryle; species Chloroceryle aenea. The sequence goes on along the minus strand of VWZY01001548.1, from coordinate 330,455 downwards.
GATAGCAGTGGTAGAGCACAGAAGAAAAAGTCCTGGCCAAGACTTCAAGAGAAAACACATAAACAGAAAAACATAAAATTTAGTCAATCTCACTTAATTTTCTTTTATTTATTAGCTTGCTTATTTGCTTAGTTACCTGTCAGTGTTTAAGAGGCATTTGGATGATGCCCTTAATACCATGCTTTAACTTTTGGTCAGCAGTGGTCAGGCAGTTGGAACAGATGATGATTGTGGGTCCCTTCCAACCGAAATATTCTATTCTATCTTAAAATCTTAGATTTTGATAACAAAGTCACACTACAGGTGACTAATTACACTGTGTATCACTCCATTTCCATTTTAGTGCCTAACAATAAGCTAAAATAGCTTTTTTGCCCTTGTGAGGATGACTCTTTTGACATCCTCCTTTGTGGAAAAGGGTAAATAAATCTAAAATGAGAGGGAGTGGGAGGCAAACAGTGGTGGTGCTCCCCGGGTGTGCAGCTCCCAGAGCCACTACCATTACACAATGTTGGTTAGAAAAACTCTCCTGCAGGAGCAAGTGGGAAATCATCTTTGTCACGTCCCCAGCTGCCATATGGCACATCAGCTTGAAAAAGACAAGGATTGTTATCCAAATAGCCTCGCTAGAGGACAGAAGCAGGATGCAAGCAAGGGAGATGGCACAGGACTGAATTTCCTGCCCGCAGAAGGTGTAAATCTCAGGATTTTCACTTGCAGGTGGATATCCCAACATATACAAGTGCTTAGTGGATAATTATCCCAGAAGTCCGAATTCATAGCAGGGGCTATCTCAGCAACAACATCCTGTTCATGTGGTAACAGTTTCTGAGAGCCTCAAAGAAAACTCACAGTTTCAGAACACTCATTTGTACAGAGATACTCTAAACCATGGCAAACTGAGCAAAGAAGGGATTGTCAAATGCTTCCAAAATGCAGAGAGCAAAAAAAAATCTCCAAGCAGCAGCAGTTTTTCTACATATCAGCACCAAAAGTGAAAACCCAACATTTATTTTTGAATGAATACAGTCAGTATAGCTGATAGCAAAAAGTACAGCACTGATGTGAAACATGACTTCAACTTTGTGAAGTCCTTCCCACCCATACAGGACTCTAAGTCAAAAAAAATATTCTCTAAATTGTATACTGATAACAGCAGGAACCAAAGCTACCTAATCATTCTTATGTTTCTCTGTTAGGAAGTGAAAGAGTTTCTATATGACATATTCAGCCACAATATCATGGTACCTATCAACAACTTTAAAAAAGCAGGAAAATAAAAATAAATTAAATGCCATTTTGTAATCAAGAAATCAGTGCTTTTGCTTTTCTACTTATTCTCAATATGCAGTTTCATTCGCTCTCTAGCACCTGTTTTGTTTCATTTCCTTCTACTAGCTGCTTAATTTCACTGAAAATAAGGATTTTTCCCTTCTTAAAAAAAAAAAGGCAAGCAACTATTTACCACTCATTACATTTCCTTAAACCTCAGCATTCTTTTCCCTGTATCAACCATTTTGTCACCAAAATTGCTTCTCACACTCTTCCTTTACAAGTAATAGTCCAAATCTGATGATTTTTTGAAAAACATTACCTCTCATAAAGGCATGTAGGAGCTCATTAGTTTATCTCTCTCAGTTACATTATCCCATCACAAGGAACACAGTGACTTTTGAACTTCAGAACTTTTTCAGCCCTAGAGGAGCCGATGGAGCAGGGAATTTTTTGCTTTGTCTTTCTTTGCATTGAATCAGAATAGATTTAGCATCGGCTTGACCTGGAGATTGAATTGAGTCACTAGGTAATGTTGGATACTTGTAGAAAATATGTAAAATAGTGCAGTGATATATAATGGAATGGACTCCTTCAAAAGCTCCTCTGTGCAGCTCTGCAGATGTTAAGGCAGTCATTTATTTTGCCTCAGACTTCCATTCTGTTTGCTCGTTATGAAAGCTTCCAGACAAATTCATACAAATTCTGCATTTCTGAAATAGAGCTTTAAAATATTGCTAAGAAAAAGCAAAAACTATATTGCATTCTGTATAAGATACCACTTTACCTGACTGACCTTTGATTAAGTTTTTCATCAGACTCTCTGTCCTAGCAGGAATCACTGTTTGGATATAGGATGTATGATCAGGACACGAAATGCAAGATAAAACAATTTTCACATCTCCTAATGACTTGGCATAGTGGAGAAGCCTCCACAGATCACCTGATGGTAGACAGGATTCTCTGATTACTCAGTAGTGTGATTGCAGTTGTTACTGACTGGAGATTTTCTTCTTGATTTATTTATTTTTAATTTGTGCTGGCAGCTATGATGGGGAGATGTACTTTTCACAACCTTCTGATCATTATGACTTTACCTATCAACAACTTTAAGATGCCTTATGCAACTTTTTTTTTCACCTAAGTCACTAACTCTGATACTGGATGTCTTCCATGACTTCTTGGAGTTGAGCAAGAGGAAACCATAACACATTTGCTGCTATGTTCAGTCCTTCCTCAGTTTTGCTCTCAGGGAAGACTTGAGATTCTTCAAGCGGTATTTCTTCTGCCTATACTTAGGAGAGAAGCCAAGCAAAATATCTCTGCATACTTTAGAACAAGGGTAAGACTGCAGTAAATGGATTGCCATAGAGCTGAGTTTAATTTTTAAGAGTTTCCCTCCCTCCACTTTTTTTTTCTAGAGAAGTTAACCACATAGGACTATTAAAGTCCTTCTAGGGGAGTTTGAATTTTCCATCCTGTTCCCCATATCCTCCTCTCAGTGAAAAACAATTTGGCTCTTCACCTTAGCAAGTCTGAGATTCCCCCTTCCATCAGAATCTCTTTTCTCCTCACATCTCCTGATATGAAAAGTTAGGCAAATACACCAATACAAGGAAAAATATCTGTGGAAAAAAAGAAAAGCCTTCAAAAATATTTGTAACAAAACCAAGTAAATTTGGTATAACAAATCAAGCCTCCTGTATTTACCAGATGCTAAATAACTGGCAATAACTGGTGACTGCTAAATAACCTGCAACAGCCACCTTCCAAGTTATGTTTTTATGAAACCTGTATGAAATCACTTAACTGAGGCTGGCATTTTTACAAAGCTTTCTGCCTTTTTTAATGGCAACTATTTTTTTCACATCTATTTGCATGTTCTACATCATACCAAGCACTGAAGATGTACTCAAGAGATCTTTTCCCAGCTGTTGGAAATTACTACTCTGTGCTAAAAATCAGTGTTCTATCAATAACCTGTTTTCTTAAAAGTAATTTTTAAATACTATTTCATCTGCTAACTTCAGACTGCCCTTATATTCTTTCTCTATGCCCTCTTCTTCCCTTAAATCTGCCACACATTCCATCTCAAAAACTGAAAATTAACTGAGACATTATTGCTTAAATGCACTGATAATTGTATTGTTTACATTTAGCAGTGATCACCTATTGCCTTCTCACAAAGAGGACTGGAGTTTGTTTCTTGCCAATTCTTGCTGTCTTTCTGAAAACCTGTAATTCCAGCTGTAAAAAAAAAACAAAACAAACCAAACCACCCAAACAATCTTCACCCCTTCTCGACCTCCTGAATTTCCCAGAACTTTCAGCTGTGAAAATTAAATATATTAAGTATGTCTGGAGGCTCTCATCTTACTAAGATTTCTTATCTTTTTTGTAAATCATTGTGGAGAACTGTAATGTCAAAAGTAAGTGTGGAGCAGAGAGGAAGGGAGTAGATAAAGTGTGGAAAGAGATCAGCTGAGAAGGATGGTAATAATAATCTTCTATCTTTGCAGGTAAGATTAATATCTTCAATACCTACATTAGCACAAAACACCTCTGCCCAGCTTGCAAAATATATTGATCTTGTTTTGTTCACAACCTTACCCTGTTTCTCATACTGGTTCAGAGTTGGTGATCCAACTGGTGATTGCTGGAAAAATTTCACTGCATCACCTGTAAGGACTCCAGTTACTCCATATTCTCCTCACACCCACCTCTCCCAACAAACACAGGTCCTCTTACATCTGTGAATGGAAAAATCAACTGCTTTTTCTCTATGTCCTGCATAAGTAGAACTCAGCCAAGCTGAAGCTGTGTATGTCCTACCTACCCATACAGAGCTAGCTGCAGAACTGAATGTATCTTTCAAGTATAACAATGCTTTTCATCCCCTTTAAGATTGGAGCTTCTCAATATACTTTTTTTTAAAAAAAAGGTCCATGCAAAAAGAGTATTTACCTGTGAAAACCACTTCATTTTAACATGTGAAAAGCAGAGTGAGATACTTGATCAAAGCCAGACAATGATGTACCTGTAGCTAGCTTTATGAAACAAGGTCTTCTAGTATCCAGCTTGGAACTGTACCAAGATTTGTGAGCCATTAGCTTTAAGAGTGCCCAAGGATTTTTTTTGCCATTTTTCCTACGTGTCCAATAGGTAACACACAAACTGACTACTTGATTGAGGAAAGTGCTTTCATGAGGTGATGCTCAAAAAATTAAAATCCTTAGCCAAGGACCTCATCTGGTCCCTGCATATCTGAAAGAAAAATGCCCACATATTCTGTTTTCACTGCATTTTAGCTACATTTTTCAGCAAGTAAAACTACCTACAAGGTAAGTAAGCTCCCTGTAAATTTTCATCATCCCTCATTTCAGCTGTTGCTAAAAGTGTCTTTGAAGAATTAACAGAAACTGCTGTCAGTGAGACAAACCAGTAGATTGTATTAATAAACTTCAATTTTACTTCCGGGAGTTGCAAATGAGAATAAAACCTTTTTCTTCCAAGCGATTTTTTTCCTCTGCTAGGATGCAACTTCTGCCCGAGTCACCACTGAGTCCTGTCCTGTCCAAAAAGGAGTTGATCAGTAGTGCTAGGAGCATCGTGTTGCAGCCCTGACATTATCAGAAAGTGATGGTATAGCCTGATGATGTAATCCTTCTAACTGTGTCTCACCTTATTACATCAGAGCACCCTGCTGGCAGAGGTACAGGAGGAGATCAACTGCATTTCCAATTCTGTCATCAGTTGCTCGTACACAAACATCCTCCAACCCCTAGAACTCCAATGCAATGTTTATTTTGCAACATTAACTACAGATGATAAATATATTAGGAGAAAAATATTTGAATGCAATAGCTATTAGCACATGTTAACTTTTATCTGAAATCAGTACATATTATCATTTTTGTAAAGCTCAAGATAAAATATTTAATCATATTTTTAATGGTATTTTGGAGAAAAATGTGTCATTTTGCTTTACCATTTTACTTATTTTGCATCTCATTTCACACATGAAATAAGACTTGAGAGATAATTTTAAATTTCATTTTAAAAAAATCACTCTTTAATTTTTTTTAAACTTAAAATGAAGTCTCAAGAAACACCGACTTAAAAATAACAAACATGCAAAAGAATCTTGCATGAAGAAGAAGAAATGCAGAATTATGACTTGAGCAGGCCTTTGGAGGGAAGGGGATGCTACTTTGATAACTACAGAACAGAAATAAGGCTCTAAAGAAGATAATAAGGATTACATCTATTCTCAGGTTTTCTTCACACCACTTCAAAAATCAGCCAATAGAAATGAGGATGTTTGCTGTTAGAAACTGGGAATTAAATACAACAGGAGAGAAACCAGTGCCCTGTCATTCACATTATAGCTTCTACAGGAGCCCCAGTCTTGTTTTTCAAACGGGAGAAGCCTCCAGGCAGATATTACAAAGAATTCTGAAACCAGAAGTACAATTAGGCCCAGGGCCAACAGCCTGAAGCATGACTCAGTCAAGGGACATCAGATCATAGTTCAGTATCTCTGATAAAAAGAACAAAAGCAGAATTAAGCAGGCTGCATACAGGCAAAGAAGTAATGAGTTGCAATATTTTCCTAGCCTGAGTTTGAAGAGGAAAATAAACTGAGCATTAGGATACAACAGTCACATGTTGATCCTATTGCTATATTCTTCTGGGAAAAACAATCATTTAAAAATCAAGCAAGGGCTCTGCTGTTTAATGCCTATTAACTGCAAACCTTAGTAATCTAACATCATCTTCAGACCCTGTAAGTAGAGAGCCATATACATCATTTTACCCAGACAAGTAGTCTCAAAGATTTCAACAGGATAATACATATTCCTTTCAGTTAAATTTTAGTATATGTACACTGTAACATGGATAAATAATGATTAATAAAAGGTTGGGTTTGAGGCAACTTTATTTAAAAAGAAAAGAGTTTCTGGTTCATTTGTAAGACAAGCATGTTCAAAGGAGAACTGGTATGATCTGCTGGGCTAACTTTGTTTTGCTTCCATCGCCTCAGCTACCACCTCTGGGGGAAGGGGAAGAAGAGGAAGGGCAGATGCTGAACCTCCCCTCCTCAGGACACAGCTGTTGATCAGAAAGGCTCATCTGCTGTACAGACCCAGGTCCTCTCCTGGGCTAAGAGCCCATGGGAGCAGCACGCATTGCAAAGCCAAGAGAATTCTTGAAGGAGGCAAGTTTCTTTTTCACTCTACAACACACTTTACATGCCAGTATTCCACATTTAATAAGTGTTGTGTTTGCAAATCTCCTTTGTTTCTGAACTTGCTTTAAGCTGCTATTAGAGTATTATTTCCTTTTCTGACGATTTGCTGGCATCCTGCTAGCATGGGTGAAATCATAACTAAATTCCCTTCTCAGGACTCACACTAAACCTGATGGGAAAGTAAACACCTTTGCACAATTAATTTTTTTGCCTGTGCATTCCTCTAGTTGCTTTTGCAACACAAGCAGCTTTGCTCAGCAGCAAATCCTATTCAAGCAGTTATTGTGATTGCCTGCACTAACATGAGACACTCATTTAAGAAGATTACAAAATAATGATGAAATTGCAGCATTACAGCACTGTAAATCTCATCTGTGAGGACAGAGAGGAGCTCTCAGAAAGTAACAGATTGCTATTTCAAGTTTCCCTGATTCTATTACCTGACTTCTCTGAACATAAGGAAACTAAAAAAAAAATAAATTATGTTTTAAACTTAATTAAATATTTGAGAGGTAGCTGTGTATAATGCCTGTATTGTAGCTTAGAAGTTTAGTTTCACCCCAGAGTTAACAGGTGATTAAAATTATATTTATTGTCCCAGTAACTTGTTTCATAAACATGCCTGTTGGCACTTCAAATTGCATTGCAAAAGCTAGGCTACATCAGCTTGTGCATTAGGCATTTTTGTACTATATCAGGTGTTGGGATTGGAAGCGCTTAAAACTATGAGGTGTCAACCTGTTGAAAGAGCCAGTAAGATACCCAGTACTTTAAAATTGTATACTGTTAGGAAATACTCATCAGAACATGTCATGAACTTACATTAATTACTATAATCAGATTGGGGAGGCACCAAAAACATGGGATTTAAATGTTGGATTGCTTTTACTGCTCAGCTGAGAAGCTCAGGTTGGGGCAAAGCTGAAGACGACTGAAGTTATCTAAACCTTCAACCTCAGCATGAAAGCAAACCTGCCCATCTTGCTGCAGGTCACCTCACTCCCTGCAGATTCTCTTGGCAAAATATTTCCCGTTTCTTCCCCCTAATTCCGCAGCTGTGAGGGGTTTGTGCCTTTCACATGCTCTGCTACAGCAGTGAGTATGCCAGCGTCCCACAGCACGGCGTAGTACAGGATTAAACAAATAAAAATCCAACTAGCTGTTCTCAGCTCGGGTGGATTTGCACCATTTGCATTTCTAGCAGCCTAACCGTGAGTTACTGAGAGTATTCAGTGCTCTCACTTGCCCCAGACACCTTTTCTGAAGCAGTTTATATAATCGACCGAGCAATTTATGCCCATATTCACAAGTGGTTCATCCATCCAGGCAGGCTCTCACTCCAAGTAGTAAAAAACACATTACCATATGTAAAAGGTTTTATGTACAGATATTACACATACATTCATACACAGATATGGTTTAATTTAACATATTTTCTGAGCAAGTGAAATCCTTCTATTGAAGTTAATAGTAAATAACCTCAAAAGAAAGACAAGATGGGGAGAAAAGATTGGGAGATGAGAAAGATTTCCAGGTATTTTCTTTTTCCACGATTAAACCTAGTTGAGGAGCTTTTGGGGCAGACATTTCTGCTTAAACTAGTGGAAATAAAACAGTAGTTGGTAATGGAAAGCTATAATCTGCTACCTTTTCCTCTGCACTGGCCCTCTGGTACCCCAAGGACAGGGCTCTAGAAAAACCGCACATCTTTTTCATGCAGACAGGGAAAAAAAATCCAGTTATCCTTTCTCATTTATTTGGAATACTTTAGCCATGGAGCTCCAGCTGAGTTATCTGTTTAGGCAAGTTATCTTGAAAGGCTTTCTCCATTATACAATTATCTGAGAGCTGTGTTGCATCTCTCGTGAGTTTGGCAGCGGGCACAAGCACATCATCTCTGCACTCTTGGTAGGCTGCAGGTCTCTGCTGCCCCAAGACTCTGCACTCTGAGCCTGCAAACCATGGAAATATTAACAAACTATTGCCTCAAACATTTCAGGAAGGTGGTGGCAGAGTGTGAATTTCCATAGTTCTCACAGCAGCTCTCACAGACAGTGCTTGCCTATGTAGAAGTTTTATTTCCATCCAGCAAGGAGAGAGTGGGTTTTGATGTAATGAGATAATTTCAGGGATTAGCTGGTAAGGAAACCACTTTTTTTCATTGTAAAGCACAAGCACTTTCAAAATTTTTGGTCTGGAGTCCCTATTGTAGTCAGTTTAGTTTTCAAGAAATTTGAGAAAACACATCTTTAAATATTTAAATATGCCTTTTAAAATAACCTTCATAGGCAAACAGCTACCATTACAGTATCCTGTAGTTACAAGGAGTATTTCACCCTAAATGGAAATATATGCATTTAAAATACAAAATTAATCAAAAGATTATTATGCTTTCAGATGAGTTATGGAAGACAACATACGTTCCCTAAAAGCATTCTGTGGGGACTTGGGCCTTGACAGAAGGGCCTTACTACAGTGATGATCAACCAAGTGATATATTCTATCTCTTTTTTCAGTAATGCTATCATTTGTAGCACTTACAACAACAAAAAACAATCATTCACAAAGAAACAGCTGTCCTTCTCTTCAAACTACTCTTAAAACCCATCTCTGTCACAATGTTTACAAAAACTTGACAATGGTGAGGCAGATTCTGCAACTGTCACTTATACCAAACAGGAGAATCATTTCATTCCTAACTAGTGGTTCTTCTGTCTCCTTATTGTACTTGCCTTTGTGAATAGGGACTATATTTTGCTATGTGTTCCCAACATGCAGGTAGTAATGATATATACTTTAGATATTAGAAATATTAAAGAAACACAAAAGAAAACAATACATTTAAGTGCAAGTTCTCAGAGAATGGAGCAAGTAACAGCAAATGGTTCCTGTATTTACTCCAGTAAGTTATGAAATTGTCTAATTGTTCCTCTTAGGTAACTATAACATACTAAATAATCTGATGTGTGAAATCAGATTTAAGTGCCAAGTTGAAAGCAATCCACTGAGCAGGTTCCCCATGTGTCACAGGAATGCTAACATTAAATTGCAGATAGGAGCATAATTAACAAACAAACAAAAGCATTTCCCGCATAGCCCCAGCAATCATTTTTCAGATAGATCACAAGAGAATTTCAGGCAAATAAAGAACTCCTTAGGTGTATTGCTGAGATTCAACAATATCAAAGCAGCTGTTTTTCATCATCTGCCTTAAACCCCCTTAGCTATCACCATTTCCATCACAAGTCATCTAAAAACACACTGGATTTCAAGACTAGTATGTTTACAGCTCCAGGGGTAGAGGCAGATTCATCTGTCACCTTGTCTCCACCTAGTACAGATCTATCTGATAGGTGTTCTCAAAATATCTTATCACACTGGATTTCTTAACACACAAACTGTGAGGAAATGTGGAGGTGAAAAAAGCTGTCCTAAAATACCAGTGCTTCAAGAACCCTCTTGAATACTGGAGAATCAGCTTTGAAAGTTTGCTGAAATTTTAAACGCCTCTCACTGGGACAGGGATTTCTAACTCCCAAAACAACAGCCCAATCCTCGGGCCATGGGCATGCTCTGACAAAACTGGATTTCTCCAATTCTTAGCGTTTGGGGACAGGGAAGGAGGGAAAATAAATGGAAATACATTCTCCATCCATCTAAAAAGAACCCAGTGATCAGATTTTTTTTTATTCATATCAGTGAAGTGTTAGAGTGCTATATAGAATATTCTAAAGAATAATGTCCTCTGAATATGTATATAAAAGATTGAATTATTTTTTTGAGTACTTCAACAACTTCAGGAGTAACCCATGAAGTGCTGGGCTAAAACTGTTCAAAGGGTAGCTAATATTCAAATAACCCATCCAAACTGTATTTGCAACAGACTGGCATCATGAAAAGAATTTTGGATAAAGGGGAACAGATGAAGAGAAACAGCAAAGAGAACTCAGAGGAGCTGTCAAAGTCCCCCAGGACAGTTTTAGACAGAATTAGGACACCATTTGCAGGGAAAGTTTTTGTTATGGACACTGAAGACTCAGCCCCTGATCCACATGAAGGAAGCAGCCAGCAAGGAACCCGGCTGTTCAGCTCCAATCAGAATTAAATTTACATTTAATTTTCCCATAACCTGTTGGCTCCAAATCTTAAAGTAGAGGTCCAGCCTCAGACTGGACTTTAATCTTAGATACATGTCCAGATGAAAGAGGAAAAACCACTATGAGCACTCTTCCTACCAATTCTGAATAAAATTTGGCTGTGGAGGCACATACAGGACACCAATCTCTGCTTGAAAGACACAAGAGATAGAGAACTCTATAGAGTTAGAGATAGAGATTTAACTCTGAGTTAAATACTGACAGATAGCACTGGGGAGGTGACAGGACAGGTATAAAGTCACCATCTGGGAGGTGTAAGCAATAACTTGGCAAAGTAAATTCCCTCTACAAAGAGGCAACAGCACACCACAGGTTCATAGCCTTCATGTGGTGTTCCAGAGCTTGTCTCCACACCCCTGCTGTGAATCCCAACTATAAAGCACAGCACTGTCTTGTACCTGATTTCCCCCCGTCTTTGGCAAGGGCTGTAGGCATTTTCTCTTCCTTTTCTCTCCTCCAGAGTCTTCACAGACCAAAGCATGGCATAATTAGTCCTTGATTAGAGATTAAAGATAGGTTTAGAATAAGTAATCGAGGCAGATCATTCCCAGAATATCACAGATGGGATATTCTTACTTCTCCCTCCAGCATTTCCTAACAGTTAGCTTCAGACATTTTCCTACCCAGACCACTATTGCTCCTGTATCACACTCCTGCACACCCTCCAGTGCATAGCATGAGGTTACTCAGCAACTCAGGTATCCAAATTCCAACAGACACTGCAGTGTCCAAGAGTTAGGGGACAGCAACTTTTGTAGCTTGAGCTCTTTACCAGTCCTCAGTCACCTGTTCATTCTGTAGTGATACAACAAATACTTTGAACCATCTGCAGAGTATTTATTATTGGCTAAACAGCCAATTTATCAAATTATTATATTTCAAGATTGTGGAGTCAATACATCCTGGCTTTATGACAGACAGGAGGAGGAGAGTAAATATTCCCTTTGGAAAGTACTAAGAGACTGAAGAGACTTCATTATAAATACACATGGAAATACAGAACACTAGGAACTAGCAACCAATTAAAGCCCTTATATCTCCCTGTTTCTTATCTCTATCTCAATTCTTATCTTATGAAACCCTCAAATGGGAAAAGACCGACCAACCTAAAGGCAGTAAGTGGAGTTTGAGGTAGATAACTGATTATAAAGTCTCCAAAGGCACCCAGGGCTCTCAGAAGTAAAGATATAATTTAGAGGTTGATAATCTACCTCTAGTGCTTCAGCCACAAAACTCTCCACATTGCTCTAGGTGATCTAGAGATACTGGCAGCGAGATAGTCACCTCTGTTCAGTCCTCCACAAAATTGCCTTCTTCCTTCCTGAGAAGGGAGTCTTGCACAAGCAACATATTGCACAGTATGTGGCTATACAAAGATATTTGGCCTTTCAGTAGTAGCCAACCCATCAGGCTGATTAGCCTGGGGTACTCAAATGGATTTCATAAAATGACATGATGGTGCAAATCCTACTTTCATGAAAAGAATGAACTTGTGCAATTGAGAGCCAGTGCTCACTATATCATTTTTTAACAGACTTGCTGGCTAAAGGCTAGGGAGATACCTACAGCAACGACAGGCACAAAACTTATCCCAAAATGCTTCACATCTCTCAGTTTGGCTCTAATATAACAATAAAACAAGGCACGGTGATGTGTCAAACTGCAACAATAATCTCCCTGAAACCAGAGCAGGCAACACACTACATTACTGGCTTGCATAAACACCTCTTCTTCAATGCACCACTCAACAAGTCACTGCAGGCTGCTGTGAATTTGTGTGTGTTTCAGGCAGTGTCTGTTAGAAAGCCACACAGACCCACATGTAAATCACACAGCTGCAGACCTCCTGGGAGACATCAACACAGGTCAGACAAGACACTCCTGGCATTAAATGAAGGAAAGGAAATGTAAAGCTAGGAACTACACTTTGTTAAAGTAATGCTGTAGACTTAGCACATTTTATTTAACTGAGTAGTTAAAGTTCATAGAGGTGCTTCAGTTAAAATAACTGTGTGGAAGTAGTGTCTCAGTTTATTTTTTTTTTCAACATGCAGCCTTGGGATGGAGTGAAAATGCTTTATTCAGTAGTACATTTTACTTAAAACAAGACAAAGGGGAAGAGAGTTTCGTGTATAAATAAAAATGTTAAAGACAGGAACACACCTGTCATGCAAATTCTAGTTATGTTGGGCTAACTTTGAGAGCTGCATTTGGGTTAAATGGCAAGAATTTAAACAACTGTTTCAAACTCATGCAAATTTAGTCACTTCAAGGAACAAGTTTTACCTGTTCTCTGAAGCTTTCTGGATGAAAATCTGAACTTGGCCACTCTGGGGGAAAAACAAACAAAAAAAGTGTTATGGAATTGAGACAGACATCTTAATGCTGGTTCAGGCATTTAAATATTTAAAAGCCAAAATGCTACTCAAAGCTGGCCATGAAAGTCTAGCAAGCTCTGACTATCTGCTAGTTCACTGCAATGAAAATAAAATTGCAGATAGGATTTTCCCTGAAGAAACAGCTTTAATGAGGAAGAATCAATTTGAAAAAGAAGGATACTTGTTTCAGATAATTTGTGTATTCAAGAACTTCGAAACTGGCATTTGCAAACTTCAGAGGCATTATTATGAACCTATAATTTTTATGGGGAGATCTAAAAATCTCTACTGTCCTGTTGTGCCTTGCTGTAATATTGCCTGTATCTTCTGAGCACAAAACCTAAACCTGTCTTAGTCTGGCTTTAATGAGCATTAAAATAAAACAATTCTTCTGTGTGGAGCCAAAATTCAGTGTTTCATTTTGAAACTGGAACTTGCTGAAACTGCTGAATTCAGCCTCATTCCTCCACCTTTAATTAAGATTGCTGCAAGTGTAGGTATTCCCAGACTGCCCAAAACATGAACTGCTAAGGAAATCAAGTAACCAGGGTCAGAGACTCTAATTGGGAATTATTTTGTTCATTAGGAATATAGGAGAGAAGGTAAATGTGGCAGGGAGATGGCTCAGAGAGAGAAAAACCATACTCAGGCAAACTCGGACAGGACAGAGCTACAGGGGAACCTCCCCTCAGAGAGTTGGGGTTCTTCACCCTGGAGAAAAGGCGGCTCTGGGGAGACCTTATTGCAGCCTTTCAATACTTGCATGGGGCCTATAAGAAAGATGAGGACAGTCTTCTTGGCAGGCCCTGGGGTCATGGTTTTAAACTTAAAGAGGGGAGATTTAGACTAGATATAAGGAAGATTTTATTTAGTTGTTTTTACAGTGAGGGTGGGGAAACACTGGCCAGGGTTGCCCAGAGAGGTGGTAGAAGCCCCATCCCTGGAAACATTCCAGGGTCGGACAGGGCTTTGAGCAACCCGCTCTAGTTAAAGTTGTCCCTGGCCTCTGCAGGGGAGTTGGACTAGATGAACTTAATAGTCCCTTCCAACCCAAAGCATTCTGTGATTCTAAGAGCACCAAAGGTTAACCTGGTGTCACAACACAAGATCCAGTGCTTGACTGCTGCCCACCCTGCAGGTCAGGGGCCGACAAGGAAGAGGCTGTCAAAAGCCCGTGTACTTCCAGTTATTCATATCCCTTTTTCTCAAGTATATAAAAGTACTGCAAAAAAATGCAAATACATTTTTAGTCATCTTCACACTGCATGCACATACATATATAAAAATACACACAGACATACACACGATGTCTCTTTGGAAGCCAGAAAAATGCAAAAGCCATTCTTAGCGTTGCTCCAGAGCTTTCTAGAACTACATTGATCCTACACTGATGCACTTGGAGAGGATGCAGTCACAGAGAAGACCACGCTACTTGTGGCACGCTGCCAGCCAGATAGGTTGCAAACAAGAAACAAAACTAGGTCCTTGCTCCAGAGTGCCTATAACCAAACTACAGGATCAAAGAACTAATGGGGAAACGAAAACCTTACAGATACTAAAAAAAATAAACAGGTGTCCTGTTCTAAAACTTCTACCTTTAATCTATAAAACAGGAACTTTTGATAGACATTACAATGTGTGTCCCTGAAATGAAATATGAGTCTATAGCTTTTATGAAAGTAAAGTATTTCAAAGAGGGCATGAAGGAGACAAGACATTTTAAATATAATACCTCTCTCAGGAGGAATCTCTCTGTGTCAGTTCGTGACACTGCAGACTTTGATACTGCTTTGACAAATATTTTCTCTAAGGTGAACTACAAGTTGCTTTAGTTTTACCATTATCGGGTTTTTTTCCACTTTTAGTTCATGTAAGAATTGCACCAAAATGACAAGCTCTATTCCCTCCAACCATTCAGAGATTGGAAAATAAAATATATATATTGAATTGCTACTACTTCTTATTAAGGTGATCCAGGCCATTAGGTCATGACAAGATATCTTGTTTAATGTAATTTTAATTTTGACCTGCAGAAAGAGTAAAAGTAAATAAGATACACTTGAAAGAGCAGTGTAAATTGTATTTCTTAATTTCCTTTAAAAACAACCACCACCACCTCCACCGGTTATTTGTCATTCTGACAAACAAATAAAAGATGCCCTGATATTTTCTCTTTATTCTTCCAATTTTGGAGTGGCCTGCAATTTTCAAGATGTTTTATAATTCTGTCTCAAGTTCTTGGCTTAAATTTTTGTGAAAGGGAAGCTATCTCTTCATTCCACATTGCTTTGCAATCTCAAAATATACATCTAACATGAAAACAGTCAGAGCTGTAACAACCAGAGCTGCCAAGATAACAGCAAGAAAATCCATCTTCTACTTTTACTTTGGTGCTAAGATATATAATACACCATTTAAAAATCTTTTGTTTTAAACTGGATTTTTAAAATCTAGACTGAGAAAGGATGCAGCAGGTGATAGTAGCTGTGCTGACTGCAAAGCCTCACGGCCCACAGCCACAGTTCAGATTTTCCTCCTAAAGTAATGCATAAAAGCAGAAAGAAACATTATTTCCCTGTTCAACCAACTCAATCACTCATTTCTCCCTTCCTGCACAATTCCTATGGTCTGCCATCTCTTTCTCCTCCAATTTTCTCCTATTCAACTGCTGTCATTCTTTGAAGCAGAATGTAATGGCAACTTACCGAGTGATATCAGAGCACACTCCTTCATTGCTCTTCCTCTGTTTAACAAGGAATACTTGGCTTTGTCTAAGCATACATTGGGTCTTTGCTGCAAAAGGATGGCAATTCTTCAAGTCTCCAATGGAGCTGTGAAATTTTCTCCCTGAAAACCAATGTGTAATTGTATCTTCCACTATTTCAATGCTTTCCAAGACCTGAAAGCACATGCTTTCAGTTTTAATTAGGAAAAAATAAAAAGGATTTATGTTTTCCATTATCTAAAATTCTGATGTGTGGTCCCTGTATTTCAGAAATCTAGAGTCATGAAGGAAAAGTTGCCAGTAGTCAAGGTTGAAGTTTGCTCATTTATACCTCAAACTGCAGCTGATTTGTAGAAAGGAAAGAGGCTGTTCTAAGATCAGAATTCTTTCAGCATTCTTAGAGGACAGATGCAGAACAGAAGCAAGATTGAATAGTTCCATTAAAACAAATTAAAAGCCTCTGACACGTTTCTCCTAACTAATCTATTAGATATGTTCTGATTTATCATAACCTGGTATAAGTGGACATTAGTACCTTTTTCTTCAAGTTCACAAAGAAAGGTAAAAGGATGCAAACATAGCTAAGAGGGTCAAAAAGTAAAAGCAAATGACATTGCTTCCAGCACCGTAAAAGCAACTATTTGATTCAGAATAGCAGTATTCCACAAAAAGGCTTGTGTGGGTTACTTTCTTTGCCAAACCTCTGTTTGTCACAGGACTGCAGGGATGCATTTTCAGCTCCAGCTTCATTTTCTCAGATGTGCAATTTGTGTATTAAATTTGAGGGCCAAGAATCTGGTATCCACCAATTCTCCAAGGCTGTAAAGAAACTGTGAAGTCACTAACAATAATGTCTAATGCAAACTCTCCTCTGTCCTCCCCAATGCACCAGTCTTCACAGCAGAATGTCAAAGAGCTGTTGAAATACAGCCCACCAAAGCAGCAACAGTTTCTCCAAGTGTTATTCTTTCTGTAGTGTTCATCAAAGACCATTACACAGCTTTGTATCCCATACGCAGACAGAAAACTTGACTGCACTGCTAGTGCTGTATCAAACCAGGTGGTATTAATGAGACTGTAACTGATGATAATCTGTGTTATGGTGTTTAAATAATAAGAAGCAATTAGACAGACATATAATTAAGGATGCTGAGGACAAAATTGATATCCAAGACCACTTGTGGAGTAGTTACCACAGTAATGTGTCTTAAAATAAATGATCCTATTCTAGTTTTAGACTTTTTCTGTTATGGAAGATAGATGAAGCTTGACACAATTATAAATAATAGATCTTCAACATGATTAAATGTGTAAGAGTAAACAAGTAAAAGTAGCATGTTTGAAGAAATGGCACATTTTTATGATAAAATTGTCTTGGAACGTAGAGCTTACCAGTTGCTTCATTTAAGGAGAGAAATAGATACAGAGGGATCAACAATGGAGTTGGCTGGTAAATCTTAGACTTCTTCCTCAGGAAAACATCTATTCATCAAAAAACTCCTAGAATGAAAGAATAATAAACTGAATTCAATGCTGTTGTCAGTGTAGCTTAAAAGTTAACAGGAACATTTGAACATTTTCAGAATAACCTGTATTTAAAACAAGAATGTACTTTTTAGCTAATACTAAGATGTTCAAAATTAAAGCCTATGGAAGAAAAACATTTGTTTCCTACACAGGAATGTTTGACTGCAGGTCTCGGATCAGGGTGAATTTTTTTTCTAACTCCCCTTTCCCTAATCAGAAAAAATACTGTGCTAGTAAAGTAACAATTATCCTTCTGCTATCTCCACACAACTGAAGAGGAGGCTGACAGTGGCAAATTTAAATACTCAGGTATATTTAAAGGAAGGGGAGACTAGAGGGAGAGAGGCAGCATCCAGCAGAAGAAGGTGGTTCACAGCATTGAATATAACTCTAATACCTGGACACAGCCAGGGATCCTGATTAGTTGCCATACATGCTATTAAGCAAAGACCAAATATTACTCCCTTGGTTGTGAGCTCCTCTTATCCAGTTCCCTGCCCTTCTCACACATCCCAGTTGAGTAAATAACATTGTATGACATGCTATAGATTTTCCCTTTCTATTGCCTTAGTAAAAGGTTAGTTTTAAATGGGAAACCATGGAGGATAAACTTTATAGACTAATCTTGTCAGTATTTTTGGACTCTGCTCAGTTTGAGCCAGCAAAAAATTTCTACACACGTTAGTCCTGTGTCTTAAGTTTTAACCTTACTATGTTTAGGATTCTACAAGAGCCACCTTAAACCAGAAAATTCTTTTTTAGATATAATACAGAATTGAATAATGCCCTCATTTACACATCTAACTCTTACTCACCCCTTCTTGAATTTTCAATGTCTTTTGAATGACTCCTGACCTCAAGTTACCGTGTTCCTCCTGAATCACAAGTTTTAAGTATTGTACTCCCCAAATCTTGCTCTTTCTATTCTGAGAAATATTTTAGCATTGGGAGCCAGCAAAGCCATATTCATAAAAATATTTCATTTATGAAACAGGAAAGACTTTGAAAAATATATTGAAACAAAAGATTATTTTTTAACTACATAATACAACTCATTTTAAAGTTTCAGTTAAGGGCATCATGATTTCCTTATATGTTGCTGAAAAAGTCATTTTATTTGAAACAAGTAAGCATTCAGATCATCAAAATCTAGCATGAGTTATTTGCTCACAGTCCTAAAGTAGTCTATCACAGATAAGAACTTTTATGCCCAACATGTTCTATCTGTGGTGAAAGTAGGTCCAAATCACTATCCTAAGCCACAGGAAGAATGGGTAATAGGTTTAGTTACATTAAAAACACACCAGACCTTCCTTACAGTGGTACACTTTTTATGAGCAGGATTTGAAAGACAGAACCCTAAATCTACTTTAAAATCATTATAAATAGATTAACACAATTGTAAGGTAACTGGCAATCAAAATGCAACTCAGAATGCTGACAAAGCATTTTTTCATTCTAATGGACAGTTAAAGGATTTTTCTTTAAAATACTCAAAACTTTACACAAAAGCAGAGGAGTTAACACCTCAAGATTAGTTAAGGGCAAATAAAGCCTTTATATGCTGCGAAAGATAAAAATAATTGCTACCAGAGAACAACTGCTGTTAGTCATTGGTATAAAAATGCTGGCCTGACATCTTTGAAAACTGAAACTATCAGCTTATCCATAAGAAACTCACAACAGGGGCGGGAGCAATATAAAAATCCCGATCTCTTCACAATCATTATGACTAATTCTGATGAAGAAGGATTATCTTGTGCTTACATTTGTAGAGGTCTGATGTGCAGATTTTCACCAAAAAACACTAATCTAAAATATAAATATTGCACTTACAGCTGTTGGTGTTAAATACGTCTACTATCAGTTTATTTAGGAATGGGAACGTGATGGAGATACACCCACTCCGTGCATATAAGCAGTGATACATAAGGACAACACCAGCTTCACTTGTTCTCTGAGGAACTCATTGAACCTTTACCTATCAGTTTCTTCAGCTGCAATTGCATTTTTTTTTTGCAGTTATTGTAAAACAAAAGACTATTACTTTTTCAAGTGCATGAGTTCTTAAAGAATTTGAGTGCACATGATACACTTGGGAAAGGAGGGGTAGAAGACGAGCAAAAAGGGTTATGATGGTGTTTCTCCCTGAGGACTTCTGTGATTTAAATCTTTTATTAGGCATTTTTTTTTCTATTTAAAATTATTAAAATATTTCAATTTTAAAATATTAAAATATTTAAATTTAGCTTTTCAGTGATTTTTATTTTAACTTAAATCAAATTAAATTTAATAAGATTTCAGTAATGTTATCATTTAAATTTTAAATTACACTTACTTTTGATAAGGAGGCCAAGACAGTAAAGAAGGGCTCTTAGAAACATCAATATGTATCTTCCTCTCGCTCCCTAGACTCAGGAGTGTAAACAGCTACATTTTCATGAAAGGAGGGATATGTTCAGTTACCCTGGCAGACTCTGGAAATGAACAGTTGTTCACGTGCCTTCTGTCGGTGCACAAGTCAAATCACTGCCAAGTCCTCCTCTTTCCCATCAGGGATTAATGGCCTCTGGGCAGCTGCCTAGGGAAGAACAAAGTAGATGCCCATGTCACTCTTTGAAGCATTTGGTCATCATTCCATCACTGCATCATTCCATCACTGCACTGGTATCTACTGGTGACAACAGAGGAAACCAATAGCTGCTGGCCCTGTTGCTGAAGCAGACCCAGCACTGAAAACAAAAAGCCAATATTGTCCAGACCTAAGACAAGTATATTAAGTAGATGCATTAGCTTAGCTTCTGGAGTTGCTTCTGCTCAGTCTGCATGAAAACTGGCTTGAGAACAGTAGATCACTGCTGAAAAGTCTCTTATCTATGAACTGTAAGTACATTGAGCTATGAAAAATCTCCTTTTAAAGGTTGCAGTGACCCTTTGATACCAAAGTGTCATTGCATACAAATGGGAGCTTTTCCCACCTTCTTCCACCAGCCATTTTACCTCATCCCTTTCTCTAATGAAATTTCCTTTTTCATCTTTTCTCAGTTCAGGGGCAGTTGCTATCATAAAAGATAGATGTAGAAGCCTGCAGAACACCACACTAACCTTTCATGCTGACAGAGGAGACCTTTTAAAGCTTTGGCTGCAGCCTGTAGACTACCAATAGAGATTTGTGCCATCATCTTTACAGATGGATAATGAATGTCAAGTATCTGAACATTTATACTAAGCAAATCTTGTTTTGTTGTTGAAAGGGACACTAGGGGACCTCGTCTAACTCCCATTAGGCAGATGTTCCATCTGAAGAATTTATAAAGTTCTGCAGAAACCATATTCAATTACAGCAACAAAGATCTTTTTTTATTATTGCAGCAGTGTCAAAGGCAAATTGAAAGTTCTTTAAAATACAAGACTCTCTTTCTGATGCACCAGGTAGCTTCAATAAAGTAATGTAAAAAGCATTAAATAGGGCTGAGACATTGCTTTCACCACCTTCATGTCACGCACTCAGGTCACTGAAGTACTTCTGATTTCCTTCCTGTTCTACTTCATTTTGTAGCAATCTCCTCAGCAGTGCAGGCTTTTGTGGCATGGAACTCAAAGACATCCCTTCAGCTGGTCAGTAGCCCTCAGGCTGAAGCCAGCAAGGAGGTGGCAGCTTTATGATTCTTATGTTACTGCTACACAAACATGTTTCTGCATCATGAATTGAATTTCAGTGTTGACCTAAGCACCATCACTCCAAAGTTAATATGATACCTTATGAAAGTAGAAAATGATTCAAAGTCTGATAGGTCTCAGAATGAAACTGGTGAGAAAAACATGCAGCATCAAGCTTGCAAGGCAGCTGGAGTGTTTTAATTTTCACTTTTGCATAGAAAAAGGAGCAAACGCCATTTGAGAAGTTCCAAGGATTGGCACTGTAAACAGGAACAGTTGAAGAGTTCATCATCATTGCTTTTCAAATATTATGTATGCACAGGAGAAAGTGGATTTCTTTGTTAAAAAAAAAAAAGAATAGTATAATACACACATGTAGTTGGAGGAGGGAATTTTTAGAGATTAGATCAAAGACACTGATCTACATCTTGTTTATAACAGCATAAAAAAAAATCCATTCATCCTCCCAACCATTATTACAGGTTTAAGTTTCTAAAATAATTGGGGCTATGTTCATCAGGTTTTGAACATTTCAGTGTCAGTACTGGAACTCTAACTTGCCAGTGTTTTATATAACGGGAAGACACAAGCATCTCCTACAAAAAAAAAACTTTCAAGTGAAAAAAATGTCCCATAACAGAAAAGCCTGGATAGGTTTTATCCTAATGAAATGCCTCCACTTCATACAAGAATTTAATAGTTTCTCATCATCCCTTCCTAATAACAAAAATACCCTCACAATAATTACAGGTTTATTGTGTCCTTAAACACTGACACAACCTCCTCAGAATTTAATGTTGCATAATGATTTTCAGCCTTATCATTTCCAACAAAACCCAAGTAGGCAATAAAAACCAATGCTTATGAAATCTAGGACGTGTCAGAGAAATACATGCCATTAAATGAGACTGTTCAGTATCACTTCATCTTAGGAACACCACATGTGAAGCAGAAAGTTGAGCTCCATCCCTCTGCTACAAATTCCTACTGATTGGAGTGGGAAAGGAATGGAAGTAACAGCATATAAAAGAACGTGCCTCTGCCACTTCTATCTCTGAATCACCGCTTCCTTCCTTCAGTTCAACTACCCAAGTTACAACAGAATAATTTTGTAGTGCTTGTGCAACACTGAAAAGCTTTTCTTTCTCTCATTTGCATGTCTTTTGGCCACTGTTTTCAGCTCACAGAGTCAGAACATTATCATAGTTTTGAGCTTCTCAGCAGTAAGGACTAAAAAAAAACATAATATGATCTTCTCTGTTGGGATAGAAAGGATGTAAAGGGAACAGATGCAGCAGCAAAATGTAAAATAGTTGCTTTAGGGCTATATCTTTCTGGCTTTGCCATGAAAAGACCTCTGACAAATAAAATGTTTAGTTCATGGTATAGATCATTCATAAAAAAACAGAACTTCTCTATCAACAACTGACTTGAGGAAGGGACACTTTTGGAGACACTCATTGTTCATGCAGCAGTTTTCCATTAGTAGGAAAAGCAAAAAGCAAGTACATGCAACTGCTTCTGATCCTTCTGATCTGTGCATCCTTCTGATGCACACAGAAAACTGAACCAGCGGGTTGCACTGAGGTCTGAGTAAACCAGCCACAGGACACCCACAGCTGCAGCAACAACACACAGACATTTTGCAAGTTGGTAACAACTGTGGGAAAATCCATCTAGCAGAGGGTGAAATTTCATTCTTGCACAGCAAAGGAAGGAGAAATAAACCTTCCACTCAGTTGTCACTCCTAAGTGAATATAGAAGCAACTGTATTTCCTTACAAGATGTGTATTTAGAACAGATGTTGTTCATTCTGAAGTTCAGTGTGGATAACAGGTCAATTTTAACTTAGATTTTCAAGTATCTGGTTTGCTTTAATGTAACAGCAGTGAGATGCAGTACCACTAGCTGTAGAGAAGGCTGAAATATTTCAAATTGTTCAAATCACATTTGGTCTGCATTTCATTAGCACAGAGAAACTACAGATAATTTCACCATGTGAAAACAAATGCTACCTAATGGCTATGTTTATCCCACTTCTACATGGCTATGCAGTCACCTCTGCAATTCAAAAGTATATGTTCTTTAAATCAAGTTTTTGCTACTCAGATTTTTTCTAAATAGGAATATATTGCTTTTTAATATAGGAAGGGGCCAAGTCTCAGATTATCATCAGTGGGTTTTCTGGAGAGACTGACCTGCAAAGAGTCTTCTCTGCTATTGGATTAATGTAGACTTCTGACCCTTAAGACCATGATTCATAACCAAGGGAAGTAAACACATTGCCTCTGAAACTCCTACTTTCCATTGTGTATGAAGTAAAGAAAACCTGAAGAAATAATGTCAACAATTGGTTACACTGTAAAATTTAATTTTGTCTCATTTAAATATGACTAAAGAAATGAAACAGCTTCCAAAGCTGGTTCGTCACAAGTTTCTTCTTTATTTGGTGGCTTAGAAACTGAGGCATAAAAGCTCCCTCTGTGAATCCATGAGAAACATCTTTCCACCACCACCTGCTCACAACAAAACACCCAGAGGAAATCCTTACTTGGAACCACTTCCTTTCCAAATAGTATTTGTTGTGGGTTATCAGTCATTTTCTAGCCCTGTGTAACAGAACACGAGGTGCTTAGTAAATAAATCCTGCATACTCTCAAGCAAGCACACTCCCTTTATTGTGAGCAGCATTTTGCAGTCACATTGTAATGAAATATTTTCCAAGATAGGTTGCAAAATTTTAGAACACATTTTAATATAGCATATTTGAAAGCTTTAGCAATTACCAGAGAAATAGAAACAATTCTGCATATGTTACAACCGGGGAGAAGTTATTTTGCTCGCAGAGAGGCATGAATTAAAAATACTTTTCCTCTTTCATTTTAAACTTTGTCTCCCTGATACAACAAATAGTACCATAACAGTAGCATTTAATGGCACTATTAACTCAACCACCTAAAACCAGAATCTATATTAATTGCATTCATTAAACTTAATTGAACATAATCATTTAACCTAATAATTCCTTGTACACTAATTAATAAAACAGCGCATATTCTGGATCAAAAAAAAATCATTAATTTATTGCTTTTGAAGGTAAGATATTTAGGGACAAAAAAAAAATAAAATATCAGAACTCCCATCTTTCCTGTATTTGGACAGACTTAACTTCTGTAATCATGGTGATTACTAGGGCAATAGATCTCCCACATGAAATCCCAATTTCATGCAAATTTTGTATATCTAATGTATTGGGAGGTTCTTGTCTTTCTCTTCAAACGTCACCAAGACGACATGAATCAGCAAGGTCATTTCCACAAAAACTCTGCAAGGAGTCACAAAAAAGAGTCTCATCTATACTATGAGCAGTCTTCAGTAAGTCTACATTTTTATATAGTGGTGTTCAAGTAGACAGTGTCATCTCCTTATCCAGGTAAAGGGTAAAGTTTTATTTGATAGGTCAGATGATCAGACAGATCAGATGGACCATCCCAAGAACAGAACTCAACCACTTTCTCTTCAGTGGTTTTCAGCAGAAAGTTCATGATATCTCATCAAGTGATCACTCAGGCTAGTTCATTCAAATAGTCACTGAATAGCTTTTGTTTCAGGGTGCAATATGGCAGGGGGGGAATCTTCATACTTAAATTAATATGCACACCAAATAAAGCAGACTACAGTTCTGCACCTAAAAACTCCCACTTGCTTAGTTAAAAAAAAAACAAAAACCAAACCACCACAACCTAACAGTAACTGTGCCTTAGCCTTTTACAGCTAAACCTCTTAGGCACCTGCAGTTTGGTTTCTTTTTTTTTTTTAACATATAGCCGCCAGAAGTGCTTCTATCTTTCTAGATCTGATCTGCCTTTCCTCTGTTCTGTTAGGCATAACCCAGACCTAATTTCTCCACCTTGCTTTCAAGAAACCCGATTTGACAAATATTTCACCCATGATTTCCTTTCAGGAAGGACATAGCTGAACAACAGCAAGAACATTTTCATCCTGATATTGTAGAATCACAATTAACCTCTGTTAGAGGAGACCAAAATAAAGATGACCCTTGGTCTGCGAAGTCATCCTAAAAGCTGAACAAAGGACATGGCCAAGAGAGAATTATTCTCTAACCCTCTTATTAAAGATATTATAATGTTTAATAATAATTAAAGCAGCACTAGGCTAGAGGGAGAAAGCTCTAACCACTTTGTCATTTGGTAGCTATGTAGGTCTGCATCCTAAAATGTACATTCCATTTCATATTGAATAAATAATTTCAATATTATTAATAGGCAATATTTGAAGAAGGAAATGAAGGAACCAGGCCTATACTTAATAATCAGAACACTTCCCTGGGAAAGAACAGTAATGGGCATTTGGCCCAATTAATCTTTGATGTTGCTTCACTCTCTATAACAAAATTAAAATCAAGAGCTAGAAAATGCCACAGATTAACTCAGCACCATAGTTTGGAAGCCAAAACCAAAAATAAACAAACAAAAAATAGCAAACTCCCATCACAAAGAAATTTCACCTTGATTTCACATCCTACAGAACTATACAAACCAGGGAGATATGGTTGGTGAACTAAGGGGGGGGGGAGCATAGGATTGCACTCCCAAATCATATGGGAACCAGGGAAGAAAAAAAGAAAAGAGATGAAACTCACTGATTGAGATGAAGATGGATTTGATGAAACAGGCAAACAAAGTTGTACTCAGCTTAGTGAGTACACAGTAGTCACAACACTTGAAAAGACAGTCCTAAGAAGCCGAATCAGAAAGAGCCCAAGCAATAAACTCCCCCATTCTCACCAAACCTCCCCCTTTATACTGAGCATGAGGTCTCTGGGATGGGATACACCTGCAGCCAGCTCAACTCAGCTGCTCTGGCTGATTCCAGACTGCTAACAGCCTGCAGACCACACCATTCTGCAGGGCTATGATTCTGTCCCAGAAAAAACAGTACACATCCTTTGAAGAACTATTTTAACCTTCTTCCTTAATGAGAGTGACTGACCAAAAGTTGTATTTTATTCACATCTGGATAATGAAAAGTTTTGGTATAAGCATTATTTCAAAAAACCTCATCTGTTCCATCTTCCTTTAAGTTCCAACAACACATTTTAACTGAACAAACTTCTGTATTGTGTAATACCCTAATATATTACATCCTACTTGGGGGATGTGGGGGGTGGAAAAAAAAAGAGAAAAAAAAGAAGTTCTGGTGAATCATCCTCAAGCCATTTCACTAGCAGAGCTTTTCAGGACCCTCCATAGCTGTTGCTTCTGAACAAGTAAGTGGTGGGAATCACCTTACCAAACTTCACCTAGGCTGTCCATGGGAATCTTTGTACTATGTCTTACACCTGCTCTTACATACAGTAGAAATGGATAAAACACAAATCAACATAGATTCCCTCACTTGATTTTACAGAGAGCACACACACATGTATGTGGAAAGAGCCATACTGACTTCTTGTGAATTTATCTACATAAATTTGATTTCAGACCAGCCATATAGGACTCACCCTCTGCTCCTTCTCAACACAGTTTGTGAGTTTCTGACTAACATCAATCTTGAATTTCCTACTGAGCTAACAATTTTGCAGAGACAGCACAGTGATCTTCAGGATATACCAGACCCACGTTATAGCCTGTGCTGAACTCTGATCCCCATTTTGGATCCTAGTGTCATTTTCTTAGTCTGTAATTAGTAATATTATTTTAGTGCCTTGTTAATAACTAGTACCATGAACTAAATTACCATAGTTTCAATCAAATCATCTTTCAGATCCAGTAAAATAAACAGTGTAAAACACATGCATTCCCTAGCTATAGACAGGTATGTCATAGCATGCAACTTTTTGTTTAATAGGAGTAAACAGATCTAGTTTGACTACCTGGCTATTAAGTGATTATACTTATTAATGAATTAAGCAACTTTTTTAAAAAAAAAAAACACAACTCATTTCTTAGTGGCATACATGAGTCACTGGTTCAGGAGCTCCTACCCTTTCCCAGGAAGTGTAGTGCCAGTCACACCCAGCCCAGAGCCTGCTCTGTCTTGCCTCTGCCGTGCAAGCCTTAGGGGGAAGACTCTGTTATCTTTTGACACTGTACAACATTGCATGATCTCAACCTTACACAATATGAATATTACAATTCATTTTCTGCAAGCAATTTCAATGTCATTTTGTTTTAATAAAAACATTAAGTCCTGTTAAAGAAAAATCTCACCCAATGCACTGGGTCTCAGTAGCGCAACAGGATTTCTTTATAAGGACTTTTAGCAGGAATCTGAGGCTGGAGATAGATTCCTGTCCTGAAAAACTGTAACAGCTTGGTGATTCCAACAGTTCCATGTCAACACAAATTATTATTACCCAGTTTTGTTTCTGTGATTTGCTTGTTTTCAAACAAAGCACTGTCTTCCTTCAAAACTGGTTAGAGAAAAAATACATCTAAGGTTTAATTTC
Organism: Chloroceryle aenea; assembly: GCA_013399075.1. Lineage (NCBI taxonomy): Eukaryota > Metazoa > Chordata > Aves > Coraciiformes > Cerylidae > Chloroceryle > Chloroceryle aenea. The sequence goes on along the minus strand of VWZY01001548.1, from coordinate 303,012 downwards.
TTTAGAATCCTAGGATGTTTGGAGTGGGAAGAGACCTTTAAAAGCCACGTAGTCCAACCCCCCCTGAAGTGAGCAGGAACATCTGTAACTAGAAATATTTGTGGAAATCCAAGTTAGCAGGTAGACTTGGAGGATGGCATGGGTGGTATTTGCTGTGGAGGAGAAAAGAACTGGGATATGTTGAAACTAGCTTAGCAGGTTACAAATGTAAATATAAGACATGGTTATTGTATGCACTGTGAAACCAAAGAAAAACTTTAATTTAGTGCTGAGAAGCTGAGAGTGGAAAAACTAGTTTCCCAGCATTGTTCTTCAGAAGCCCAGAGGAAAATTTTAAAACGTAACCCAAATCAGTTTTGCTTCCTGCACCCCCACTCTTAAACAAACAAAACACTCTCAAGGCTGACTCGCCTGCTCTAATAGCATCCTTTTAAAGACATTTGCTATTAGAGTTTGGCATCATTAATTTTTCTGGAGCACACTGTCAGCATGTGAACAAGTACAAATGCAGAACTCATGCCTGTGCATTACATGGTAGAGATTTGCCTTTAGCATTTCTCCATTTCTGACAAGCAGGAAAGTAATTAACAAACTAGTTGATGCAGAAGCCTGAGGCTATAGTAACTAGTTAACCCAATTTAGATTTTACTGGTTTTGCCAATATGTAGTTGGTTTCTTTTTTAATAAATAAACTACTTTAAAAAAAAAACAAAACAAACCAACCTGTCAGCCTGTAAGTGTTACATCATAATTCCCTTTACATAACAAAATACTACCAAAAAAAGAAAAAGTAATCATTGAGAGTTCCAGTTTTTCTTCTCTATTAAAAAAAAAGGCATTACATTTGGAGAACAGTTTTCGTAAATGGAGCTTACAGAAAAAAATTGATTGTGGATTCAGAAATATGCTCTAAGCCCATAACTAGTTGTTGTGTTGTATCCTTTTTTTTTAATTTTTCTCTTCGTGTAGCCAGGGGAAAAGAGCCAGGGTCCACTAAGATGTGCAGTCAGGCTGCAGAAGTAACAGGAGTTTCTGCCCCAGGAGAGCATCCCAACCATCCCTGATTTCCCTGCAAGGAGATGGCAGCAGGGGTGACCCCAGGGCCAGGCACTGGAGGCCCAGCTCTGACCCAGTGTTGGAGGCTGCTGCTCTCACCCTGGACTCCACAGTCCAACAGCCACTCCCAAAGCTATAGGAAAGAAGGGACACCATGGGGGTCCTCTCCCACCGCTTGGCAGTTCCTCAGTTGAGGATGCTTCTTCTGAAGAAGGACAGGCACAACCTTTACCCCTCCCTGCTCACTGTCCATCAGGGCAGGAGATTAAGCAAGTGGGTTTTAACTAATTCAGCTACTTTTGTTTCACTTTTCCCTCTTGAAATCTCTTTTTCAGATTTATATCCCATTACCCTCCATCTATCATCTCTTTCCAGCTGAGAAACTCTGTTTTTCTACACTTGGTTGTTCCTCAAACATAAACTATCCCATAGCTTTACAGTTTATTGCTGTCCTTCCCTGATGTACTACTCCAGATGCATGAAACCCTTCTTGAAATGTCAGGAATCAGCACTACATACAGTACTCAACAAGATGCAGGCAAAACAGCATCTAATACATGATGTTCTGCTTAGTTCACTGTTCCCAACAACCCCTAAAACTCTGCTTTCTTTTTAGATTATTACTGAGCTGAGGGTTTCACAGAACTATTTATCATAAACTCTGAAACTCTCTCCTTAGTGATAATGAGGCTTCAACCTCAGCATTAGAATAAGCATGCAGAGCAAGGACAGCAGCAGGGCAGTAGAAGAGAAATCTTTAAAGGCATACTTTGAGAGCTACATCCCAGGGTTGCCTTCTCAATTTATGAAAAATTACATTAAGAATTCAACATTTGTTTTCATTCTCCGTGAGCACAAAAGCCAGACTTAA